>OY728156.1:584676587-585271419 GCA_963277665.1 Viscum album | reverse complement strand
TGATTTCCCCTGAAGCATGCGCATTGGATGAGGAACAAAGAATGGTTTATATTGCTGAAATACTTGAACAGAATATAGTCACACAATGTTGGATGATGACTTTTTTTGAGAGGTATGAAACACATCTCTCTCAAAGAGTTCATTATCTTTTAACATAAAAAACCACTAACCTTAATTTTTTTTATCAGTGATCATTGGATGTTAGGGTTTTTTTCCCAAGGGAGAAGACACTTTATTGGATATGCTCTGTCCATGGTGATGTGTGGGAAAGTTTTATGAAAATGTTGGAAAAATAAGTTTCAATTTCTCAATAGTTTTCTATATTATAATGAATTTTAAATTTATCCTATTCGTATTATTTTCTAACAGGGGATGGGTCTACTTTCGAAAAAACACAAAGAAAAGGAGTGCGAAGATCAAATATGTAAATGTAAAGGTAAATATCCATTTATAATTTGTACTATTTGATTTATTACATACAAATAATATATTGAATTTACACTCATTAAAATAGAATTTTCATGAACAACAAGGCCTCATCGAATGCGGATATTATATGTTAAGATTTATGTATAAAATAATAACAACTGGGGACAATTGTGAACTTTGACCTGGTAAGATTTCCTTTTAAACTTTGCCATAATATTTCATTTGATTTATTCATTATACATGTTAACTACTATCCTTTTAATTTGTATCTATTTGATGACCCTCAACCCTATAGTGCTGAAGGTGTCAAACACTTACAAGTGGAATGTTCAAATTATTTTACATGTTTGATTGATTTTTAGTTGTTTGTAGTGTAAAATGTAATTTTGAATACTGTCATTGTAATTGTGTATTTGGTAGTCGTTTAGGTTGGATTTAGTTTTTTTTAAGTTGACATTGTAAGTTTTGAATGTTATATATGTGAATGTTTAATTTTTCTCTACTTCTTGTTTTGGTCTACTTATGATGGTTTTTCTGGTATAGATTCTGGTCTGAGGGGGAGGGGTTCCAAGGGTGGGGGGGGGGGTATCCAGGGGTGTGGGAGGGCTGTCTGGTGGGGTGGGGGGTATCCTGGGTGTCCATGAGAGTGGGGGGGGGGGGGCAGTCCAGGGGGTGGGAGCATTTCCAGGAGGGTGGAAGGGCTATCCAGGGGAGTGGGGGGCTGTCCAGGGGGTGTCCAGGGGTGTGGGAGGGATTTCTAGTGGGGTGGGGTGGGGGGGGGGGGTCCAGGGTGTCCATGGGGATGGGGGGGGGGGGGGGGGGGGGGCAGTCCAGGGGGGTGTGAGAGGAGGCGCCGCCATCCCTTGGGGGGATGAATGCCGCTGGAAGGTACTCATCACTCCCACATGTGAAACATTTTGAGATCTCAAGCTTCGCATGTGGGAGCGATGAGTACCTTCCAGCGGCATGCCCCCCGAGGGATGGCGGCGCCTCCTCTCCCAACACTAGCTGTCCAGGGGGTGGGGGGGCAGTCCATGGGTGTCCAGGGGGGTGGTGGGGTAGTACAGGGGTGTGGGGGGTGTCTAGGAGGGTGGGGGGGGGGGGGGGGGTTGTCCAGGGGTGTTGGTGAATGTACAGGGGGTGGGGGGAAGTTCAGGGGTGTGTGTGTGTGTGGGGGGGGGGGGGCTTTCTAGTGGGGTGAGGGGGTTCTGGTCTATTTTTGGTAACTTTTTGGTCTGTTTCAGTGGTGTGGGAGGGCTGTCCAGGGGTGTGGGAGTGTTGTCCAGGGGGTGGGGGGGGGAACAGGAGGGTGGGGGGATGTCCAGGGGGTGGTGGTGATGTCCAGGGGTGTGTGTGTGTGGGGGGGGGGGGGGGGGCAGTCCAGGGGTGTGGGGGGTGTGGAGGGGGCTGTCTAGTGGGGTGAGGGGGTTCTGGTATGTTTTTGGTAACTTTTTGGTCTGTTTCAGGGGTGTGGGAGGGCTATCCAAGGGTGTGGGAGTGCTGTCCAGGGGGTGGGGGGGGGGGGGGGTATACAAGAGGGCGTGGGGATGTACATGGGGTGTTTGTGATGTCCAGGGGGTGTAGGGGGTGTCCAGGGGTGTGGTGGGGGCAATCCAGTGGGTTGAGGGGGTTGTGCTCTGTTTTTGGTAACTTGTTGGTCCTATTTCAGGGGTGTGGGAGGGCTGTCCAGGGGTGTGGGAGTACTGTCTAGAGGGTGGGGGGGGTCTACATGAGGGTGGGGGGGGGGGGTTTCCAGGGGTATGGGGGGCTGTCCAGGGGGGTGGTGGGGATGTCCAGGGGTGTTTGGGGCTGTCCAGGGGGTCGGGGGGCAGTCCAGGGGTGTGTGTGTGGGGGGGTGTCTAGGGGTGTGGTGGGGGCTGTCTAGTGGGGTGAGGGGGGCTGTCCAGGGGTGTGGTGGGGGGATATCCAGTGGGGTAAGGGGGGATGTACAAGGGGTGGTGGGGGGGCTGTCTAGTGGGGTAAGTTTAAAATGATGTCAATGTAAATGCTTAATTTTGATTTGGTTCTTGTTTTGTTCTACTTCTGTTTTTCTGGTACGAATTCTTGGTTTGGTTTCTGGTTGTTTCTAGGTAGAGAAAAGGAATGCTTTCTTTTTTTTTAAAAAAAAATTTCGTTTTTCACGTCGGTTATTATATAACCGATTTGATAAACCATTTTCCATGGGTTTATCATGTCGGTTATTTAATAACCAATGTGATAAACACCCCCCGCACTGGTTTATCACGTCAGTTATTTAATAACTGACATGATAAATCATTTTCCAGGTGTTTATCACATCAGTTATTAAATAAATGACGTGATAAACACCCACCCCCACTGGTTTATCACGTCGGTTATTTAATAACCGACGTGATAAACACCCCTCGCACTGGTTTATCAAGTCGGTTATTACATAACTAACGTGATAAACCCCCCTGGTTTTTCACATCGGTTATTTAATAACTGACGTGATAAACACCGTGATGTTATGTTTTTTAGGTCGGTTTTTAAATAACCGATGTAAAAAACAATATTTATAACGTCGTCCATATTAACATAGGCTAAAAACTGACGTAAAAAATAAAAATTAACCGACGTAAATGATGTTTTTTTTCACTAGTGATTCTTGTTCAAGGACGGCAGCACTGTTTGTCTCCCCGCATTCCCACTTTCCAAAGGTGGGCAAAATTCATTTCTTATATAGGGATGTTTTCTCCTTGATCGAAACGGGATGTTGGGATGTCGGTTCTTCCTTCCGGGGATTCCTCCTAAGAACTCGTTACCTAGTTCGGGTCTCCCTTATAGATTTAAGACGTTGTTCATGAAACTCTTTCTGTATGGACACCAGTTAATTAAACTACTTCTGTTGGGACATTCCAAAGGGTCTGGTCAGGGAAGAAACCTTCAGTCAGGGGAGTAGTCACGTTGGACATCACTGGCATGTCTGGACGCTGGGACACTGTAACGTCTGGGTTTCTTCCCTTTATTATAGGGCTTCTTGAGGGCACGGAAGCCCGAGGCATCCCACATCGAACTCAGGGAATTTTATTCCATAGGAATGTATCTGAGGTTTTCCTTAGCTTCTCATGTTTAACACAGGGTATGCCGCAAATTTAATGTCTAGCAGAGATGGATCGGACTGATCAGAACACTGATTAGAGTGGATCAGATGGGTGCAACCCCTGGAGGGAACACTGATGTTGGAGCCAATGTTTGGTTAGATTCCCGATTGTTGTTATGGGGAATGGGGAATGAGGTGGCATGATTCCACCGGGATGTGGCGGCCCAGGTAAGGACCAAAATGGATGATGGATGGTTAAGTGAAGTGGTGGAGAATGAGATGGAGTCAACTCGAGGATGATGGTGATGTTGGGATTGAGCCTTGAAGAGACTTCCTACATATCCCTGTGGTAGGGATTCAAAGTCCACGTAGTTCGGTGGGATGATGGGACACCTGAGGATGCGACCTTTGAGAATAGATGCATGGATGGGACCTGGAGGAAATAGAACCTCCAGGTTGGGTTATGACCTTCCCAAAATAAATAGGCCCGGGGAGAGATCAGGATGAGACATGAGTGATGGTCTTGAACCTCAAGGAGGCTTCCTACATATCCCCGTGGCAGGGAATCAAAGTCTACATAGTTTATTTGAAGATGGATTACTGTCGAAATGGGTTGACAATGGCTTATATCTGAATGGGGTTGACAACAACTTACCGCTGAATGGGGTGACAATGGATTACTGTTGAATGGGGTTGAAAACAACTTACTGCTGAATGGGGTGAAAATAGATTAATGCTGAATGGGGTGACAATGGCTTACCGCTGAATGGGGTGACAACGTATTACCACTAAATGAGGTTGGCAATGGATTACTGCTGAATGGGGTGAAAATGGATTACCGCTGAATGGGGTATGCAGTTTAGAGTCATGAAGGACGAAAAGTGGGCATGTAGTTTAACGTCATGCAGGATGAAGGTGGTTCGATGTGAAGGAGGGTTGGAACCAATGGGTGTTGGGATTGAACCTTATAGAGGCTTCCTACATACCTTGCCTTGGAAAGAATCAAAGACCACATAGTTTAGAAGAAGTTTTTGGTGAACCGACATGAAGATGGTCAGGACTAATGGATGGTGGGCTTGAACCCAAAGGAGTCTTCCTACGTACCTTGCCTTGGAAAGGATCAAAGTCTGTGTAGTTCGGGATAGTTGTGGGGATTACAATCTAGGCTGCCCAGGGAGGATGTCATGGTCGATGCTTACACTAAGCCCACGTGAGTCACGCTCGGTGTGAGAAATAAGAGACAACAAAGACCTGATGATCATGTCACGGAAGGTGCGTCTGTGGGAAGTAGAGTGGGGATGATGCACAGGTAGCGGCCCAAAAAGAAAATAGGGACTTACGCGTGGTCCACAGCCCAAAGAGGAAACAAGGGATTACGTGTGGTTAGAAACCCAAAGAGTTGGAGATTGGGACTTACACTAGGGTGGAGGCCCGAGTGGTGAAAAAGCCCAGCAAGAGAGGGATTTGGAACCCAGGAAAAGAGGAGCAGGGGTGCTTCCTCCTACAAGGAAAGCTAGGGGCTTACACCAGGGTGGTTTCCCTTTCCCCGCGGATGGATGCCGCCCCGATAAAGAGGATTTCATTCCATGTGAGGAATGATCTCACTCCCGTGGAGACCAGCGAGCATAGAGAACTCCCAAGGTGGGGGGCCCCACATGTAAGGCATGGGGGTAGGTCACAGTTTAATGTCATTTGCTGAGGACGATGGTGCTTGGAAGTTTTAGCATCATGTAGCTCAGACAAGGTGGGTGTTCTCCACACCCCTAGGGCTTATATAACCAAAACCCACCCGCCCTTGGGGGAAGGAAGGCATCGGTAATGTCGTGGCTGGTGGGTGTCAATAGGTAATCCCATTGGGGGTCCACGTTAGCATGGATATGTGAAGAGCCAATATCCGTTAGCGTGTCTATGCGAAGAATCATGAGGCAAAGCAACGCAATGGAAAGCATCGTCCAAGGGACTTTGAAATTTCTCCATGAAAACCTGAGGGGCCACACCAGAAAAGAGCACGTGACGCAAGTGTGTCGCGCATAAGAGAGGCTCGAACAAGGTGCCTCAATGTGAGGGCAACACATGGAGCGCACGTAAGATAATGGGTCGGGGCAAGATAAGAGGTCCGCGTGCAAGATGCAAGGTTTGCGTGTAAGATGAAGAGGTTGCGTGCAAGAGGTACGGGTGGCGTGCAAGCCAGAGGGGTTGCACGCAAGATGGAATATTTGTGCGCAAGTTGGACCGGTGGCGTGCAAGCCCGAGGGGTTGCACGTGAGATGGAAATTTTGCGCGCAGGTTGGACGAGTTGCACGCAAGAGCACCTGATGTAGAGGGAACTTGCACGCAAGATGGGAACCCTTGCGTGCAAATAACTTCAGGAAGAAACGGAATTCACGAGGATCAGAGGGCCCATCCGAAGGCGCCTCTGGGGGAACTATCACACAACAACCAATACCTGAAGGCCATGGGTTTTTTCGTGTGGTCACGGAAGATGGGGTTTTTGTGCAGCAGAGCATCACTTCATCTTTTGTTACTGTCCCTGAAGGATGAGGATACAGTTCGTTTTATAGCTGGAGTCCTCGTAGTGGCGCACAAGAGCCTGGCGCGCAAACTTCAGTTGGTCATCGGCTTGTGTGTGTAGAGGGGACTGAGCATGAAAATGCCCACTTTATGTCTCCTTGTGTGCGGAAACGGGGCCGGGCACGCAAATCCCCAGTCGACGTCGCCTTCAGCGCGGAAACAGGTTGGGTGCGCAAACACCCGCTTGACATCGCCTTGTGCATGGAAATGGGGCCGGGTGTGGCCAGTCTTGGAGGACGGTGCTTTGGGTACAGAAGGGGAGGCCGATGCGCAAGAGTTTGCATGCCGGAAGTCCTCTTGCATGTGTCTCCCCAATCTTGCGTGCACCCACCTCCTGGGCCCCAAGATCTCCTCTTTTTCATCCCAGATTCATTCATTGCTCTTTTATCCACCCAATGCGGCCTTTCTCCAAATTTCAGCATCAACAATGACACATAATTTTTATAAGAGAGTGAAATTTCCATCACATTTTTGATGTAGGATCAAGAAAAAAATTCACACTATTCATCATTAAAATCCATGTACTATCAGGGTCAAATGAAAGCCATGTAATCTGTCTTCCTTGAAAATAAAAACTAATCATGTAATACTATAATTCATACTTCATCATTGAAACTCGAATGAATGTCTCACGAGATATCGATGGATCATTAGAAGATCATGCTTACACTCATGATCATCAAAATATGATTACTAAATCCACCATAAGATCCTTATTGTATCGATGTAAACAAAATGATACATGACATAGTTTCTATCATAAAGAAATGCTGTGTATTGTAGTAGAAAATAAGAGGGAGATATCATGCTATTTTTTTTGTAATGTATAAGAAGAATAAGAAGAAGTGAGAGGTGAAAAAATAAGAAACTAAGTTACCCTTGAAGTTTATGGAAGAAATCACTTCGCATTTTAGGTTTCATAGAAAGAAGAAGAAAGAGGAAGTGCATGCACTATGCTTGCTATGAGAAGAAGTATTGCTTGAAAGAAAGAAATGAAACATTCATATTTATTGATGTGAAGATAAGTGTTTTTGTAAACTAATATGTATAAAAAATAAAAATAATAGACTCTCATGGAAATGGCCCCTCACTCGCTAGGTTCTCCACTCTCTCCCTCCTCTAGGGTTTTGAGAGTCTTTTGGTGATGCTATTTTTCCCTCTTCATCCCGCCTCTTCAGCCTTTCTCATATTCGGTTTCCTTCCCAATATATTCTCGATAGCGTCTCTTTATAATTTTCCCCATCTTTGGTTCAATGGAGATTCGACTCTTGGTAGGTTGGTTCTCACTCCCCTTGATTATCCTTTCTTGGGTTCCTCCTGAACCCCATATCTTCTCTTTCTTCCTCTCTTTATTTCATCCTCCTCACTTTCGCGGTTGGTCCGCTCCGATAAAGGCACTGTGACTTTTCCCTAGCTACCACTCCTTGCTCTGTCCTCATGTTCCTATGCTCCTCTCTAGGTCAGTTTGGGAGAGTTGGATTCTTGAGGTTTTGGGATTTATTGGATTGGTGGCCGTGGATCTTCAAGGCATCTTCATTTATTTTCTCTTGGGTTCCAACCTCGGTCTCCCCTTCCTCTTTATTAGTTTTGGATTTTTTCCTGGGTTTCTTCCCCCGTTCATTTCAATCCCTGTTCTTCTTCCTTGACTGCCTCAACCTTTCTTTGACCTAGCGTTCCATCGCTCCTCTCCAGGTCAGATTTGGAGTGATGGATACATAGGGGTTTTGGGCCATGTGGTTTGGAAGCCGTGGAGCTTTCCTCACGAGTTTCATTTCTGGCCTTATTTTGGTTTTCTACTATAATGTATTTGATGATCCTTTGATGTTCGGTCGTTTTTTGTGTGTTTTTTGTGTTTCGGGGCCAGTGTTGTTCAAAGATGAGGGTTTTTTGATAGTGGTTTTGGCGGTTCTTCTCATCCTGGGGTGTTTGATGGGGTGTTTTTTCTGATGTCAATAATTCTTTAGTGATTATGATGATGGACTTCGGTGTCCTTCATCATCGGCGATGGTAGACGAAGGGTGAAGACATTTGGTGGGATAATTTTTTTGATGTCAATAGTGCTTTAGTGATGATGATGATGTATTCCAGTGGCCTTCATCATCAGTGATGGTAGATGAAGGGTGAAGATGACCAGTGTGTGGATGGTTCATCTTTCTCGAAAGGTGATTACAATGATGATGATTGTTGTGTATGGAAGCTACGTAAACGATGATGATGTGTTTGGCGGAGATGACAGTGATGTTGATCGCGAGATTCGTGGGATATGTTGAATTTTGAATTTCATGACTGGTGTTATCATAGGTTTCAGCTTCTGTTAGGGTGCATATCATGAGGTGGTTTGTGGTCCAATGCGGTGATAATGGTTTGTGATTATATTTTGTAATGATGTGAATTTTGTAATTTTAATTTTGAAATCTGGCGGTGAAGTTTTTTTATAAGGTTCCCACTTTTCCTTAAAGTGGATATTTCAATAAAATAAAAAATGGATTCATGGTATAAAAAAGAAGAATAAAGATAATCCATAACCTATTTCTTTGAAGAAGAAGTTCTTGCATGATGATGTGCAAGTAAAATAAGAGAAAGAAGACCTAGGTAGCACATCAACAACTTGTAGAGTTTGAATTGGTGATAGAATCTTCAGTTGTTACCCAATACTATCATTGTAAAGGTGCAGGGTAAACCTGCATATGGGATGTATAAAATCAGGCTATGTGGGATGTACACACAATAATTCCAGAAGACTATAGTTTAAATATAACATGTTGAATATATAAGGTCATGTGATTGTAGAGGAATATATATCACACTAAGGACTATCTTGCTTATATTGAGTGGTGAACCTTATAAATCACTATTACCATTTTTGTGTGTTTGTTTTGGATGTGTTATATATAAGAAAAAAGGCGAGAAGAGAGAAAAATAGAACCAATTCACCTTTACTAGTGATAGAGGTAAAAATGAAAGAGATTAAAATATTTAAAAGATTAAAAGACACAAATACTAATTTACCCCTTTCAGTGTTGAGTTCATCCCTAACCATTCCCCTTAATTATCATCAAAACTTATTTCACCTTTAATTGGATTATTTACTTTTGAATTTGTTTCATTTTGAATATTTGAAGGTCACCTTTTGAATTTATAATGAAGTGTAGTTTTTTTGAAGATCTATCTATATTAGATCATAATTACATCTCTACCAAGATGAAGATAATATGAGAAAGAAAGAGAAGAAGATATTAAAGAAGTTACCCCTCTTATAAAAATAAGAATATGTTTACCCATGTCATGATGACAAATAAGACATATCTATCATAAGTGGAGAAGAAATGGTGGTTCAATATACTATCAAGTAAATGAATAGTTATTCTACCTCAAATGATTCAAGTGATTATGATGTATGTGAAAATTATTGCTCATTATATCCTAAATATGATCCAAACATCAATGAGAGTGATCATATTTCAATATATTTATCTGTTGATGCATTAAAGGATATGGATCATAGTTTTACCAAAGAATTAGTTTCTTATTTGTGGGATTTTTGAAATCACGTAGGAAGAAATCACTTATCTTGAAGAAGAGTTTGAAGGATCAGAGATAGTTTTAAAAAAATAAATTTCAAACATGTAAAAATATCTTAAAAATGGTTGGATCTATTGAAGCAATTAACTTAGAGCTTAAAGAGAGATTCTCTAATTTAGAAAGAAAATTTCTCAAATAAGTTCATGAAAAGTATGAAAATCAAGAAGTACCTTTAAGGGAATTTTAATACATTTGAGGGAAAACTTAAAAATAAAATCGATGTTAATAATGTATAATTGGATGTTAAATACAACATGATAAATAAGCTTTATACTCTATTACAAGATAAAGTCAAAAACCATGATGAAAAATTTGAAAGGATGAATAAAGATTATGAATATAGAATAAAATTCCTTAAAGATAAGAATAATTCCCTCAATATTATTTGTCTATAATTGGAAGTAAATTTGGCCAACCTTGGAATGGAATATATTGAGTCTTCACAATTGAAGAAGAAAGGTGATGCTATCATAGGTTGTTATATAGAGGATTCTAATGTTAAAAAAACTATTTTATATGGTAAGAATATTATTACATAATTTGATAATCATTATATACAAAATATATATATATGGATGAGTAAAAGTGATTATAAGTCCACCAACATGCCTATAGTGGATAAAAAAAGAGTATGAGTACTGATCATCCAAAATGAGCCCAACCATTGGTGGAGAAGACCCCAAAATAGTTTGCTCAAAGTGTTATAAATCCTAGATATCATGAAATGGATAAAATAAAATCAAGGTTTGTGGGTTACTATTGATGCTGAAAAAAGTTTGGGAATCATACATTGGATTTTGGCACTATCCATCCATATCAAAAGAAAAAAGGAATCCAATTTCTAGGGGAAGTAGACCTATGAGGAAGAAACATCCATATATTAAGAATAATCTATCTATCTCAAACATATTTGAAGAACTTGGAAATATATATGATGTTAGATTTGGTTGTGGTCATCAAAATAGTGCCTTCCCATATCAACATGTATCATATGTAAATGGGAGAAGAATACCATCTAAGTTAAAGAATAAAGAAGGAACAACCTTGAGAAAAAATAGAAGGAAACTTTAAATCAAAATACTCCCAAGAAGGTGTAAAAGAATATATATGAGATATACTTGGGTAATAAAACTAAGAAGTCTTATGGAAGAACCAAAAAGGTCGTGTATATTTCCAAAAAATGTTTAGTAGTTTGGATAGATAATTTGAAAAGATAAAATAAGTTAGAAGAATAAAAAGAAAAAGATAGTTCTAACAAAGAATGGATTTCACATGAAGATCCTAAATTTCATTAATGTTTATCAACAAATAACAACCCTATAGTTAAAGAATATCTATGTGTAATATTCAAGAATATTGGAAACAATGAAAAAGGTTTTTTAACCATTCTTTCAACATAATAAGAATATTTAAATAGGAATAAATATGTATTAAGAATGAATTCTTATGAGAAGAAAAAATTATCCACATAAATAATAATAAGAAGTAAATAAATCTATGCTATCCAAAGAAAATTTAAACCTGAAAAACAAATGTGGTAGCATGGATATTGAACCAACATGGTTGAGAAAAACCTTCGAACCTTTATCTTTACATTAAGGAGCAAGAAGTTCCACATAATTACCATACCTTTATGTGCTGTATTTGTGTTATTTAAATGCATAAAATTGAAGATGAATCATGGTATTATGGGGAGAACCTAAGAAGAAGTTAATTATATCATAATTGGACATCTAAACGAGGAATTAGAGTATGATATTAAATATAGGGAACAAAGTGATGTGATCTATTTTGGTGTATTATCTAAATGTAATATCATAAAATTTATCTTCTAAATAGGAACCTAAATTAAGGGTTTATGGAGTGTCTCCTTGAGGGGGAGACAAGTGAAGAATGAAGAAGAAGATTCTAGAATCATTAATTCATGAAAATATGGATATTATAGAAGGTTCTTTAAAGGAGAATCATTAAGAATGTATGATTTCTTATTCTCACATCCTTGGTAATTAAAATCAGATCCTAAAATTAACAGGGATAAATTGAATTAATCATTGACTTAAAAATGCGAGTTTGAAGAAGTTACAATGTTATTGTGAAACCTACCATGTTTGAATGTTATAATATGTGTATTCAAGTGGGTGAATGAAATTAAGGTTGATATATTTCATGAGAAATTTTATTTAAATTGGTTTCAATTAATTACCTCAGCCTGAAAAATAGTTGGACAATCCTTGAAGATAGTTTTTGATATGTTTAATTTTATAATAGCATCATTCTATTTTATAATGGAAAAATTTATTGTCTAAATCAAACCCTCTTATTTTTTACACCAAGAATGAATCATGTAGACTTAGAGTGGAATGGTTGGTGGTACAATTCTTAAGCATGAAATGATACCATCATTTGTCACTACACTTTTCACTTCTTATCAATAAGGGGGATAGAAATGAAAAAATGATAGATTTTTAATAAAATGGGTTATAATTTAAAGGGGTAGATAAGTAAACACAATTTAGAAAATGAGTATATATTGTCATATCATTTTAGTGGTATTAAAAATAAATATAGAGGGGGATATTGTTGTGCCCACTTTGTGTGTGTTGTATTTATTGTCAATAAGATTGAAATATTCATTGAAGGATTATGTCAATATGTTGAAAAATAATTATAATGAAACATAATATATTTGAAGTAAATTGGAGAACCCAAGCATGTTGCAAATACGTTTTTCTATTTTAATTTATAATGATACATTTTTATTATAGGAAAAAGTTGTTTTGAATATTTTATTTAAAATTCCATCAAGAAGTATTAATGAATATTATCTTATATACATGAATAAGGTATTATAGTTCTATCAACTTGTTTTTGGATGAAGATTAAAAAGAAAAAGAGGAATAAAAAAAGAGAAGTGGAGGATGGAAGTTGGTTCTTGATTGTTTATAATTACACACTATTAAGGATTTATGTTAAACAAGAGATGAAAAAATTAAAACACCTGACTATATTAACAACCGAGAAGACATGCCTTCATAAGGAAATCCCATATGAGTTCAAAGTTGGAGCTAGTCTAGAGTGGTTGTGAAGGGATTATAGTATTTGTGCAGGTCAGAACAACTAAGATGGAAGCATAGGTCATCACAGGTAGGCTGGGGGTTCTTAGCCTCTTCCACATGGTTCAACACAGAGGGCTATTGGATAAAACTATATCTAGATAAAATTAGTTTTTTATCTGAGGGAACATGATTGTTTATAATCACATGGCATTCATGTAACAACCCTAAATTTTGAATAAATATTGTTTCCTAATTTTGTGCGTTATTTTATTTTTCATACTCAATAAAACTGTTTCATTTGATAACATGAGTATAATTAAAATGAGACTGTTGGGTTTTGACTATTATATGACCGTTAGTCAGTATGACCATTGAAAACTGAATGTTGCAACTTTTGTCTCTAAATACAAGTGATCTTGGTTAATTAATATAGAAAGAAGATTCGATGGCCTCACCCAGTAGTCTTGGACCGATAGAAGCCCATCTAAAAGAACTTGGGAAGGAGGTAGCACCACTGGGCTTTTCTCTGGACCAAACCCAATCTGAAATTCATCTTGTGAAGCTAGAATGGAATCGTCTTCGCGAGAAGTTAAAATTGATAGAAATTACTACTCGTGCGATGTTGGCAGAGCCTCCATCAGATTCTATCACCTTAGCACACCTTATACTTAGGTCCTATGCTGGTGTGATAAGGGGCTATGTAAGGAGACCATAACTACCTTGTGTAATCCTTTGTTTTAAATAAAAATTTTGATTTCTTCTTATGATGAAGTTTATGAATTTTTAAATGGCCGGATAATTATAGTATGCATATTTTTGGTGAATTTTAGAGAAATGATATTTTAAAAAAATGTTTATGTAAACCTTAAATAATTAAAAATGTGTAATGATTTTCAAAAAATTGTCTTCTACAATTATGTTCAGTACAAAATTTAGACTCTAATAAGATCAACTTAATTTTTGATGAATAGTAAATTACGAATAGTGATTTTATTCTTTGGATTAGTAATGTGACCAAATGGATTAGTAATATCACTTAAATAAAGCATTAATATAATCTAGGCACCTTGATTAAGTAATGTGATTCAATAAAATGGTTAAATAATGGTTTCATAAATTATTAGTCAAGTATTAGTTTTTTTTCGGGTGAATAGTGTTTTTTAATTAAAAATTTAATTAAAAATATTTAGAAAATTATTTTTATAAAATGGATTTCATTTTTTAACTCAGAGCATCGATATTATGTTAAGGTAATTTTTGGGGATTTTTCTGAAAAAAATGAATTTACGGTGAACAGTGTATTTATTTAAAAATTAAATTAAAAATATTTGCAAAAATATTTTTATAAAATTGAGTTCATTTTTGAAATCAGAGCATCGATATTTGGTTAAGGTGAAATTTTGAGATTTTTCTGAGAAAGTTGAATTTTCGATGAATAGTGAAAATACAGTTTTTAAGTTACGGGTGTTTAATGACATTATTAAATGATGTATTAAGTATGTAATCAATATGGTAGACTTATGAATAATAAGATAAGGTATGTGGTGTCCCAAGTGGCCAATACCATGGGAAAATACCATGGGCAAGCCCATGGGTTTTCCAAAACCACTAATGAGGTGTCCCTTGGCCATTAATGCCTTGTCCCCTCACTTTCCCTATAAATACCAAGCCATCCTCTCATCCATTCAACTCCCAAATATTCTCAAACAAAGATCTGGTTTAATTACCTCCCAAGGAGTCCTCCCAAGGTTCCCCCAATCCCTCAAGGTCCCGACCTTTTATTTTTAAGAGTTACGTTTTAAGGTAAGGGATCCTACCTCTTTCTTTCTTTCCAAGTACTCTCTTTTATGTCATTTCTTTTATGCTCCATGTTCTTATGTTGGAGGAGGTTATTTTATATTAATATTAATTCCCTTTTCATGTTCATATGATGAGATACCCCCTCTTTCTCTCATAAATTCGTTTTAAGAATGTTTAAGTGGCGCCGTTAGTCTGCCGAATTTTTAAGGGATTCGTTCACCTTTCTCATTTTTCAAAGATCTATTTTCATGTAAAGTCTTTCAAGTTCCTTTTTATTATGTTGGGGGTATGATATATATATCTATCATACTGATCTTTTATTTTCATATGATGATAGACCCTATTTTATCTCTTCAATTCAGTATTTTGAAGTTTTAAGTGGCGCTGTTAGGCTGCCGAATTTTTAAGGGATTCTTTCACCCTTCTCGTTTTCAAGATCTATTTTAATGTCAAGTCTTTCAAGTTACTTTTTATTATGTTGGGGTATTATCTCTATATCTATCATAATTATCTTTTATGTTCATATTATGAGAGACCTTATTTTATCTCTTCAATTCAGTATTTTGAAGTTTTAAGTGGCGCCGTTAGGCTGCCAAATTTTTAAGGGATTCTTTCACCCTTCTTGTTTTCAAGATCTATTTTCATGTCAAGTATTTCAAGTTCCTTTTTATTATGTTGGGGTATTATCTCTATATCTATCATACTGATCTTTTATTTTCATATGATGAGATACCCTATTTGATCTCTTCAATTCAGTATTTTAAAGTTTTAAGTGGTGCCGTTAGCCTGCTGAATTTTTAAGGGATTCATTCACCCTTCTCGTTTTCAAGATCTATTTTCATGTCAAGTCTTTCATGTTCCTTTTTATCATGTTGGGGTATGATCTATATATCTATAATAATGATATTTTATGTTCATATGATGAGATACCCTATTTTATCTCTTAAATTCAGTATTTTGAAGTTTAAGTGACGCCGTTAGGCTGTCGAATTTTCATAAGATAAATCTTATTTTTGTCTTCCTTTCATGTTCTTAATTTCATATGTTATATCTTTAAAATTTCAATAACATGTTCTTAAGTCCTTTATATTTTGTCCCCCTACTTTTTTATGGATCATTTATGAGTGGTTTACCCATGTCCCCTCTCTTTTCAATGTTTTCTAAAACCTCATAACATAGCCGTTATGCTACAGAATTTCCTTCTCAAAATGTCTCTCTCTTATTCTCAAATTCATTTATTTTATTAAGTGAATATTCAAAGATCTTTCTTCTAAAGGGGTATTCACATATATACCAAAATGTTCTATTCTAAATTCTGGGATTTACATACATGAGACCCGCTTTCCCTTTCTGTGGGTTTAAAGTGACATAAAATCATGTCTTTAAAGCAGTTTTTAAAACGTTATGATTATGAAAGGAAACCCATTTCTTTTATGCTATATGGGTTGTTTATGAAATGTTTGGTGATCATATATGTGTCTCACATGATAATAAATACATGTCAAGGGTGTGCCCTGATAGCGCTCCAATGCATTGGGTAAAGACTTAATCTCTAGAGATGACTATTTTTAACGATGACTTGGTGAATAACCTTGGTAAATTTTAATGACACCTTGGGGATGGACCTTGGTGAAACAGAAATGATTGTAAATATTAAATGTTTTAGCCACATTTTCAAGTTGTGAAAAATGTTATTTTTATTATGATATTCCTCATGATTTCTTTCTCATGCCTTAAAGTTCTTTTTCATGACATTGTTGATGTATCTCAAGTTCACATGTTAAATATTTCCCCTTGTTTCCCTTACTGGGCCTTCTGCTCACCCTGTCTTTTAATGTATGTCCCTTTTTTATGAGATGTAGTAATGAACCTAGGATGAACATAAGGATAATCCTTTCAACTGTTTAAGAAGATTTTTTTTTCATGTATTAAGTTCCTGGTTTCAAGACACTAAACCTTAAAGATCCTCAGTTTTGTATAATGTAATAAAAGTTTATGTGACAAAAAGGCGGGATGCTATAGTTGGTATCGAAGGATGGTTTAGTTATTTGTGGAAATTAGGATATGAAAACTTTAGGAAGAACCCTATAGAAAAGTTTAAATATAGGAAATCTTCCTGGTATTTTGGTGAGTATTGAGTAAGGGGTTTCCAAGAAAATACATCCTTGTCTGGATACGAGCAGGTAGAGGTGGCTCTGGCACAGATGTACATAGGGTAAAACCCAAAAACACCGCTTTGAGCTAGACTCGAACGGGAACTAGTACACGACAATGGGCCTTGCTGCACTCTGGGTTACGACACTCCCGGGGGATATGCTTTGGTAAATTCATAAGCTTAGTATAAACCATTATTAAAGGAACAAAGATAAAATAAAATAAAGACTCACATAAGAATATATGATCATGGATAACCTAGATTAGAACCTAGGGGATTACAATTTAGGGTATAATTTTCTTCTACAAGTTATCCTTATATGCTTTAAGTTCCTTTTCATGATTATTAGCTAAGTATTTAAGCCCCTAATTGTACTTCCTTTTCTTAGTTAATGGCGGGAAATGGAAGAACATGTCCCAACAACTAATGTGATAGGAAATGTGATGATTGCCGTATTAATATTACATAGATGATTAGGGGATTAAAAGATGATTATTATTTTGGAAGACATTCACTATTTTGGGAACCCTATTTGATCGAGGTAAATAGATTACTATGGTATTTTCTTTGAGGAGTAAAGGTTGACTTATATTTTGAATAATCGATGAATTTAAGGCGGAATTATAGTAATTTAGGTTACTTATGGAAATGATTAACTTGTCTTGGGGTAAATATGTTTAGGTTAGTTACTTTTGTTATAAGATGTTAGGAGTGGTTGATGTTGTTTGGAGATAAATGATAAAGTTTACCTTGGAAGACTATGTTATCAAATCCTTCTTGTATTTGGGTTTCAATCTTAGTTTGGTTTATTTTGAGGATTTTTAAGGACATTTATTTACGGAATGGTCTATGATGAACTTTGGTTAGTACCGTGGAACTTTGAAGATTTAAAGTAGTTTCCCTTCCTATGGGGTTCTTTATTTTGGAAGAGTTGTTTTATCTTACCCTTTCTGTTTTTGGGATAATGTTTAAAGATAGAAGAAATAGATAGTTAATATTTGGTGGATTATGTGATTCTCTATAAGACGATTCTTGTGCTTTGATGAGACCAAGTAATTTTGAATACTCATCATTTGGAGAAAAGATTAGTTTTGGTAGAAAATTATTAAAGGATGAAACTCTACTTTAAGGTAGGTATATTTCCTTATGTTTTTATTCTATGTAGTAAATGAATTCCTCAAAACTATGAAAAGGAATGTAAAACAAAAACATTGTCTATTAACGTTTCCTAATGGGTAATCAAAGTCCGTTTATACACATCATAAGTTTGTGATTTTCTTATTGTTAAATTTCTCCTAATCATGTTTTCTATCACTCTCCCTCAGAACTTGACCCTTTGTTTTTTCTTCCATATCCATGTTTTCCTACATGGAATCCTAGTATGGGTTAACTCGGGTGGACTTTGTATTTCCTTTTCTTCCTTTTAAAGTAATAATGTTACTGAATCTTTTTCCGATGTGGGACTTTCAATGAAATTTCAAAACCCAACTTTAAAAATTGCGAGGACGCAATTTCTTAAGGGGGGAAGATTGTAACAACCCGAAATTTTGAATAAATCTTGTTTCCTAATTTTGTGGGTTATTTTATTTTTCATACTCAATAAAACTGTTTCATTTGATAACATGAGTATAATTAAAATGATACTGTTGGGTTTTGACTATTATATGACCGTTAGTCAGTATGACCATTGAAAACTGAATGTTGCGACTTTTGTCTCTAAATACAAGTGATCTTGGTTAATTAATATAGAAAGAAGATTCGATGGCCTCACCCAGTAGTATTAGACCGATCGAAGCCCATCTAACAGAACTTGGGAAGGAGGTAGAACCATTGGGCTTTGCTCTGGACCAAACCCAAGATGAACTTCATCGTGTGAATCTAGAACGGAATCGTTTTCACGAGAAGTTCAAACTGATAGAAATTACTACTCGTGCGATGTTGGCCGAGCCTCCCTCGGATTATCTCACCTTAACACACCTTACACTTAGGTCCTATGCTGGTGTGATAAGGGGCTATGTAAGGAGACCGTAACTGCCTTGTGTAATCTTTTGTTTTAAATAAATTTTTTGATTTCTTCTTATGATGAAGTTTATGAATTTTCAAATGTCCGTATAATTATAGTATGCATATTTTTAGTGAATTTTAGAGAAAGTATATTTTTAAAAAATGATTATGTAAACCTTAAATAATTAAAAATGTGTAATGATTTTCAAAAAATGTTTATGTAAACCTTAAATAATTAAAAATGTGTAATGATTTTCAAAAAATGGTCTTCTACAATTATGTTCAGTATGAAATTTAGAGTCTAATAAGATCAACTTAATTTTTGATGAATAGTAAATTATGAATAGTGATTTTATGATTAGGATTAGTAATGTGACCAAATGGATTAATAATATTACTTAAATAAAGCATTAATATAATCTAGGCACCTTGATTAAGTAACGTGATTCAATAAAATGGTTAAATAACGGTTTCATAAATTATTAGTCAAGTATTAGTTTTTTTCGGGTGAATAGTGTTTTTTAATTAAAAATTTAATTAAAAATATTTATAAAAATATTTTTATAAAATGGATTTCATTTTTGAACTCAGAGCATCGATATTATGTTAAGGTAATTTTTGGGGATTTTTATGAAAAAAATGAATTTTCGGTGAATAGTGTATTTATTTAAAAATTAAATTAAAAATATTTACAAAATTATTTTTATAAAATGGAGTTCATTTTTGAAATCAGAGAATCTATATTTGGTTAAGGTGAAATTTTGGGATTTTTCTGAGAAAGTTGAATTTTCGATGAATAGTGAAAATACAGTTTTTAAGTTACAGGTGTTTAATGACACCATTAAATGATGTATTAAGTATGTAATCAATATGGTCGACTTATGAATAGTAAGATAAGGTATGAGGTGTCCCAAGTGGCCAATACCATGGGAAAATACCCTGGGCAAGCCCATGGTTTTTCCAAAACCACTAATGAGGTGTCCCTTGGCCATTAATGCCTTGTCCCCTCACTTTCCCTATAAATACCAAGCCATCCTCTCATCCATTTAACTCCCAACTCTTATCCAACAAAGCTCTGATCTTATTACCTCCCAAGGAGTCCTCCCAAGGTGCCCCAAGCCCTCAAGGTCCCAACCATTGAGTTTTAAGAGTAACGTTTTAAGGTAAGGGATCCTACCTCTCTCTTTCTTTCCAAGTACTCTCTTTTATGTCATTTCTTTTATGCTCCATGTTCTTATGTTGGAGGAGGTTATTTTATATTACTCTTACTGCCATTTTCATGTTCATATGATGAGATACCCCCTATTTCTCTCATAAATTCTTTTTAAGAATGTTTAAGTGGCGCCGTTAGGCTGCCGAATTTTTAAGGGATTCGTTCAACTTTCTCATTTTTCAAAGATCTATTTTCATGTCAAGTCTTTCAAGTTCATTTTTATTATGTTGGGGTATGATATATATATCTATAATACTGATATTTTATGTTCATATGATGATAGAACCTATTTTATCTCTTCAATTCAGTATTTTGAAGTTTTAAGTGGCGCCGTTAGGCTGCCGAATTTTTAAGGGATTCTTTCACCCTTCTCGTTTTCAAGGTCTATTTTCATGTAAAGTCTTTCAAGTTACTTTTTATTATGTTGTGGTATGATCTATATATCTATAATACTGATATTTTATATTCATATTATGAGAGACCCTATTTGATCTCTTCAATTCAGTATTTTGAAGTTTTAAGTGGCGCCGTTAGGCTGCCGAATTTTTAAGGGATTCTTTCACCCTTCTCGTTTTCAAGATCTATTTTCATGTCAAGTATTTCAAGTTACTTTTTATTATGTTGGGGTATTATCTATATATCTTTCATACTGATATTTTATGTTCATATGATGATAGACCCTATTTGATCTCTTCAATTCAGTATTTTGAAGTTTTAAGTGGCGCCGTTAGGCTGCCGAATTTTTAAGGGATTCTTTCACCCTTCTCGTTTTCAATATCTATTTTCATGTCAAGTCTTTAATGTTCCTTTTTATCATGTTGGGGTATGATCTCTATATCTATCATACTGATATTTTATGTTCATATGATGAGAGACCCTATTTGATCTCTTCAATTCAATATTTTGAAGTTTAAGTGATGCCGTTAGGCTGCCGAATTTTCATAAGATAAATCTTATTTTTGTCTTCCTTTCATGTTCTTCATTTCATATGGTATATCTTTAAAATTTCAATAAAATGTTCTTAAGTCATTTATATTTTGTCCCCCTACTATTTTATGGATCATTTATGAGTGGGTGACCCATGTCCCCTCTCTTTTCAATGTTTTCTAAAACCTCATAACATAGCTGTTATGCTACAGAATTTCCGTCTCAAAATGTCTCTCTCTTATTCTCAAATTCAGTTATTTTATTAAGTGAATATTCAAATCTCTTTCTTCTAAAGGGGTATTCACATATATACCAAAATTTTCTATTCTAAATTCTGGGATTTAAATACATGAGGCCCGCTTTCCCTTTCCGCGGGTTTAAAGTGACATAAAGATCATGTCTTTAAAGCAGTTTTTAAAACATTATGATTATGAAAGGAAACCCATTTCTTTTATGCTATATGGGTTGTTTATGAAATGTTTGGTGATGATATATGTTGCTCACATGATGATAAAGACATGTCAAGGGTGCGCCCTGATAGCGCTCCGATGCATTGGGCAAAGACTTAATCTCTAGAGATGACTATTTTTAACGACGCCTTGGTGAATAACCTTGGTAATTTTTAATGAAACCTTGGGGATGGACCTTGGTGAAACAGAAATGATTGTCAATATTAAATTTTGTATCCACATCTTAAAGTTTTGAAAATTTTTATTTTTATTATGATATTCCTCATGATTTCTTTCTCATGCCTTAAATTTCTTTTTCATGACATTGTTGATGTATCTCAAGTTCACATGTTAAATGTTTCCCCTTGTTTCCCTTACTGGGCCTTCTGCTCACCCTGTCTTTTGATGTATTTCCCCAGGTTATGAGATGCAGTAATTAACCTAGGATTAACATAAGGAGAATCCTTTCAACTGTTTAAGAATTTTTTTGTTTCATGTTTTAAGTTCCTGGTTTCCAAGACACTAAACCTTAAAGATCCTCAGTTTTGTATAATGTAATGAAAGTTTATGTGACAAAAAGGTGGGATGCTATAATTCACACCAAATTTTTGATATAGTATTTAAAAAAACACTTTCATTATTTATAATTAAAATCCATGGACTATAAATCTCAATAGAAAGTCTTATAATCCATTTTCCTAGGAAATACATGATAAGAATATTTTACTATAACTCGTGTTTTATCATTGGAACTCAAATAATGATCTCATGAGCTACTGAGGAGAATAGGAAGACCATTCTTGCATTCATGATCATTATAAGAGGATTTATAAATTCATTATAAGATCATGCATGAGTTTTTTGATTACAACAGAAGAAGAAAACAGTGGATTTGATATCATCAAAATATCATGAATTTAGATTTTTAGAATAAGAAGATTGAGGTTAGTAATGAGTTTAGTGTAAGTGCACTGTAAGTTAGGGTGATTGAATAAATACTTTGAGGGGATGATCTTGGATACTTGTAAGACTCTTGATTATATGAATTTCACATCATATAACTTCAAGTAATTTTTATATGACTTATAGATAGTTTTCCTATGACTTCTACTGTGGACTATATGACTTATTGAAGCTAAGGAATTTATTTAACTTTTAGGTCATACAAGAATACTGAGATTTCCATAATAATGGTTTCTAAAGAAAGAGCTACTACTGCTGATTCTAGGTGTTCTATTAATAAATGGAAATGATAAGAACGATTGTTTGTATCATGATTTAGGAATAATAGAGGAATATGTATTTATATGATAATTATACATCATAAATGGGGTTTCCATGGCTGCAGGTGCCTCATTCATGGATACATGAATATGTTTAATGGAAGATTCAAAGCATACATAGTGTTTATAAATGAATGTGGATGTCATGAATAGAAATAGATGATTTCATGGAGAAGTTTAAAATAATTAATACCATTATAAGTTACTAAAAATTTGAAAGAGTTATAGTTTATGAAGCAGTTTTATAGAGAGACAAGAGGTTAATATTTGTTGATCTATTTGAATCCATTAAAGTGGGAATTAATGAGGTTTTGAATTATCAAAATTATTAGTAATTAAACACTAGTATATTCACATAGATTAATAAATAAAATATGAAGGATAGAAAACTGAAACTTTTGAATTAATTCTACACATATATATTACAAGTGGTTAAAGAAATATGCATGAGTGAGAACTGATACACTATCCAACCAAGAAGATCCTTGTTTTATAGATATAAACAGAAGGCAACCTGATATAGTTTGTATCTCAAAGAACCACTGTGTTTATAATTATAAAAGAAGAGAGAGATCCTATACTATTTTTGATGTATTGAAGAAGAAGAAGAATAAGAGATAAGTGAAAGAAGAAGAAGAAGCTAAGTTTTCCATAAAGTTAATAGAAGAAGGTGTTGTGAATTTGAGGTTGCACAAAAAGAAGAGGAAAGTGGAAGTGAATTCACTATGCATACTGTGAGAAGAAGAAGTTTTATTTGTAATCAAGAAAGGAAACATTCAATTTTATATTGTGAAGATAAGGGGCTGTGTACATTATTTTGTATAAAAAAGAAGGAGTATCCATCACCTGCTACTGTGAAGAAGAAGTTCTTGTGTGATCCTTTGAAAGTAAGAGAAGAGGAAGGAGACCAATAAAATACACTAACATTTTGAGGAGATTAAATTGGTGATAGAGGTTATTACCCCTATACTATAGTTTTTAAGGTGTAGGATGAACTTGTGTGTGGGATGCACACTCAGACACAACCAAGAGAATATAGTATAAACCTCACATGCGAAATATAGCGAGTCGTGTGATCATAGAGGAATATATATCACACTAAGGACTATTCTTCTCACATTGAGAGGTGAACCTTGTAAATCACTATGCCCTTTTGTGTGTGTGTGTGTTTTGGATGCATTTCATGTAGTAAAAAAGGTGATAAGAGAGAACAAGAGAACAAATTCACCTTAACCAATGGAAGAGGTAAAAAGGAAAGGGATTAAAATATTTAAAGGACTAAAAGTCACCAAAAATGATTCACCCCCCTCTCAGGGTTGAGTTCATCCCTAACTGATCCCCTTAATAATGGTTAAGGTCTAGAAACAAATCACCACTCTTTTATTCATCATAATAAATTCATCATTTCCATAATAATATAGTATATCATTTTCACATTTTATCATAACTAATCAACCACATCGCTATCATAATAACATCACATCCACTATAACATCTCCAAAACCACCACATCATCACCATAACACTACATCATCACTACCATAACCATATATAAACCACTGCATCACAACATCACCATCTCAATGAATCATACAGTAACCTTGACCCATCACATAAAAAATGAATGACATAACCCTAATCCATCACATTTGAGTGAAATTTTTACATGTTATAACCTTAATTAATCCATTATAGCATGTATATATATATAAATTCATATAACAATATTAATAAATTATAGACTATAAGGACTATACATGCAATAAATTTGATCCATTATATCCCGTGTATTGATGCACCATGCCATTATATCCCCTGAAAGTATACACATAACTAAAATCCATTACAACCTACATGTATAATATCATAAGATCACATAAAATAAAGTAATTAAATAAATGATCATATAAGAAATCAATCAACCAAATAAACACATAAAATAATAGTCAAATAAAACATCACAATGTATATAAATAAGTAACATCAATACAATATCTAATAAAATAACCACATTATGAAATATATCACCAAAAAATATTACTATAAAGATAATTCTAATTCTTATATTACCCATTAATTATCCGGTTACTCTATGTTAATTAATTTTGAAATCATAACCACCAAAATATGATCAATTATGACATAAAAATGACCTAACCTAAAACCAACCAATGGAAATGCCTTGGGAAGGAACACTCTATCCTTATTTTAACCTTTAACTTCTCACCATACAAACTAAAACTAGGAGACTTCATACTAGAATGAGGAAAGACTAGAATGGAAGTGACTACTCACTAGAGGCTCACAACATAACTCATATAACCTCAATAATACAACCACCCATTAACTAAACTAATCTTACAAAAATTAAAGGAACTATAACTTTATGATAAACCATATCTCAAATCTACCCCAACACATAATAACAACAACACATGTATATTATATAATCTTCATAATAGAATGACATAAAGATAATATTATTCTAAGTATAAATTAAAGAAACTAGGAAATGAAATATGATAATAAATACATGATAAAACTAAACCATGATAAAAAGGAAGAAGAAACATATATTGAAACCATCCTCATGATTATTAAAATAATACCGAGCCTAGGGGAAGGGTTGATAATGAAATGAATAATGAAAATGGAAACCTCTTCCCCTAGACCAAAACCGCTCCACTAAGTCTAAGGAAAGAGTATAAAATCACCTTATTCTCCAGATTTTATCCTATGGTAGATTATTAAATGTTTTCATGGTATAATAAATCAAAAACATATAATATTTAATGGGAGGGTTTCAATTAAGAAGGATGTTGATGATATCAATCATTATTTTCAAAGGGGCTAGAAATTAAAGAGATTTACCATTATTGGTTTCAAAGGAAAAATAATTGAAATTATTTAAGATTCAATATGAATATATTATAAAGTTTTACAGCGATTCAAGAAGCAAATATTATATAAAATAAAGGTTTCTAAATCCCTTACCTCAACGGAGCTAAGAAATTTTATGTTTAAAGAACTACTGCTAAGCACCACTGAATCTGAAATAAACACCTACTGATCTATTTAAAGTTTTTTAAGTCATATAATACATAAAAAATAAATATAATTACTTTTATATCCTTATCTAGAAGAAGGAAATAAATAAAAAGGAAAATATAGAGAGAGATACCTTTAATTAAAAGGAATTTGACCACATGAATTGGAAGGTCTTGGTTATTCCATGGACACTGAGGACCTTTAAAAATTATATCCAAGACCACCCAATTTAAATATTCAAATAAGTTCAAAAAAAAGGTAGAAAAAACACTAAATTTATTATAAATTTCATATTCCATTACTTACAGTGTTCTTACTAAATTAAACGCATCAAGGATTGTAAAAAATATACCTCAATAATTTATCTTTTATTAATACCTAGTCAGCTCACCTAATTTTGATATGATTTAGTGAACAACATGGTGATTTAAATATCACCACATCATGAAATGTGAATTCATGATGTAATTATTACAGTGGTGAATTATTTATATTACATAATATAACATTCAAATTCCATGTATTTTAACTAATAATCCCCATCTTTTAATGGTTTTCTGATTGATAATTTCATTACCAATTGTAAAATACTATTTAGTCCAAGTTGAGGAAAAGTGAAAATTTTCAAAAGGGGAATCCTCTTATTCATGGAGGAATTTACTTTTATGTTTTAATGGAAGACTCTTATGTGTTGAAAATTCAGTGAAGGAGATAACTCATATGAATCAGAATCCTGATAAAGGGGATGGATCTTACATATTAGGAATTTAATTTTACACATAAATGAAATAAGTTTACATATCAATATTTTAATATTAATTATTATTGAGAGATTTTGGGATTTTTAAATTTCTCAAGTATTTTAAAATTTACTTTTACATATTAATGGAAGATGAGTGAGTCTGTAAGATAAATTATCCAGAAGTTAGGGTATTCAAATTTAATGTTTCTGGAAGATTCAGTTTGGGCCTGCTAGTTATAAAATTTGTAAATTTTAAGCATAATGAAACTACTTTTACACATGGATAAATTACTTTTACATATGAGGAAATGAATCTTACATATATAGGGAAGAATCCCATGTATTGAAAATTTGACAAACTCCTCAATACGTAAGAGTCATTTTCAAGAGGAAAGGTCAATATGTAAGGGTAATTATGTGGTAAAGGTAGTACGTAAAGGTCAATAGGTTATACATAAATATCATTTTAAAAACAAATGGAATACATATGGGTCATTTACATGACCTAGAATAGTATTTAAGGGTCTTTCTATGCTAAAAAAATACAAAAAAACCAAAAAATAAAAAATCACTTAAATTATCATATTAAAATCAATACTAACCATCCCTAAACTCCAAAAATTATATAAAACATCCCCATACACCCGGAATTCCTAAGAAATGATAAAGGGAAGGGTTTGAGAAAATTTGGGCCCTTATATCAGACATATCTCAAACAATTCTCATCCTCAAGGATAAAAATAAAAACCAAGAAAAAGGGAATCCAACCCAAGTGAAAGATAGGGAAACCTAGGTCTTAACATGTGATTTGTCTAAAAAAGTGGGTGTTTGATATCTGTCTCTCCAAGATCATTCCTGTGAGGATTTTTTTGTTTCATATAATTCCAATACTTTACATAAAAGGGGTTCACGTGCCTTATGCATGGGATGAATTTGGATATATATACGAATATAGTTGTATTTTAATTTGGGCCAGTAACACACACTATGAGTTGTGTAAAAATTTATACATCAATATGGCTTGAACATATTGATTTGGTATATGAAATAAGATTCCAAACTAAATCATTAGAAACATGCATACATGTAAAGATAATAACATGAGATATTATGGTGATAATTAAATCCCCTTCAAAATACTAAGTTTTAGATTACTTCTAATGTAAAGCCATGTCAAGACCTTGATCATTCAACTGGGTAGGTTCTACCAAAGTAGGGTGCTCTTGGATTATCCTATGTAAGGCATGCTAGAAATGGATAAACCTTAGAGTTAAGTAACTAAATCTTGTTTTAAGATTTGCGTTACACTTAGCTGGGAAACCCTTAGGAAGGATATGACATGAATATAATTGATTTTTTTTCAATATAATGGATTGGATAAAGAGTTTTCCAATCAACCATCCAAGAGTCATATATGATATAATTGTCATAATTTCCTACCTAAATAATTAAGTTATGATAGTAATGCCAAAGAGGACTCATTACTTAGTGAAATATGGATCTTTTCCCACTAATGGTTATGTCACACACACCATTTTTAAATCATTTATTTTATTAATTTTCTGGGCATCGGGTAGTTCGGGTTGAAGCCCATCTTAAAAAATTTTGAGTTCTTATTTAAAAACACATGTTTTGACCCTAACAATGTTCAGCACACTGTGGTTGAACCGCGCGGCCTCACCCAATTCACCGCACAACCTGCCCGATGTTTAAGGCATATGAATATAATGTGATGAATAATAAAATGATAATACAATAAAAATAATAAGTGTGATAAAATTAAAGGGACTATTTTAATTATAATGATAATAATATTGTTTGAGAATATTATTATTATTATTATTATTATTATTATTATTATTATCGATAGTGTTAATAATATCAATTTTATTAAGTTTTTAATAAAATAATAATTAATATTATCATTAACATTATATCAAGTTAATATATTTTTATTATTATTTTATTTGGCTTCAAAATCTTCGGTCGAGGTGCGGGATGAGTCCTGGATGAATTTTGAGTTTTTGTCGATAAATGAGTTCTCGAGGCCTGAAAGCGTAAATCGCATGGGTGAAGCTTGATTTACTATGAGGCTTCACTTGGGTAATTGTGTGACTTGCTCTATATTCAATTAATTAAATAAAATTAATTAATAAAGAAATAAAATTTATAGAGTGGTAAAATAAAATAAAAAAATGAAATGAAATTTAATGAATTGTTTTAATATTCGAGTATATTGTTATTATTATTGAGTATTAATATTATTATTGTTTTATGTTAGTTTTATTTTTATTTATTTATTTATTTTATTTATTTTTTTCTTTTATTTTTTTTCTAGGGTTTCCTTTACCCTTTCTCAATCTCTCCCCTATCTCCCATGAATCCCTTGTGCGTTGCAACTCTTGGCCGGCGATCCCACCTGCACACCCCTTCCTGGACTTAGGCTGCGTAGTTCCTCCTTCCCCCTATTTTGTCACGCCACCTCCCAAATTTCCCCCTCTCACTGTCGCCCTGGAACCACCTTGGTCCGCCACACCCTACTCCCCCACCATCCCGCTCGCACGCCTCCCTTGCGCAGCGGCCTCTGACTGACGCCCTGCTCCCCTCTGGCTCTGTTGTCCGGCCTCTCCCCTAGACACCTGCCATCGTGCCCAGCATCGCCCTACTGCCCTCCTGCTCTGTCTGGTGACTACCGACCTGTTTCCCCCCCTGCTCCATTCGGTGACCACTGCCCCACTTCCCTCTTGCTCCATTTGGTGACCGTCACCCCGTCTTACCCTCTTCAGCCGAGCTCCTGTAGTGTCGCTGAAATCCTCTTTCAGAAAGTCCCGACTAACGCCCTCCTACACCTTTGGAATTTCCTTCTCCCTGCGAACATATTCGGTGAACCACCCTCACACTGACCCACTTCACTCGCACCACCAGCAGGCTGTCCCGCTGCCTCGCCCCGAAACATGCCACCCACTGCCACACCCAGACCTACATCTCCCTTCTTTTCTAGTTGGATTTCTGGCACGACGCATCTCCCATGACACCCCCATCTGGTTAAGTTTCTATTTATTCTTACTTTGAGTCTTGTTCCTTCCAATGGTTATGAGGTTCTTTTAGGGGTTATTTTTGAATCTATTTATTTATTCTAATTCTTGTTTTAAGGTCCAATTCCATTTTATCGTGGTGTGTGTAGTGTGTGGTGGAAGTCTGCAGATTATTTCAAAAAGTTGCAACACACTGGTAGGTGGTTCCACATCTAATTATTATTTGATGAATTAATTTGAAAGATTAATTTGTTTAACATATTATTTAATTAATTTGTGTAGTGCGAAGTTGGTTTTCATTGAAGTTTGATTTGTATTGAAATTGTTTAGTAGCATGTTTATATTACATGTCTATTTTATGTTGAGAACATATATCTAGTTAGTTTTTAGTGATTTTTAAACTATGTGTTTAGCTTATTAATTTTTGTAGGTGGTGAAAATTATATTTTTTCCATGACATCATGTGCGTTTGGTTGTAAAAGAAGGTTTTGTGTGGGTTTAGTGGGTAATGCCAATTGATTTATTTTAAATTTTTTATAAGCTTTTATTTTTGGCTTATAAAATTATGTGGTTTGTGCAAATGTGTTTTTACATATGGTGTAAGTTTTTCTATCAAACTATTTGTTTGGTGCATGTCACACTTTAAAATTGTATTTGAGTGCGTGTGATGTTGGAATGCATTTGAATTTATAAATGGTTACTTTAGTGTATGCAAAGCCATGTGACACTCTTTTACTAATGCTTTATAATTTTTTTAAAATGGTTTACTAAATTATGAAAATGGTGTGAAATGTGTTTGAAAAATGTTTTAGTGTGCGCATTATTTCAAAATGGTGTTTATGTGTATAAGTGGTGGTTCGTTTAATGATAAGTGCATTTTTAAATCGTGTAGATGGTTTAATTGAGTACTTAACCTATTAAACTAAGTTTTTAAAAGACTTTTGGTGTGCGTATGGTTGTAAAAGAGGGTTTTAGTGTGAAAATGGTGATTTTGTGTGTGTAAGTACCATGTTTGGATTTTATGCATAAGTGTGACGTGTGACATGAACTTTAAACTTGTTTGAGCACAAAGCGGGAAGCCCGAGTAGCTAGGAGGGTGGACTAGAATAGTGGTCTAGTTATTCAGGGGTGGATTTATCCCTATTTCACTTAGCAGGATTGATGACTGCAACACTAACTAAGCATATGAATGAATAAGGGTCATGGTTTCTAATCCACGTTTTGTTGAGGGTCATGGTTTCTAAGCCACGTTTTCTGAGGGACTTAGTTTCTAAGCCACGCTTCACCGAGACATGAAGATCTAGGGAACCAAGCTAGCTAACAATCAAGAGGCCTCTCCCATATTAGTGCTCTTTGGTTACTTCACACTCATTGGTATGACACTTTGGTTATTTTAAAAAAATTAAGTGTGTGTGTTTTAATTTAAGTTGTTCCTTTTGAAACCATTTTCTTTAATCCTATTTTCTTTAAAACTGTTCAAGAATTTACTTCTTTTCTTTAATTAAAATTGAAAATGTATTTTTCATTTAATAATTATGCGTGGAACCTTTTTATTGGGGGGTACCCTGTTGGGCTCTTGGCTCACACCCTACACACACCTTTGGGTGTATGTAGACCTTTTTCCTTTTTTATCCCAGGTTGAGGCATCTTGCTTAGCGATGGTGGTTCGGGTTGTTGATAGTATCCTCATGCTGGTTGGTGTTGGTAGTTGAGGTTGTTGCACCTCGTGTTGCTTGGAGGTTGGTATTGGTGTTTTAGATTTCTGTTCTTGACGTAGTTCCCTTTGTAATTTTTTGTTGAGTTGTAGAATTTAAATCTATTTATAGTTGAAGGGCATGTTTAGTTGTTTGTTTTCAGTTTGAGTTTATTTATCTTGTTGGTTGTTTGTGTTTATTATTTTAGGTAAATCGTTACCATGTGTTGTTTTTGATACCCAGGAACTTGTGCCAGCCCATGGGGATCAGGAATGCCCCTCGAGTCTTGCTGTAGACCGCGTCGGGCATCGGGTCAGATGGTGACCCATCCTGGTTCGTGAAAAAATGGTATTACAGGCGGTTTTCTCTCTTGGTTCATGTTATTTTGGGATAGAGTCACAGTAGACTGGAGTTAAGGTTGTCAGGAATCGGTGTCCTGGCTACAGGTAAAGTGCCTGGACAACACACCTCGTGACGAGACTTGAGTTACCAAAGTAAGTTGAGGTTTGTCTAAATATTTGGTCCGTGTGGTTAATTTTGTTTAGGGAAAATGAAAAGGGAGTAGGGTCAATGGTCCCAATGAGCTCACAGGGTCTAGAAATCCATGTGGAGATGGGGACACTGTCCTAGAATATGCTCTATGGTGGTGGTGTGATTGGCATATGGCTGCCAACCATATGTCCTAGTCACCCACTGACACTAGTTCCCTCTTGCATCGTTCCTCATCTCTTTGTTTTGGATTAATGGAAATATGGTTTTTAAGTAAAAATGATTTTCTTTTGAATTTTTTTTTTCAAAATGAAGCGCTTTAAAAATAAAATTATGTGTAAGGTTTGAAAAGTGTGGGTTGAATGTTTGGTTTTGAAAAATGAAAAGGTCCGATTTTTATTCTTGGTGTTATCATGGGAAACCACATGCATGAGTGTATATGGAAAGAGAAATGGTTAATGGCATGAGTGGATGAGTAGATGGATGGACATGAGGTGGGTTCCAATGTGTCATGGGAACATACATGTGTGAGGTCCATGAGACACCATTAGTGTTTGTGCAACCCACCAAATTCGTTTATTTTCAAAAAAAATTGTTAAATAAAAATTTGGTGTTTTAATGAACGGTAATTGTGTGGTGTGTCCTGGTATTTTAAGACTGTTGTATGCAAGGCGTTTTGAGCCGAGAACCCTTTTAGCTGATTTGTGTCTTGATTTTTAATTCTTATTTGTAAGTTGGTGTGAAAGCGTGTGGTTAGTGGTTTCTTTTGAAAAGTGATTCGGGAAGCCCTTACAGTGGTTCCCTCTACATGTTCAGTGTTCGCTTGCGGTATGTCTTGTCCATTGGACCAGTTTGATTTGGTCCATGGTTTTCTTTCTTGACTAGTTCACATCCCCATAAATAATTAACATGCGATTGAAGTGTGGCCAGTGGCAATTTTCTATTGGTCGGACCTCTAGTTTATTAAATCAAGGACTCTCCCTTTTTAGCGATAGTGCTAAGTCTATCCCTTTATCCTTTTTAGTTAAGCATATCCTCTTACAGCGAGATGACCTATGTGAGGGTAGTTTAAGGGAGTTTTGGTCTATTTGAGTGGTCTGAGTCGTTGGGTATGAAGTTTGAAACCGTTGCGTCTGAAGGTGCCCCTGGGAATGGTGAAAGGAATTCCAGTAGGGAAGGGTGAAGGTAGTTTGGAGTTGTTGGTGCTGACCGATGTCTTGAAAGACTTGTAGTGCTTTTATTGTCTGCAAGGGTCATGTTTGGTGTAGTCTTGCAGTGTGAGTTTTATTCGAAGAGCAAGGGTGGATTTCGTAGAATCCTTTAGGAATCCCTGTTTTTATAGGAGTGTGTCCTCCTCTCAGGAATTTCTAATTTTTCTGTTCAAAGGGTAGGGTTCGTCGTGCATCTTTCCTTTTTAAGTTTCTTGGTGAAGATGAAGAGGTGATGCATGTGTATCATCTAAACCCTAGTCTTATTAGATGTTCTGAAAGGGAGTATTTGGATATTGGGGTATGTTGTTTTTGTTGGAGTTGTCTCAATTACAGTGTGGTTGCGTGTGGCACCAAAAAGGAGAAGCTTCATTCAGAAGTCTTCAATGCCTGACTATGAGGAAGAATATGCTTTGAACATCAGATCTCCAGCCATAGGCCTCATAGTGAAGATGACGCATGGTCAGGAACCCTTGGAGTGTATGGGACCCCGACTTTATTTTTGTCATCGATGTTGAAAGTCAGAGCAATTTAAATCGTTTCTTGTAGCTGTTCCATCCCGAACGACCCATCTGGGTGCGTGATGTTTCCCATGGATATGATGAGGCGTGGTCATCTCATTACCTTAAAGTACTGGGGGTTGCGTCCCATTGAATATAATCGCTTTTAGCGGTCCTTATGGGGTCTGTTTGGGAAAATTAGTCTCAAAGTTGAATGGAGTTCATCCAAGGATGTTGAGATGTTGTTTTGTCTTCGGCTATGGTTTTGAAGCCCGATGGTTGGCCCCCACCCTCCCTGCCCTTTTGGTGGGGTGTTGCGTCAGTGCTGGGAAGCCTCTGAGTTCTTGTGTTTTCATTGGTGCTAATGGTTGTGAGACCCATTGAGGGCCTCACTGAAACTCCCCGGAATTAAACTGATATTACCATATTCTTATAGTGGGGAGTCTGCCCGGGCCTCCCTTTTTTGGTTTTCCAATCTCTTCTCGGGTGTCAGTAAGTTTCTAATGGTGGGGATCCCCTTCGGGCTTTCCCATATTGTCCTTTAAGTCCTGTTACTAGTGATGACTTGGTGGTAGGTGATCAGAGTGTTCCTTGGATGTACTTGGTCTTGTTTGTTCGTTATAGTCAAACGACGTGGTTTTCGTTTAATGGTGCTTGAGGTATTTCAGTTTGTGAAGTTGGTTTCTGTGGGTGCAAGAGTTCCTTTCTTTGATCAATCAATTAGAGGTGTTGAAACTCTTTGGGGTAGGTGACACATAGTGAAAAGTCTTTTATGGGTCTCTTGAGGTTTCCATTTAAGACACTTTCTCTGAGCATGGTGTGTTTTCTTCTTTTCACTTGTTTTTCATAGAGATCCTTTTTGAACCTTAAGGGGGTATCAGTTTCTGCTTTGGGGGTTTAACCTTAGTTGTGGATTTCTGGGGATATAAAGCTCTATGGTGGGGAGAATTGTCACACCCACCATTTTTAAATCATTTATTTTATTAATTTTATGGGAATCAGGTAGTTCGGGTTGAAGACCGTCTTAAAATTTTTTGAGTTCTTATTTAAAAACACATGTTTTGGCCATGACAGCGTTCAGTGCACCGTGGTCAAACCACGCAGCCTCGCCCGGTTCACCGCACAACCTGCCCGATGTTCAAGGCGGATGAATATAATGTGATGAATAATAAAATGAGAATACAATAAAAATAAGAAGTGTGATAAAATTAAAGGGACTATTTTAATGATAATGATAATAATATCATTTTAGATTATTATTATTATTATTATTATTATCGACAGCGTTAATAATATCAATTTTATTAAGTTGTTAATAAAATAATAATTAATATTATCATTAACATTATATCAAGTTATTATCTTTTTTATTATTTTATTTGGATTCCAAATCTTTGATCGAGGTGCGGGATGAGTCCCAGATGAATTTTGAGTTTTTTTCAATAAATGAGTTCTCGGGGCCTGAAAGCGTACAACGCACGGGCCAAGCTTGATTTACTGTGAGACTTTTCCTGGGACATCGTGTGACCTGCTCGATATTCAATTAATTAAATAAAATGAATTAATAAAGAAATAAAATTTAAAGAGTGGTAAAATAAAATAAGAAAAATGAAATTAACTTTAATGAATTGTTTTAATATTTGAGGATATTATTATTATTATTGAGTATTAATATTATTATTGTTTTATGTTAGTTTTATTTTTTATTATTTTATTTTTATTTTTTTATTTTCTTTTATTTCTAGGGTTTCCTTTACCCTTTATCAATCTCTCACCTATCTCCCACGAAGCCCCCGCACACTGCAACTCTTGGCCGGTGCTCCCACCTGCGCACCCCTCCCTAGCCTTAGGCTGTGCAATGACTCCTTCCCCCTATTTCATCACACCGCCACCCTTCTTTCCCCCTCTCTTTGTTGCCCTGGAACCACCCTGGTCCGCTGCACCCTACTCCCCCACCAGCCTGCTCGTGCACCTCCCTTGCTCAGTGGCCTCCGATCGACGCCCTGCTCCCCTCCGGCTCCATTGTCCGGCCTCTCCCCCAGACACTCGCCATCGTGCCCAGCATCACCCCACTTCCCTCCTGCTCTGTCTGATGACCGCTACCTCACCACCCTCCTGCTTCATCCGGTGACCACCGCCCCACTTCCCTCTTACTCCATCCGACGACCGTCGCCCCACCTTACCCTCCCCGGTTGAGCTCCTATAGTGTCGCCGACCTCCTCCTCTTCCGGAAAGTCTTGACCGGCACCCTCCCACTCCTCTGGAATTTCATCCTCCATATAAATAGCTTCATCAAACCACCCTCACGCCACGCCACTTCACTCGCACCACCCACAGGATATCCCGCTGCCTCACCCCAAACCACGCCACCCGCTGTCTCACCCGAACCTGCGTCGCCCCTCTTTTCTAGTTGGATTTATGGCACAGAGCATCTCCCACGACACCCCCATCTAGTTAAGTTCATATTTATTCTTACTTTGAGTCTTTTTCCTTCCAGTGGGTATGAGGTTCATTTAGGGGTTGTTTTTAAATCTCTTTTTTTGTTCGAATTCTTGTTTTAAGGTCCAATTATATTTTCTCGTAGTGTGTGTGGTGTGCGGTGGAAGTCTGCGGATTGTTTCATGAAGTCTCTACACACCGATAAGTGGTTCCACATCTAATTATTATTTTATGAATTAATTTTCAAGCTTAATTTTTTTAGCATATTATTTAATAAATTTGTGTAGTGCGAAGTTGGTTTTCATTGAAGTTTGATTTGTATTGAAATTGTTTAGTAGCATGTTTATATTACGTGTGTGTTTTCTGTTGAGAACTTATATCTAGTTAGTTGTTAGTGATTTTTAAATTATGCAGTTATCTTATTAATTTGTGAAAGTGGTGAAAATTATATTTTTTTCATGACATCGTGTGCGTTTGGTCGTAAAATAAGGTTTTGTGTGGGTTTAGTGGGTAACACCAAGCGATTTATTTTAAATTGTTTTATAAGATTGTATTTTTATCTTATTAAATTATGTGGTTTGTGAAAATGTGTTTTACATATGGTGTAAGGTTTTCCATCAAACTATTAGTGTGGTGCAGGTCACACTTTAAAATTGTATTTGAATGCGTGTGATATTGGAATGTGTTTGAATTTATAAATGGTTACTTTAGTGTGTGAAAAGCCACGTGACACTATTTTACTACTTATTTATATATTTTTTAAAATGGTTTACTAAATTATTACAATGGTGTGAAACATGTTTGAAAAATGTTTTAGTGTGTGCCTTATTTCAAAATGGTGTTTATGTGTGTAAGTGGTGGTTCGTTTAATGATAAGTGTCTTTTTAAACTGTGCAGATGGTTTCATTGAGTATGTAACCTATGCAGTTAAGTTTTGAAAAGACTTTTGGTGTGTGTATGGTTTTAAAAGAGGTTTTGAGTGTGAAAATGGTGGTTTTGTGTGTGTAAGTACCATTTTTGGCTTTTATACATAAGTGTGATGTGTGACATGAACTTTAAACTTGTTTGAGCACAAAGAGGGAACCCCAGGTAGTTAGGAGGGTGGACTAGACTAGTGGGCTAGTGATCCAGTGATGGCTTTGTCCATATTTCACTTAGTAGTATTGATGACTACAACACTAACTAAACATATGAATGACTGAGGGTTGTGGTTTCTAAGCCATGTTTTGTTGAGGGTTTTGGTTTCTAAGCCACTTTTTCTAAGGTTCGTGGTTTACAAGCCACGCTTCACCGAGACATGAAGATCTAGGGACCTAATCTAGATAACACCCATGAGGCGTCTCCCATATTAGTGATCATTGGTTACTTTACTCTCATTGGTGTGACAATTTGGTTATTTTAAAAAAAGCAACTGTGTGTGTTTTGATTTGAGTTGTTCCATTTGAAACTATTTTATTTAATCCTATTTTCTTTAAAACTGTTCAAGATTTTACTTCTTTGCTTTAATTAAAATTGAAAATGTATTTTTTATTTAATAATTATGCATGGAAACTTTTTATTGGTTGGTACCCTTCTGGGATCTTGGATCACACCCTACATACACCTTTGTGTGTATATAGACCCTATTCCTTGTGTATCCTAGGTTGAGGCATCATGCTTAGCGATGGTAGTTCGGGTTGTTGATAGTCTCCTCATGCTGGTTGGTGTTGATAGTTGAGGATGTTGTGCCTCATGTTTCTTGGAGGTTGGTATTGGTGTTTTAGATTTATGTTTTTGATGTAGTTCCCTTTGGAATTTTTGGTTGAGTTGTAGAATTTAAATCTATTTACACATTAAGGGAATGTTTAGTTGTTTTTTTTTCATTTTGTGTTTATTTATCTCATTGGTTATTTTTGTTTATTATTTCAGGTAAATTGTTCCCATGTGTTGTTTTTGATACCCGAGCACTTGTTCCAGCCCGTTGTGATCGGGAATTCCCCTTGGGTATTGTTGCGGACCGGGTCGGGCGCCGGGATGGATGGAGACCTGACCTGGTTCGTGACAGGTTATGATGTAATCTAAAAGGGGTAATCACTTAAGTGGGATAAAATTTAATAAAATAACTTATTAAATACATGTAAAACATGAAACTCATATGATAAAAGATTTTATCATATATAAATGAAATCATAATTATAAAACTTAACATTGAGATCAATATTGAAAAACATAAGCTTAAAGTAAGAAACTTATTAGATTGGTACAAACTTAAGTAAGAACTATTATTAAGAATTATTCTCAAGTAAGAAAAAATCATGTGTTAGTAAAATAAATTCCTTAATAAATTAACTATTGAAGTTAGTAAACAAGGTGAATATAGATGCTTTGATTCACTCAAGGTTACATTAAGGCTTCCTTTGGATATAGAATCCATTATATTGTTATTAATGGAAATGTTTTGACAATGTGAATTAATTTAAGAAAAGTTTACTAGATATTATAAAAGTGTTGAGGATAGTTTAACTAGAGCATGAAATGTCTAGGGGCATATAATGTCTAGATTTTGGTTCCATTTCAATAATAAAAGTGGGTAAAAATTCAAACTAAAAGAAGAAAAGTTATTTGGAAAGTCTAATAATATTTCTTTGATTATCCAGTCAAGGTTATTGAAACTTAAAGGTTTTATCATGAAAGAGGAGTAATGATTCTATAGGATATAATTTTTTGTAATACCTAAAAGTGTTTGTGAAAATCCATGGAATATCCAAGTCAAGAATTGATGTTATAGAAAACAATTCTTTAATTTTTAAAGGGTATATGATATCAACTATATGTTTCAAAAGTGTTTTAAACATACAAGAGTTCAAAAATAAGAAAAGGGTTGATAAATATTGTATTTTTAATTTAAATTATGAAACCAAGAGTTGTTTAATCATGGATTTTAATGAAAAGGAATATTATAAAGCACAGATGGATCTATATTAAGGTCGTGTATTTTTATCTTATTTCTCTTATATGATAAGACAATGAAGGTTGAAAACATGGTTTATGATTCATTAGATTATATAACATGTTAAAAAATGATAAAATGTTAAAATTGTTTTATCCAGGATAAAAGAGGTTATCTATATGCTTGTTAAAATATGAGAGATATGATCTCACCACCATCTATGAAATATTTTAAAGAATTAAATATTCACTTCAGAATAATAATCCAAACACATAGAATACCATATTTGACAAGGGAAAAAATTTTATTTGTAAAATAGCCCCAATAAAGGAAAAAAGAGTTATTTCATAAACATAAAGGATTTTGTGTATCTTAGAAAAATTCTTAAAAAGAACATAGTTTATAAGAGGTTAGTAGGAGTATGTTTAGACTTGTAGTAATTCAAAGTTAACAAAAAAGGATAATGATAGTCAAAGTAAATAGTGAATGTTAATTTCAAAGAAAATTTTTAATGAAAAGGGTTCCAAGAATGATGATGATGATTAAATTATAAATATTTATAAGTAAATAATCGAATTTATTAACATCATAATATTTTTTGTGAAGTTAAGAAGTTTTAATACTTTGTCAAAGAGTTAAACATCAAAAATATGATTCCTATGTATCACCATTATTCAAAATAGATTTCTTTATGTATATTGTTCACTAAATAGTTTAGTAATAATGTTTTATCAGGTGGTCACATAGCGATGTTTAATAGATTACATAGACATGTAATGAGTTTAAAAAAACCTCTAAAAGTGTAGAAAACATAAGGATAATATGTAATTATATTATATGTGATATGTTATACAAGATCTTAATATAGGATATTAAGATTATATTATATGGATATACTTATAAGAGTGGGAGGGGTGAATTGCAATTTAAAAAGTTTAAACTAATTAAAACACAAAACCTCTTAAAGTAAATTTATCAGACTCAGACTTCATCCGATGATCAGAGTAAGAGAATTAGAATCATGATTGATCCAATTATATTAAATTATGTTTTTATTGTAATCAAGGTTACACTGATAAAAAAAGTATAGAAATATAAGTATGATGACTAACTTTCCATTTCATGCATAATGGAATAGTCTTGTAAAAACAATAATAAAAATAACTAGTAAAAGTAATAATGAATTACAAGATATATTAAAAGAATAAATTATTTTAACCTTAAGAGTAAAGGTTGTCATAATTACCAGGAAATCCATTGATGCAATGATTGAAAGATGCTGTGTCTTCCTATCCTCAGAATTCCTCGATACCATGATTGGCATCTATATTCAAAGCCCCGGAAGCCCTTGATTTGATGGACCAGATTCACCATCTTCCTATCCCTAGAATACCTCGATTATAAAAATGAATTTAAATTATTACAAAAGAAAATTTATTCTAAATGAAACAACCATGACAAGGATTCCTTATAACTACAACTCTATAAATTATTAAAAAGACTTTGGAATGAGATGTTCATGTAGAGAAAACTTTAGACAGATTGAGTTGTGAATGCGATCAGATACTAACTCTTTAAATGAAAATATATTTATAGGTGAAGCTCTAATAATCATATTTTTGAGTTAGTTTTAATAGCCTTGGAAAAATGTCTCTTTGAAAGATCACAATGTTCTGGCATAACTGAATGTACGACGTCATTTTGTTTTAGCACCATTATAATGATAAAAGTATTCCTTACAATAGAATCAATTCTTATATGATTCAAATTATAAACTTCAGTCATTCTGATAGAATTCCTTATTGATTATAAATATGATGGATGGAATGAGGATTAGTCTGATATATCAGTACCAAGGTCAGTCCGATGGTTATTTTTTTTTCAGTTAGGTAGACAAAATATAAGTCCAACCACTGGTCTGAACAATAGTCATTCTGATAACTGAACACACCTTCAGTCTGATGTATCATATTGAGTAATGTAAAGTTTATATTTGTAATACATTAGAAAATTTATATATATGATATAATTTAATGTTTTATTAAAAAACATACTAAAATACTTGGGAAATAAAATTTTTGTAAACAATGTTTTAAGAGAGTGTTCGTGACTTCCAAAACTAAAGGAATGGAAATGAAAGAAGTATAAATTAAAAATCAATAATATCCCCATTTTTGGAAATAAAAAACTAGAAAAACTTAAATGAAACAATATAACTTGAGAAACTTACATCCCATAGTTATTTTAAGAGCTTATAATTTTTTCCTTAAACTCCCACTGAGTTTTCAATTCCTTGCTAACATGATAGAAAATATTTAACATCTCCCCTTTTGAATACTTATCCTATTTAAATAAAACCTTATCACATTAAGGATTTCATATCTCATTTTAAAATAAATTCCCCCTCTTTATAAATCATTCTCCTCCTTTATAAAACATTCCCCACCTTTTTAAAATCTTCTATTCCTTTGTAAAATATTCTCCCCCTTTGTAATTTTAAAAAATTAATGGGATAGAATTCAAAGTTTCTTGAAATTTTAGAGAAATAAAAACATATGAAACAATATTTAACTAACTAATCATCCATGAATTATATTAAAGAACATATATATCCAATCGTAATTGGAAAAAAATTCAAGCATAAATAATTTGGATGAAAAGTAATTCAAAATAAACAATCATTCAAATGTTTTACAAAATACATCAAGAGTTAAAATGAAAAGATTAATCTTTCTTTATAATATTATTCATGAAGGAATTCGTATTCTTTAACTTATTCCAATCCTTATCCAAATTTGTGACCTTTTATTCTAAATAATCCCACTTCAACTTCAACCTCGATTCTTTCAACTTCCTCAGAAATCTATTTATTTTTCCCTCATTAAAATCAATTAGAATTCACATTATCTCAAACTACTCATCTCTAAATCCATTTCACACACCATTTCCTTCAATAAATCCACATCCTCTATCCAATCATCTATAAAATCTCTTAATTATTCTACAAATTTTACTCTATCATCCATATATGAGGATAAATTTTTGAAGGATTCAACCAATTATAACTAAAGCTGCTTTAACTTTTAAAATTTATCATCATTCTCATGGATATTAGTATAAAATTTATTAGGCCATTTCACAATCTGATTGTATGATGAATTTTGATTTTCTAAATTTTCTTGAAAATATTTTAAATCAGTCTTAATCCTGATCACTATTTTAGTCAAAACTTTGAGTGAGTCCAATTTATTATTAATAGATTCTTAAAGCAACTTATATCTTGATTAAATTTTTGGTAAATACAGAATCTTATTAGTCAACCATTTTAAGGAAAGAAAAATATATTCAAAACCCTTCTAAGAAATTTTTTCCTCTGAGTTCGAACGATTGGGATAAACTTGAGAAGGTTTTAGTTTGATGGTTCATACACCCACTTCTTTGCCTTTCTTTTCATATTTATTTGAAAATTTATTATCATATGAAACTTCAACAGTTTATACATCCTTATCAGTATCATATTTATCAAAAACTTTCATTTGAGAAATTTTATCTTGTTGGTCTTATTTTTAGGATGAATTTTCTTTCTTTTTTAATGACAACCCTTCTTGAGAACTTTCTTATTTTTCAACCTTATGAGACCGTGAAGGTAAATATATTGAAGATGAAGATGATTATGATGATTCCTTTTCTCTTTATACTTTATCTGTTTTAGCTTATTCATCATCAACTTCCTCCTTTTCTTTGTTTTCCTCTTACTCTTCTTTAAATTATTCATTTTCTACTTCTACTTCTACTTCTACTTCTTATTCTTCAAATCCTTCTTTGACTTCCTTCTCAATCTATTCCTATAATTTTATTGATGTTCTCAAATCTACCTTTCCAGGAAATTCAGGTTTTGATTCTTTCTTAGGTAAGGTTGGAACAAATTCTTTAGCTACTAATTTTTCCTTTCCCTTATATCCCACTAAAGGTGTATCAACATGAACAAAAAAAGTTTCTTTGAAAACTAGTCCAACTTCCAAAATTACTTGATCTATGTGAGAGATAGGAAATAATGGATTCTTAGAATCCTTCTCAACATCTTTCAATATACTTTCAAAAATATTATTTTCTTACAACCTCTTATTTTCTCTTATTCTTCAAGATATTCTACAGTTCGAATCATCAATGACTTAGCCTTATCAAGATCAATACCAAACTCTAGATCCCACAACTTCTTTTCACCCTTATGTATCATCAAATTATTAAACTATTCATCAGACATCCTCTTCTCTTTCTTATGCTTCTTAGGAGGATAATTTTTATCCTTTCTCTTCTTATTATTTTCATCTTTAGTTTTCTTTAAGGTTTGATATTCAGACACAGATCCTTCAAAATTTTCTAAAAACTTATTTTTCTTAGTATCAAACACTAATTTCATCCTCAACAATGTATCTTCACTAATAAAAGATATCTTCTCTATGACTGGGTATAATTTGTTTTTCATCTTAAAAATATCTATACACTTTTCAATCATCTTGCTAATGAATTCTAGAAACATAATTATCGTCAACTTAATGGAAGTAGTTTTGATATTCTATACTGTAATGAAGATAAATTTCCCCAAATCTATCTTTCTCATGTTTACCAAATAGTTGATGAAAAAAACATTTGAGACTTTCAATGTATCCCTGTCACCTTTCCTAAGGATAATATATCCTTTCATCCATAATGAAATTAATTAGTTTTTCGATTTCAGATGAGAAAATTTTCTAACTTTCTCATAGAAAGAAAAAAAATAATATTTATTCTTTTGAAACATTCCAATACTGTTTGGTAACTTGTGTGAAGGTAAGTATACTTCTACATTGGAAGGAACACCAACCAAGTCTACTAATATTTTATAAAAAATATTATATCTCTTTCAAAAAATGGTCAAGGAAACATTATCCTTACCATTTTCTTTGAAGAACTAAATAGAATCATAAAACTATAAAACTACCTTAGGATAATAAAGATCAAAATCTTTATTAGTATTTTCTATAAAAAAAATTCCCAACCTTTAAAATAAATTATCTTTTTGAGAGTAGAATCATACTTATCATATCGATATCTTTCAATCATTCTTTCCCAGAAAACATACCAATTTTCATAATTCTATTTTGTTTCTATCGTAATGAGATCCAAGACCAACGATTGAAAAAAATCAAAACAAATAGACTAAAGACTTTGAAGGGTGAAATATCTTGAGATAAAAAACACTAAAACCCAATGTGGGATAATGGAGTGACCCACCATTATATAGGATTTGGGGGAAATAGTTCAACTTTTGTAATGAAACCAATAGTTGATATTGAAAACCTTTTTGATATGATGACTGAGATTTAAATAAAGAAAGTTTTTAAAGTTTATTTGAAATCTCAAGGTTTTAAAACTTTTATCAGATAGAAAATCACTCCAATTAGGAAAAATTTTAAAATTTTAAAAACAAAAAAAATGTTTAAAACCAAAAGTATAATAACAAAAATTATAAAATAAGGTAATGAAATAGTAAAAAAACTAAAATAACAGAAGATTACCTTTCAGAGTTGAAATATTTATCGTTATAATTAACCTGTTCTTCTTAGTTTTTGTAAAATAAACCGATTACGATAGTTTTCTAAGAAAGTATGATTACGATAGTTTTATTTTGGAAAAATTATTAAGATAGTTTTAAAAACTGATTATAATATTTTCAAAATAATTGAGAAAAGTTTTTAAAATGTTTTGAGTATGGAGAGTTCATAACAATTCTTGAGTCTATAAAACAAATTAAAAATTATGACTCCAAAAATTTTATAAAATTTTGAGTCTGGAAAAATCATTACGATACAAAATTTTTAGAAAAACTATCAATTTAGAAAACTAAAAGTTATTAAGAAAAACTAAATGTTTTTGAAAAGAATACAAACTACCCCTATGAAAATTAGTATATTAATGTAAGGAGATTAATAAAAATGAAGTAGATATTAATGGTCAATTTACATTGATCATTACTATATTCTGTTTAATATATTCAAATCTATCAGAACTAAGAGGTTTAGTAAAAATATCAGCAAGTTGTTCTTTCATTCTGATGAATTATAAAATTATATATCCTTTAAGTGTGTGACCCTTAAGGAAATGGTGTCTTATATCTATGTGTTTAGTATGTGAGTTATGTTATGGGTTTTTACTTAAAGAAATGAAACTTGTATTATCACAAAGTATTTTAGTTTTATTAAAACTCATTCCATAGTCTGTGAGTGTGTGTTGCATCCACAACACTTGAGCATAACAACTTCTAGCTGCCACATATCCAGCTTCAGTAATGGAAATTGATATTAATTGTTGTTTTTTATATGAATAGGAAACTAAAAAATCACCTATGAAATGAAAAGTTCTAGATAAAATTTTCCATCCATTATACATCTACAAATGTCAGCATCTGAAAAAATATTTAGTTTAAAAACATTTCCAGAAGAATAGAAAAGGCGTAAATCCATAGTTACCTTAAGATAACAATTTTTTATAGCTTTAAGGTGGGATTATTTGGAATTGTCTTGATATCTTACACATAATAATATAGAAAACATTAAATCTATTCGACTAGCAGTTAAGTAAAGTAAACTTCCCATCATACCTCTAAAAATATTTTGATCAACTGGTTTCATAGCCTCATCAAGATCTAAATTATTGGAGGTACCAATGGGATCACTGATAATTTAAGTATTTTTATATCCAAATTTCTTAAGAATATATTTTATATACTTATGTTGAGCTATAAAAGTTCCTTCTAGTTTTTGTGAAATTTGAAAACCAAGGAAATATGTTGACTCATCTATTATAATCATTTCAAAATCAGACTTCATAAGATTAATAAAGGAATTTGTTAATAATTTTCAAGTTGAAGAAAATATAATTTCATCAACATAATTTTTTAAAATCATAATGTATTTATTAACTTATTTTATAAAAATATTTGGATTCACAGCTCCCTTGAAAAATATTTTTTGTAAAAAAAATCAAGTTAATCTATCATACCAATCTTTAGAGGCTTGTTTAAGTCCATACAATGATTTGTTAAGTTTATAAAAATATTATGGATGTTTTTTATTTTAGAAACTAGGCAGTTATTCTACATGAAATTATTCTTGAACACATCCTTTAATAAAATCACACTTCACATCCATATGAAATATTTTAAAATTAAATAATGCTGCAAAGGATAGAAGTATTAGAATAAGTTCATGTCTTGCTACCAAAGCATAAGTTTATTCATAATATATTCCCTCTTATTGATTATAACCTTTAACAACAAGTCTATATTTATTTCTAACCATTATTCAATTTTCATCACATTTATTATGAAAAACCCACTTTATTTTAATTATTTAAGTTTCATTAAGTCATTTAATGAAAGTCCAGAATTTGTTCCTTTCAAACACATTGAGATTATTTTGCATTGAATTAATCCAATATTCATCACCTAAAGACTCTTCATGATTCTTAGTTTTGAATTGGGATATGAAATCTAAATGTTCAATTTCATTTATTAAGGAACTTCTAGTCCTAACAAGTTGATCTACATCACCAATGATACTTTAACTATAATGATTCCTAAGAAACAACTGAATTATTTAAGTTTTCAAAAATCTGTTCTTCAATAATAGTTAGAAAATATTCCTGAGGAATAACTCCAGAAACTAATTCTTGAGTTATTTAATAATGATAAAAACTTTATAACAAAGTTAAAAAATCAATTTTATAAATAACATATGAGGATATAGTTTGAGGTTATTTGAAAAAAAGGATCAATTTCATCAAACTTAACATGAACTGTTTCATCAACAGTACAATTTTTTTATTAAAAAAACTATAATACTTATTAGTAGTGGAGCAACCTAAAAATATCCCTTCATCGTATTTGGGTTAAAACTTATATATATTATCTTTAGTACTCATAATGAATACTTTTCAACCAAATACTTTAAAGTAAGAAAATTTTGGTTTTCTTCTTATCCATAACTCATAAGGGTTTTTATTAAGAAAAGGTACAATTAAAACTCAATTTATAGTATATAAGATAGTACTAACCGCTTTGTTGGTCACCTCTAGTTCAAAAACCATTATTATAAATCATGCTCATAAATCATGCTTATTTATGATTCAAGTTACACTATGTTTAATCATGTTTTATCATGATTCATAAAGTTAAAGTATGTTTAAATATGATTACATATAACCTTGATCTACTCTGTTAGTGTGTCACTATATAAGACAGGTTAATAGATTTTGGTTAAGTATAAGTCATTGATACTTATCCTACCGATAGTTGAGTCACTGATACCTGACTCACTGATACATAAGTTACTGACATAAGTTTTACCTATCGATTCCTGAACTACCAATGATTGACCTACTGACACCTAACCTACCAATTCCTGAACTACTAACAAATAAACTACCAACACCTGACCTACCGACAGAGTGACTGACCAAAAATTAGAATTTCACTAAGTATAAGATACTGAAAGACGAGTTACTTATGCATCACCTATCAAAAGCTCAACCGTCTGATCCTGAGTTATCGACGAAATTTTGATCCACCTATAGAATGACTTACCGATAGCATGATACACCGATAGTATGAGACACCGATAGTATGAGATGCTTATAGTCTGAGATGCCGATATACTGAGACACTAATGATCTGTCTCTTAAATGAAAACTTATTACTAACGGTCATATTTATGTTATTTAATGCCACTAATTTTATTAATGATTTTTTGAATACAACATTAATGACATTTTTAGAAAAAAATACGAGGTACGAGGTACCGACACATGATCGAGAACACAATCCTTGTCGGACGACATGGATAAAGTTCATACCTAATAAATACTCTCTACACATATATATACAATAAGTAAAGGAGAAAGATTGTACAACTTAGAGAAAAACACAAGAGCTTCCTACTGTGTATACACACAGGCATTACTGAGAACCAAAATGCCAAGAACATTTGCAGAAAAAAACTTATAAGATAAGAACACTTCAAGGAAGCATTTACCTTCCTAGAAACAGAAGACATAAGCAAAAACGACAATATTTTTTTCTATCTATTTCTGGAATTCGACTCCAGCTTCACTTCTACCATATTTAAGGAGTCCAAAAACTACATAGCACATCACACAAAGCTTTATAAACCCTACTCGCATTATATTTCTATGACTGTGTACATTATTTACATTTCAAGTAGTGTGTGTCTCTATTTTATAAACACACACTATCTCCTATGATAAAATAGAAGATACATAGATATCTTCACCAACCTACATTTTTACACCTTAAAATCTCATGGATAACAATGTAAGAGGTCCCTACATGGACTGTTTGTTTGTTTTGTACTCCCAAAAATACTGTGGAAGAGGTTTGTTGACCTAGATAGTTTATGTGCTATTGTGTACCCAGATCTTGGGTATCTATCAAGTTTATTTATATAAATTTCTTGGTTTCAGGTGATCACTAAGTGGAGAATACTAATCCCCTTCTTAAGACTGAACCTCTTGTTTTAATATGCCGTGCCTTTTCAAGTTTAGTTTTCCTTATGTGTTTTTGTCTATTCAAACAAGAAAACTTCACTTTACTTTAATAGTTAATATTATATATTGTTTATATTAAAATTTGATTCAGTATAATAGTTTCAAAAGATAAAATAGTAATTCATATTATTTTAACTGAGAACTAATCAATCTTTGAGAAATATTTCAAACAAGCAAATCTTTTATAAATCTACAACTTTAGTTAACTGACCCGTATTTGATTTTAAATTGGGGAATTTTTAAATGAGCATTTTCAACAGAAATTTTTATAGGAACTCAATTCACCCCCCATCTTGAGTGTCCTACTCCAACCAACATTTTCTATCAAAGGATTAAAATATTTTTTAGAAATATTTTCAATTGTGATTTTAGTTGTATTTTTAAAGATCTCTAAATTTCTATCAGTTCAAAATTTATTGTTCTTTAAAATATTTAAAATCTATTTTAAATGGAAAATAGAAATGAAGGTTCTACTACCAACAAACCTCCGCACTTTAATGGAACAAATTATACTTAGTGGAAGATTAAAATGAAAATGCATTTGGAAAGTATGAGTTTTAAAATCTGGTCTTCAATTATAGATGAATATAAAATTACTACTACTACTAGAAACACTTGGGATGATGTTACTAAGTCATCCTATAATAATATCTATAAAGATATGAATTCCTTATACTTCTATTCAGGGTATGAAGAATTTAATGGGATTTTTTCATGTAAAACAACATTTGAAATTTGGGATACACTAGTTGTTTCACTTTAAAGAACCAATAATGTTAAAGAAATGAGACTTAATAAATATACTATTGAATATGATAAATTTAAGATGAATCCTGATAAACCTATATTTGACATGTATCTCCGGTTCAATAAGATATTAAATACAATGGTCTCTATGGAAAAGATGATCACATCCAAGGAACAAGTAATGTGAATTTTCAGATGTTTACCAGAAAGATGGAGAGGAACCACAATATCAATAAGGGATTACTGTGATATTAGAACTTTACTTGTAAAGGAGATGATAGGAATTTTAATGATGTACAAAGAATAATTGAAGGTTAACAGATAAGAATATGATGAATCAAAGATAAATTCAATGGATTTCAAAACTACTACCTCAAAAAAAAAGAGAAAGTGAAAGTTCATTATGAAAGTTCCAGCAATGAAGAATCACCAAGTGAAAGTGATGAGGAAATGGCTTAGTTATCCAGGATATTTAAGAAGTTTTACAGAAGAAATAAGTTATTTAGAAAACCTAATTAAAAAGGGAAGTATGATAGCAAAGTAAACTAGAAAAAGGACTGTAAGATAAATGAAAATACTAATGAAATAGTCTGTTATGAGTGAAAGATAAGAGGACATGTAAAAGATGACTATCCTAAGTTAAAGTACAAAAAGAAGTATGAGGAAAATGATAAAAATTACAAGAAATAAATGAAGGCCACCTGGAGTTCCTTTGAGGATAGATCCAGTGAATTTTAATCTTCACAAAATGAGAAGGCTGAAAAATCCAATATGTGTTTCATGAAAAACACATCAGAAGTAACTCTAGAATCTCCTTCATAAAATTATTATTATTATAGAGATGAATCTGATTTTGAAAATTTGACAAATGAAGAATTTTTTTAATATTATAAAATCCTTGAAGATACATGAAATTCAATAAAGGATAAGTATAAATCTCTCAAGAAACAACATGCTCTTACTATTGAAAAGGAGAAGAATGCTCAGTTTCTCAATGAGAACAATGAACTTAAAGTGTCCAATGAGCGATTAAATAAAGATCTTGAGAAATTCATAAATGTTAAATATAACTTAGTTTAAATTATTGGAAAACAAGTTTCTCTAAAATATACTAATGGTATTGGTTATCAACTTGGAAGAAGAAATTTTGTCAAAAATAAATTTGTATCAAAATATAGAAAATTTGGTTTTGTGCCTAGATCTAATAAATCTATTGCAAGTTACATCACTAAAAATAATTTTACAATCTCTAGTTTTTATGGACCAAATAGAGTTTATTTTTCTAATAATTTACAAGTTGATTATATGAAACCCATAAAGAAGATGTGGGTTCCCAAAGCTTTAATTACTAATATTACTGGACCCAAGAAAGTACGGGACCAAAATCTTTTCTTATTTGATTTTTTTGTAGAAAATATATTTGAAGAGTTCTTGTATGATCTTATGGTACTTGGATAGTGGGTGTTCAAGAAATATTAAAGAGTAGTATTCGAGCTTCAAGAACCTTATCAAGATTGATGGTGGGCATGTCACCTTTGGCGACAATGAAAAAGAAAAAATTATTGGCCTTTTCCAAATAGGTAACAACGATTAAATTTTAATTTATAAAGTTATTTTTGTTGATGGTATTAAGTATAATCTATGTAGAATCTCATAGTTATGTGATGATGGTTTTAATATTAAATTTGAAAATGATTATTGTAATGTTTTCAATTCTAAGAACAATTTAGTATTCACTTTTTTTAGAAATTAAAATGTTTATACTGTGAATTTAGATTCTTTAGTTTCTCAAAATGATTCTTGATTGAGTGGCTTTCACAAAGAGTCTTGGATCTAGTATAGGAGACTAGGACACTATAATATTCACTCCTTTAGAAATCTAACTAGAAAAGGACTAGTCATGGATCTACCTAAACTTGAGTTTCCAAATTATAAAGTTTATAATCCTTGTCAAAAGGGAAACCAACATAAAATATCTTTTAAACCAAAGAAAAAAGTTTCTACTTATCAACCTCTTGAGTTGGATTACATGGATTTTTTGGACTTTATAGAGTTTCTAGTCTAAATGGGAAGCACTGTGTCTATATTATAGTAGATGACCTCTCTAGGTATACTTGGAATTTCTTTTTAGCTCACAAGAGTAAAGCATGTTCTTATTTCACCAAGTATGATAGGTCAGTAGAAAACTTAAGTGGACTTAGGATCAAAACCATAAGAAGTGATCATGGTCATGAGTTTGAAAATCAAGAATTTGAATCTTTTTTATCACAAAATGGATATAGTAATAACTTATCTTATCCTAATACACCCTAGAAAAAAGGATTTGTATAAAGAATAAATATAACTTTACAAGAAATATCCATAACTATGCTTAATGAATATAATTTTCCTATTTATTTTTGGGAAGAGTCTACAAATATATCTTATTACATAATCAATAGAGTTTTAATTAGACCTATACTTAAGAAACCCCCTATGATTTATGGAACTATAGGAAGTCTAAGGTTAATTACTTTAAAGTTTTTGGTTTAAAAGTATTTATCCTTAATACAAAATATAATCTTGAAAAGTTTGTCTCCAAAAGTGATGAAGGAATTTTCCTAGTCTATTTAACCTCTAGAAAAGACTATAGATTCTTTAATAAGAAAACCAATTGTGTGGAAGAATTTGTACATGTAAAATTTTATGAAATAGATCCACATGAACCCAAGACCTCCCTAGAAAATATTAAGGATGATTTGTCAAATCTTGACTTGAATTCTAAACATTATGACTCTGTTGTTAAGTAAGCATCCAAATCCTCCAGTTCTAGAAAATTTATAGATTCTGATCATAGTGAACCTAAACCTGTAGAAGAAAATGAAATAACCAGCCCATATTTTTCTAGATCTATTAGAACCCTTAAGAACCATCCCTTAGATGTTGTAGTTTGAGAATTAGATAAGGGAACACATACTAGAGATTCTCTAAGAAACTAGGTTGAACATCAAGCCATTTTTTCATAGCTTGAACCTAAAAATATCAATGATGCTATAAATGATGGATTTTGGGTGCTGGATATGCACTAATAATTGAATAATTTTGAAAGAAAAAAAGTTTGGAAACTTTTTGATATACCCAAGGACACCTCGACAACAGGTACTAAGTGTGTGTTTAGAAATAAACTAGATGAAGCTTTCACTATATTAAGGAATAAAGTTAGACTAGTTGAAAAAGGTTATAATCAATAAGAAGGAATAGACTATGAAGAAACATTTTCACCTGTTTCCTAACTTGAATCCATTAGAATACTGCTAGCTTATACATCACATTTGAATTTCAAAATCTATCAGATGGATGTTAAAAGTGCATTCCTAAATGGGTATATAGTTGAGGATGTTTTTGTTAAAAACCCCCTAGTTTTAAAAATCCTCATTTTTCAAATCATGTTTCCAAATTAACTAAATCTTTATATGGTTTAAAATAGGATCCAAGAGCTTGGTATGGTAAGATAAACACTTTTATTATTTCTAAAGGTTTTACAAAAGGTATTTTTGATCCTACTTTTTCATAAAAAGTATTTCTAAAGATGTTTTAGTTGTTAAAATATATGTTTGTTACATTATTTTTGGATCTTCTAAAAATTATTTATGTATTTATTTTTCAAAAATTATGCAAAATGAATTTGAGATGAGTTTAATGGGTGAACTAAAATTATTTCTTGGATTTTAAAGTTTTCAAAATAAAGAAGGTATTGTTTTAAATCAAAGTAAATACACTAAATATCTTTAAAAAGTTTTAATATGGATAGTACTAAAATTAGTGACACTACCATGAGTACCACCTATAAATTGTATATTGATGAAAATAGAAAGTAAGTGGATCAAACCAATTATAGATGTATGATTGGATGTCTTATTTACATGACTACTAGCTGACCTGATATTATGTTTAGTGTGTGTATGCGTGATCATTTTCAAGAAAATCCTAAAGAGTCACATATTCTTTCTATTAAAATAATTTTCAAATAACTCAAATATATTACCAACTCAGGACTATTCTATCATATAGGACAACCATTTTATTTAGTTAATTATTCTAATGCTGATTTTGGTGGTTATAAGTTAGATAGAAAAATAACCTCTAGAACATGTCACTTTTTGGGAAAGTATCTAGTATCATGGTGTAGTAAAAAGAAAAATCATGTTTCATTATCTACTACTGAAGCTGAATACATAGCTATTGGTAATTTTTGTGCTCATATTTTGTGGATGAAACACACATTATTGGATTATGGATATCAGTTTAGGAATGTCCCTATAAATTGTGACAACACAAGTGCTATTAACATCTATAAGAATCAAGTTTTTCAATCTAGAACAAAACATATTGATATAAGGCATCACTTTTTGAGAGATCATTATAAAAAAGGTGATATAACTCTTGAATTCATTCTCATATAACATCAGCTTTCTGATATTTTTATTAATCCTTTAAACTCTAAGAAGATGAGTTACATCATAAATGAGTTATGAATGATCAAATTTTGAGGACCTAAAGTTGATGAATCACCAATAGGACTCACCGATGATGTCTCACTAACATGAATCACCAATGATGTCTTACTAATGCAACTCACCGATGACGTCTCACTAATGTGACTCACCAGCAGGACTCTCTGATGGTGACTTACCAATAGGTCTCACTGATGTGTCTCACTGACTGATATTTAATTATTTATCTTTCTAGAATTTGAAATATTGTTATTTTAATTGTTTTATTTTATTTTAACCTATATTTCTCATTTTATATTTTTGAATCCCTAAATGATAAAATAAGTGTAACGACCCAAACTTTTGAATAATATTTTGTTTCCTAAAAATGTATGGGTTACTATGTCATAATCAATAAAACTATATAAGTATAATTGAAATGTAACCATTGAGTTTTGACTATTATATGACCTTTGTTTAATATGACTATTGGAAATGATAATAATTTTTTAATGTTATAATTATTGTTTATAAATAGAAATGATAATAGATAATTAATGTAGAAAGAAGAGTCGATGGACCCTGTTAGTATAATTGTGCCATATAGTGCCCATTTTTAGGAGCTTGTAAAGGGGGTAGTTTCACTAGGCTTTGCTCTGGACCAATCCTAAGCTAAGCTTAAACATGTTAATTTTGAAAAAATTTTATATGAGAGAAGTTCAAGTTGATAGAAATCACCACTCGGACAATATTGTTTGAGCCACCCCAAGATTTTATCACCCTTGCACACCTTACTCTTAGGTCCTATACTGGTTTTATAAGGTGTTATGAAATTAGGCCTTAGTTACTTTGTGTAATCTATTTTTATAAATAAAATTGTTATTTCTTATCATGGTAAAATAACAATAATTTTTTAATTTCAAATGTCAAAATTAATCTAGGATGAATTTTTAGTTTCATATTATTGATGAATATTTAAAAAAGTGTATTTTAAAATAATTTTTATACTTCAAATAATTGATACTATGAAATGATTTTCGAAAAATGGACATACACAGTTGTGATCAATAAGAAATTTAGAGTCTGATAAGATCAACTTAATTTTAAGTGAATAGTAACTTATGAATAGCAATATTATCCTTATGAATAGTAATATGACCAATGGAATAGTAAACTCACCTAAGTATAAATGTAATTTAGGCATCTTGAATGGTGTAATGTGATATAATAATATAAGTAAATAGCTGTTTTAGAAATTATTAGTTATGTATTAGTATTTTTTTCGAGTAAATAGTGATTTTACCTAAAAATTAAATTTCTAATATTTAGAAAATTATTTTTATAAAATGGAGTTCATTTTTAAATTAATAACATTGATATTAGGTTAGGGTGAATTTATAATAGTTTTATAAAATGTTTTGTTTTTTTGGTGAATAGTAAAAATACACTTTGAGTTTTCAGTGTGTTTTATGACATCATAATGATGTAATATGCAATTTAAAATGATAGTAGACTCATTTGGATTAAAATATTATATGATTTGTCCCAAGTTGCCAAAACCATGGCCAAATACCACGGCCAAGCCCATTTTTTTGCAAATACCACCGATGAGGCGTCCTCAGAAATTAATAAAAAACTCCCTCTCTTTTACTATAAATACTAATCCATTACTTCATTTTATTTCATTAAAAAATAATCCACCTAGAATATATGATAGTATCACCTCTCAAGGAGTCCTCCCAATGTGTCCTCAAGCCTTCAAGGTCCTGACCCTAGAGTTTTAGAAGTTACTCTTCAAGGTAAGGGAATTCCCAACTTCATTTTTCCTTTGAAGTTATCTTTTTATCTGGTATGTCTTTCAAATTTCTATACCATATTCTTATTTACCTTTTATTATATCCCTATAATGTATTATCAGTCTTTTATGAATGGGCTACCCCTATCTCCTCTCTTTTTAATGTTTTATAAAAATATGTTTCCCGTTATGCTACATAATTTTCATCTCAAAATATCTCTCTTTTTCTCAAGAAATTCCTTTATTTTCTTTATGTAAATACCAAAAACACTTTCATTTATATAGGTATTAATAAATAAATATAAATTATTTATTTTATTCTGTAATTTACATACATAAAACCCTCATTCCCTTTCCATGGGTTATAAAGGACATAATGATCATGTTTTTAAGCACTTCTTAAAATGCCATGACTTTGATATGAAACCCATTTCTTTTATTCTCTATGGATTCTTTATTAAATGTTTGATTATGATATATTTGGATAAAATTAAAATAAATACATATTAAGGGTGTTCCTTGATATCTCTCCAATGCATTGGGTAAAGAAATTAATCTCTAGAGATGAAAAGTTTTACGATACCTTGGTGAATAACCTTGGTAATTTTTATGACACCTTGGGGATGAACCTTGGTGATATGATTATGAATGTATAAATTAAATTTTATAGACATATTTTCATGTTATTATTCAAGTTATTATGATTATGATATTACTCTTATCATTCTTTTATGATATTACTCATGTTCTTATAGATATCGCTCAAGTTCACATGTAAATTGTTTCTCTTGTTTTCCCTTAATGGGCCTTCTGATCACCCTTTCCTTTGATATATGTCCCCAAGTTATGAGTTGGAGCAATTTTACTTATGATAAAAAAATTATTAAGTCTTTTAAGTGTATTAGAATAATTTTATATGTTTTCATGTATTATATTCCTTATTTCTAGACACTAAACTTTAAAGATCCTCTATTTGTAAAATGTAATGAAAAGTTATGTAATAAAAAGGTGGGAAGCCATTGTTGTTATCATAGGATAGTTTAGTTATTTGTGTAATTTAGGATTTAAAAAGTTTAGGAATAACCTTAAGAAAAATATTAAATATATGAAAACATTCTGGTACTTTGGTGAAATATTAAGTAAGTGGTTTCTGAACAAATAAGTCCCTGTCTGGATATGAACAAGAGGATGTGGCTCTAGTACAAATGTATCTAGGGGTAAAACCCGAAAAAACCAATTTGAGATATACTTAAATAGGTACTGGTTCACAAAAATGGGCCTTACTTCCCTCCTATTTTGACACTCCTAGGGTATATTTTTTTGTTAATCACAATATTTTTATGAATCATTATGAAGGATTTATAGAGAAATGTAATTGTTGTTTAAGCATGAAGTTTTAAGACATAAATATCCTTTATAGATAAAATATTCGTAAATGAAATAAGTTTCTCACTAAGTTTTTATTCTTTTAGAAAATGGTGGGAAATAGGTGGAACTCTTCAAATTTTGACCGCAATAGACCATGCATTGATGACCCTCCAATAGAAGCTGGAAAAGAAACTTTCATGATAATGATGAAACAAATGACTCGAGTTATGGGAAATAACTTGAATCAAGCTGAGATAAAAATTTCACCATGAAGGGAACAAATTCCTATTGATTACTTTATGATTCAATGAACACCAACCTTCATTGGATCTACCGAACCATTGATTTCTGAATAGTGGATTAGCTCTATTGAAAATATCTTTTCTATACTTCATAGTTCTGAACAAGAAAAAGTCACCTTAGATGTTTACCACTTCGAGGGAGAAAATGATCAGTGGTGGGAATTGATTAAAAAAATGAGGTGAAGAGGGTATATTGAATCTATGGAGTGGGAAGAGTTTATAGGGATCTTATTCAATAAGTATTTCCATTATTCGATGAGAAAGAAAATGGAGAAGGAATTTCTCGAGCTGAAGCAGAAGGAGAATGAATCAGTGGGAAGCTACGAGATAAACTTCACAAGGCTTTCAAGTTACACCTCTATATTTTTCATGGATCCTAATGGTATGTTTGATAGATTCTTTGGTGGACAAAGACCTCATATTTAAATGAATCTATCCAACCATTACTATGATAGTTATGAAGAGATCATGCATAGTGCTATGAAAGTCGAACTGGAGTTCGGTGAGATGTAGTGGTCTCAAAAATCCAATGAAAGGAAGGGATCAATGGAGCCAAGAATGAGGAGTATCTTTGATAATGGAATAGGAGGAAACTATTTTCAACTTACCACATGTAATAAATGTGGTAAGAGGAATTCAAGGAATTTCCTTCTCAGGATAGGAAAGTTCTACAATTGTGGAAGAGATGGCCATATCACACGGAATTTTCATAGTGAGGTAAAGCCTCAACTTACCAACACTAACAATAAGGGGAAGATGGTGTAGGCCCTAACTAAAGTCCAATTATTCAAGTGTTTATAGCTTGGTAACTTTTCCAATAACTGTCCAAATCCAAGGGAAGTAGAGGGGAATCACCATCAACCTTAGAAAAGGCCGAGAGAACAAGTTTGTGATTTTTCTATCATGAAAGTTGATTTTGAAGCTCTAAATTATGTAGTGGTATGTAATCTTGTTGTTCTCTCAAATATAGCAAGTACTTTGTTTGATTCTGGTTCTATTCATTCCTTTATTTCCTCTAAGTTTTCAAAGAATTTAGAATCAACCCCTGAATTTCTAAAAGTAGAGTTATCAGTTAAGACTCTTGGGGGGATTATCTATGAATCTTCAATGTTTAGAAACTATAGTATTTAATTTAATGCACACAATCTTATAACAAATCTACTAGTCATTCCCATGTTGTAATTCGACATTATACTAGGGATGGATTGTCTCTCAAAATATAATAATAAGATCAAATGAAAAAGCAAGTAAATCTTAGTAGTCTTGAATGGGAAACCTAAAATTATCTTCCAAGGAGAGATTTATTGACCAGAGATTTGTATATAAGAACCTTCTATAGACTTATTTATGGATTTGTTCTTTGAGTATGAAGAAAGAAATGAAATTATAAAAATAGAGGATTTCCCCATCGTTCAGGAATACATTGACATATTTCCGAAGGAATTACCAGGACCTCCCCTAGAAAGAGAGGTAGAGTTCTCCATTGAACTATACCCGAATCTCATCCAATATCAAAGACCCCATATAGGATGAAAAATTTGGAGATGGAGGAATTAAAAAACAACTCCAAGATGTTTTGGAGAAGGGGTTTATCTGACCAAGTGTGTCTCCTTGGGGAGCACGTGTTCTCTTTGTGAAGAAGAAAGATGGATCAATGTAGCTATGCATTGATTATAGAGAACTGAATGAAATCATAGTGAAGAAAAAATACCATCTTCCAAGAATTGATGACCTATTTTACCAACTTCATGGGGTTTAATTGTTCTCTATGATTGATCTTGGATCTGGTTATCATTAATTGAGGGTGAAGAAAGAAGATATTCTAAAAACCACCTTCTGATCAAGATATGGGCATTATGATTTTTTTGTTATGAACTTGAAACTGACTAATGCACCTATTAATTTTATGGATATGATTAATATGGTCTTTAAGGACTACCTTTGATGATATTCTAATATATTCTAAAAGTATTGAGGAGCATGAGGAGCATATAAGGGTTATTTTACAAATTCTATAGAAGGAGAGGCTTTTTGGAAAATTCAAAAAATGTGAATTTTGGTTACAAAAAGTTTCTTTATTGGAGAAAATTATAACCAATAAAGAATCTCAGTTGACCCTACAAATATAAAGTTTGTAGAGGAGTGGCATCATCCCACATCAGTAACTGAGATTCATAGTTTTCTTGGTTTAGCAGGATATTATAGGATTTTTGTGGAAAACTATTCATGACTTTCTAATCCATTAACCAAGTTAAATTGAAAAGGGTTCAAGTTTATCTGGACAAAGGAGTGTGAGTAAAGTTTCCAGGAGCTGAAGAAGAGATTGGTTATTTCACCTGTGTTAACTCTACCCTCAATAGAAGAAGGATTATTTATTTTTAGTGATGCATCTTTGAAAGGGATTGGGTAAATCCTCATAAAAAAAATGAAAAAGTCATTTCTTATGAATTTTGACAGTTGAATCCTCATGAGCAGAAATATCCTACGCATGATATTGAGCTGGATGTAGTTGTTTTTTCTCTGAAGATATGGAGGCGGTATCTTTATGGGAAGAAATGTGATATATACACAAACCATAAAATTTTGAAGTATATTTTTACACAAAAGGAATTGAACATGTGATAGTGGATATGGTTGGAACTTCTTAAAGACTATGATTTTTTAATTCATTATCCCCCTCGAAGAGAAAAAAAAGTCACTGATGCATTAAGTAGACAAGACCTTGTTGTTATTGAAATGACGAGGATTCAAGGAGATCCCTTGATCAAAGAACTAGTAAAACTAGACATGAGAATTGTGAGGGAAGGGACATCATCAAACCTATCCCAAATGATTTATCAACCATAATTACAAGAGAAGATAAAGAAATACCAAAAATAATATCCTTTTTTATAGAATAAGTTTTAGGCTATGAAGGATGGGAAGTTTTTCAAGTTCAATATTGATCAAGAAGGTGCGCTATAATTTCATACAATACTATGTCTTCCATCTATTCTGTAAATAAAGGAGTTGATGGATGGAGCTCATAGCTCTACATTCTCTATAAATCATGGAAGCAAAAAAAATGTATAGGGACCTTTGTGATCATTATTGGTGGGATACTATGAAAAGGGAGATTGTTGACTACACTACAAGGTGCCTGAAATGTCAGCAAGTGATGGTAGAGTGAAAAATTTCTAAAGGGGTATTACAACCACTACCTATACTAGAATGGAAGTTTGAAAATATCACTATGGACTTTGTCATTGGTAACCTCAGAAATTACAGAGGAAAAAATGCGATATGGGTTATAGTGGACCGTCTTCTTAAGACTTCCCATTCTATCTTTATTTGGGAAGATTTATACCTTTATCAACTTTCTAGGATTTACATGAAGGAAGTGGTAAGGCTGCATGGAGTTCCACTTTCTATCGTATATTATTGTGATCCAAGGTCCACATAAAAATTCTAGAGAAGTCTTAAACATGATATGTGTACCAAATTGAATTTTAGTACGACCTATGACCCCCAAAGTGATGGACAATCTAAAATGAATATTCAGACACTTGAGGACATGATGAGAACATGCTCAATGGAATTTAAAGTTAGATGGGATCAACATATCCCATTTGTTGAGTTCTCTTAAAATAACAACTTCCTATCGAGCATTAAAAAGGAACCCTATAAAGATCTATATGGGAAGTGATGTAGAACTCATACTTGTTGGGATAAAGCTGGTGAGAGAAATATTCTTGGTCCTGCTCTTGTGTAAAAGATTATAGAAAAGGTTCATGCCATCCAATAACACATTAAGGCTGCTCAAAGTCGAAAAAAGAGCTATGATAACAAGCGTAGAAGGGACATGGAGTTTGAGGTTGGTGACATAGTATTTCTTTGAATTTCACCTTGGAAGAGATTCATGAGGTTTGGGAATAAAGGGAAGATCAACCATAGGTACATTGGCCCCTATGAAATCCTTGATCGCGTAGGAGTAGTGGTCTATCAGCTTGTACATCCTCATAATCTTGCACAAGTTCATGATGTATTCCACATATCCTTATTGAGGAAGCACATACCCAAAACTTCACATGGACTAAATCCAGAGGTGATATAACTGAACATGACCTCTCTTATAAGGAGCATATGGTGGGGATCTTGGATCATAGAGACAAGGTTCTACGCAACAAGACTACCCACCTTGTTAAAATGTTGTGAAGGAACCACAAATTTGAAGAACCCATGTGGGAACCATATGAAAAAGTACCCACACCTTTTCTATTCTGAGGATACAAGTTTAAATTTTGAGGATAAAATTTCTTAAGGGGGGAAGAATGTAATGAACTGAACTTTTGAATAATATTTTGTTTCCTGAAAATGTATGGTTTACTACATCATACTCAATAAAACTATATAAGTATAATTGAATTGTAAACATTAAGTTTTTGACCATTATATGACTATTGGTTAATATGACCATTGGAAACAATAATAATTTTTTAATTTTTTAATTATTGTTTATAAATAGAAATGATAATGGATAATTAATAAATAAAAAAGAGTCGACGGCCTCTACCAGTAGAATCATGCCATATGAAGCCCTTTTTTGGATCTTGGGAAGGAGGTAGCATCAATGGGCTTTGCTCTGGACCAATCCCAAGTTGAGCTTTAACATGTTAAGATTGAACGAAATCACATACGGGAGAAGTTCAAGTTGATAGAAATCACCACTTGAGCAATGTTGTCCAAGCTGCCCCAAGATTCTATCACCATTGCACATCTTACTCTTAGGTCCTATGCGGGTGTTATAAAGGGTTATGAAATGAGGCCTTAGTTAATTTGTGTAATCCATTTATATAAATAAAATTTCTATTTCTAATTATGGTAAAATAAACATCATTTTTGAATTTCAAATATAAAAATTAATCTAGGTTAAATTTTTAGTTTCATATTATTGAAGAATATTGAAAAAAGATTATTTTAAATTAATGTTTATACTTCAAATAATTGATACTATGAAATGATTTAAAAAAATACGTACATGGTTTTGATCAGTAAGAAATTTAGAGTCTGATAAGATCAACTTAATTTTTGGTGAATAGTAACTTATGAATAGTAATATTACCCTTATGAATAGTAATATGAACAATGGAAGAGTAACCTCACCTAAGTAATTATAAATTTAATTTAGGAATCTTGAATGGTAATGTGATATAATAGTATATGTAAATAGCTGTTTTAGACATTATTAGTTAAGTATTAGTATTTTTTTTGAGTAAATAGTGATTTTACTTAAAAATAAAATTTCTCATATTTATAAAATTATTTTCATAAAATGGAGTTAATTTTTGAATTCAGAACATTGATATTAGGTTAGGGTGAATTTATGAGATTTTGATAAAATGTTTTGTTTTTCGGTGAATAGTAAAAATACAGTTTTTGAGTTTTCGGTGTGTTTTATGACATCATAATGATGTAATATGTAATTTAAAATGATGGTTGAATCATATGGATTAAAATATTATATTAGGTTTCCCAAGTTTTAAAAACCATGGGCAAGCCCATGGTTTTGCAAATACCACTGATGAGGTGTCCTCGGAAATTAATAAAAAACTCCCTCTCTTTTACTATAAATACCAAGCCATTACTTCATTTTATTTCATTAAAAAATCATCAAAATCAAATATATTATCGTATTACCTCCCAATTAGTCCTCCCAAGGTGTCCTCAAGCCCTCAAGGTCTCGACCCTAGAGTTTTAGAACTTACTCTTCAAGGTAAGGGAATTCCTAACTTCTTTTTCCTTTTAAGTTCTCTTTTATGTGACATGTCTTTAAAATTTCCATTCCATGTTCTTATTTAAATTTAATTATGTCACTATACTATATTATGAGTCTTTTATGAATTTTTTACACCTATCACTTCTCTTTTTAATGTTTTATAAAACTATGTTTCATACCCATTTATGCTGCAGAATTTTCGTCTCAAAATCTATCTATTTTTCTCAAGAAATTATTTTATTTTGTTTATGTTAATACACAAACCACTTTCATTTATATTGGTATTAATAAATAAATATAAATATTTTATTTTTTTCATAAAATTTACATACATAAAACCCTCATTCCCTTTTCGTGGGTTATAAATAATATAATGATCATGTTTTTAAGAGCTTTTTAAAATGCCATGACTTTGATATGAAACCCATTTATTTTACTCTCTATGGGTTATTTATGAAATGTTTGATTATGATTTATGTGGATCAAATTAAAATAAAGACATATTAATGGTTTTCCCTAATAGTTCTCCAATGCATTGGGTAAAGAAATTAATCTCTAGAGATGACAAGTTTTACGATACCTTGGTGAATAACTTTGGTAATTTTTATGACACCTTGGGGATTGACCTTGATGATATGATTATGAATGTATAAATTAAATGTTTTGGCCACATTTTCAAGTTTTGATTCAATTTATTACTATTATTATATTCTTCTTTATCATTTGTTTATGGTATTCCTCATGTTCTTATAGATATCGCTCAAGTTCACATGTAAACAGTTTCACTTGTTTTTCCCTTACTGGGCCTTCTGATCACCCTTTCGTTTGATGTATGTCCCTAGGTTTTGAGTTGGAGTAATTTTACTTTTGATGAAAAAATTAGTAAGTATTTTATGTGTATTAGAATAATGTTATATGTTTTCATGTATTATGTTCCTTATTTTCAAGACACTAAACTTTAAAGATCCTCTATTTGTAAAATGTAATGAAAATTTATGTAATAAAAAGGTGGGATGCCAGTGTTGGTATCAGAGGATAGTTTAGTTATTTGTTGAAGTTAGGATTTAAAAAGTTTAGGAATAAATTTAAGTAAAATATAAATATATGAAAACATCCTGGTATTTTGGTGAAATATTAAGTAAGTGGTTTTTGAACAAATAAGTCCCTGTCTGGATACAAACAAGATGATGTGGTTCTAGCACAAATGTATCTAGGGGTAAAAACAAAAAACACAACTTTGATCTATAATTAAATAGGAACTGGTGCAAAAAAAGTTTCCTTACTTCCCTCCTAGTTTGACACTCCTGGGGTATATTTTTGGTTAATCATAATATTTTTATGAATAATTATGTTGGATTTATAGAGAAATGCAATTTTTGTTTAAGCATGAAGTTTTAAGACATAAAAATCCTTTATAGAAAAAATATTCATAAATGAAATAATTTTCTCAATAAGTTTTTATTATTTTAGAAAATGGTGGGAGATAGAAGGAATTGTTCAAATTTTGACTGCAACAGACCATGCACCGACGACCCTCCGATAGAAGCTGGAATAGAAACTTTCATGAGAATGATGAACCAAATGACTCGAGTTATGGGAAATAACTTGAATCAAGCTGAGAGAATGATTTCACCATAAAGGGAACAAATTCTTATTGATCCATTTATTCTTCAATGAACACCAACCTCCATTGAATCTACCGACCCATTGATTGCTGAATAGTGGATCAGCTCTATTAAAAATATCTTTTCTATAATTCATAGTTATGAACAAAAAAAAGTTACCCTGTATGTTTACCGCTTCGAGGGAGAAAATGATTAGTGGTGGGAACTGATTAAAAACATGAGGAAAAGAGGGTATATTGAATATATGGAGTGGGAAGAGTTTATAGGGATCTTCTTCAATAAGTATTTCCCTCGTTCGATGAGAAAGAAAATGGAGAAGGAATTTCTCGAGCTGAAGTAGAAGAATAATGAATCAGTGGGAATCTACGAGATAAACTTCACAAGGCTTTCTCATTACACATCTATATTTTTCATGGATCCTAATGGGATGGTTGATAGATTCTTTGATGGACAAATTCCTCATATGAAGAAGAATCTATTCATCTGTGACTATGATAGTTATAAAGAGATCGTGCAGAGTGCTATAAAAGTCGAACTGGAGTTCGGTAAGATGCAGTGGTCTCAAAAATCCAATGAAAGGAAGGGATCAATGAATCCAAGAACGAGGAGGATATTTGATAAGGAAATATAAGTAAATCTAGTGCAACTTCCCACATGTAATAAATGTGGTATGAAGCATTCTAGGAATTTCATTCTCAGGAGATGTAATTTTTACAAGTGTGGAAGAGATGACCATATTGTGCGGCATTTTCATAGTGAGGTAAAGCCTCAACTTACCAACACTAACGATAAGGGGAATATGGTGCAGGACCTACCAAAAGTCTAATGATTCAAGTGTGTATAGCTTGGGAAATTTTCCAATCACTGTCCAAATCCAAGGGCAGTGGAGGGGAATCACCATCAACCTTAGCAAAGGCCGAGGGAACAAGGTTGTGCTTTTTTTATCTTGAAAGTTGATGTTGAAGCTCTAAATGATGTGGTGGTAGGTACTCTTGTTGTTCTCTCAAATCTAGCAAGTTCATTTTTTGATTCTGGTTCTATTTATTCCTTTATTTACTCCAAGTTTGCAAAGAATTTAGAATCAACCCCTGAATTGCTAAAAGTAGAGTTATCAGTTAATAATTCTTGTAAAGACCCGTAAAATTCAAGGAAATTTTTTTTTCTTAATTTTCTTGGGAATTTTAAAAGAACTTAGTTTCTGACGGCACCTGATTCCGAGGCCCGGTGTGCCCGGAATCATTTTCCAAAGTTTAGCTCGGGTACGTTAAGTGAACAAACGAGCGGGTTTTTCTAACTTTTGAACCGGTGCTAGGAATCGAATTCCGAAGGCACCGATGGAATCGCAGCGCCGGAATTTACTTAGAAACGCCTTTTCCGGAGTTGCGTTTGCTCGGGTGTGGTTTTTAATTTTTGGGGTTAAGTTAAGAAAATAAAATAAAGTGGTGCGACAACTTTATTTTATTTCACTTAAAGACACTTAAATCCACTTAAATCCTCTTAAGCTAAGTTGAAGTGGATAGGGTGGAACTCAAAATATCCTACCCTCTTGGTAGGATATTTGTGAGGTGAGGCCCGCACGAGCCCCGCCGTTTCTTTTCCTCTAGGTAACGCACCCGCAAAAACCCCTTTTTAATGAAAGTCAACTGGTGCGTTTTCTAAACTCTTAATGCTCCTATTAATTGGACATTTAAGACATTACCATTAATTCACCGAATTAATGGTTCGTTTCTTAACTTGTTTTTTCAAATTGTTGGCATGTAAATAAAATAAGACCAACGCGTGTCTTTCTTGAGGATTGCTCGTTGAGAGGATTTGGAGAAGACTCTAAGGCTTGAGATCTTCATCCTCCTTTTCAAATAACACGAAGAACGCGAAGAACGCCAAACCCTCGGAGATCGACGACGCAACGCCGTGTTCCGCGACGCCGACGATTCTCCTTCCGTGATGCTTCTTCCACGATGTTTCTTCCCCGCAACAATCTCCGATCATCAACGGCTTGAGGTAGGGGATTACGGTTCTCTAATTATTTGTGGATTTTATCTTCAACATGGGTTTAAACATGCAATTAAATCTGTGTGTTTTATTTAACCCTCAGAGATCGTCGACACGACGCCGTGTACCGCGACGACGCGACGCCCCCTTCCGCGACGCGACGATCCTCTTCTTCCGCGACGATCAATCCCGTGAAGAACTCACGTCCGACGTCAAAGATGATGTAGGGGTCGATACTTTTAAATCTTTGTGATTTTATACCCACGGCGTTGATTAAATAATTGTTGTGAGACTTTTAAAACCGCTAACGCGGTGGGTGAGGACTAACGAACAAGTCCGAACCCACCGCCCCTTTCGTTCTTGGTGTGCGAAACGGCGGACGTCGACAAAGCAGGCCGCACGGGTGATGCGAGATCCTCGCAGTGAAGAACGGACCCCGGGAGGACCTTGGATCAAGACGGTCGTTTCGGTATATCTCACGCAAGGTTTCAGAATACTTTGGGTTTGCCTGGGTTGGTTCGTACACGAAACCAACCGGGCCCTCGGAGCAGAAACACTTATATTTTGAGCTCCGGACGTCCGATTGATGTGCCGTCAACTTTGATGGATTCCTCTAAGTGATATGGATATTTTGAATTACTCTGCCCGAGGTTTGGATGCAGGTGGAGTATGGTCGGGTTGGTTTTGCTTTAAAAACCAATTGGGCCCCTGGAACGAAAAAGCCAATAACTCTAAGACCGGGCGTCCGATTGACGCGCTGTCTGCGACATTGAGTTCCTGTTGTCGATACAAAACTTTTGGATACATCAACTCTGGACTATGTGTCAGTTGATGTATCATCCTCTCGACTCGTGGAGCGGACCCTCCCGAACGAGCTTGCTGTGTGCAGGAACCCTAGTGCTGGCTGCGACTGCGACGACGACGACTGTGCAGAGATCCTCAGTGGATTCGATGGCGACGACTACAACACTCAACGATCCTACGTGGGTCAGTGCTACAGATCCTGTGTGGGTCAGCGCTCAGTGTTCCTGTGTGGGCCAGCGCCTACAGATCCTGTGTGGGTCCGATCCTGTGTGGGTCTTTGTGGGGGTAAGTTACCTATCGATCCTTTGTGGGTCAGATCCTTTGTGGGTCATCGCGGGAGTTAGTTATCTATCGGTCCTGTGTGGGTCAGATCCTTTGTGGGTCATTGCGGGGGTTAGTTACCTATCGATCCTTTATGGGTCAGATCCTTTGTGGGTCATTGTGGGGGTTAGTACCTATTGATCCTTTGTGGGTCCGATGGCTTAGATGAATCAGTGGCAATATCTGATCATCTCTATCGTCATACAAAGAAGTATTCCTGTGTGAGCTGAATCCTGCTTTTCTTTCCTATGTGGATTGTGTTGTGCAATCCTATGTGGATTTACGTTTTTCTTTCCTATGTGGATTGTGTTGTGCTATCCTGTGTGGATTTACGTTTTTCTTTCCTGTATGGACTGGGTTGTACTTTGGATCAGATGTTGGAGCGTACTGGAATTGATGACTTAGGTATATGTATGGGCATATACCTAAGCAGTGTCGGATGTTACTTCGTGATTGTATCTTTCCTTGTGGATTATCCCTTGTGGATTTTGGGAGACCTTCAGGGGTCTCGGGGTCCCTACTGAGTAGCTTATACTCACCCCTGCATGGGCTATGCCCACACTACGTTGTGTTGGTTGTAGACGACGGACATCGCTGATCGTGGTTGAGGCCTGCGGAGCAGGAAGATACCTGGAGGTGGACCACTGGGCGGGACGTACTCGGAGCGGTCAACTGGACCCGAGGAGCAGTGGAGGCTATCTGTACCCACCCTTCAGGTGGGATTTCTAGTGGACATCTCGGCGTTGCAGATTTACTTTTCAGTTGCTGTTTTCCCTTCTAGTTGTACTTTACTTTCAGTTTGGGTTTGTATACTGGCCCACTTACTTTTCCGCACTTACCGTTGTACTCAGTTTTTTCTTAGTGTTTACTTCTACCGCTTGCTTGCTCTGTGGTGTTTGTTTACTTTACAAAGGCAATGCCTTCCCTTTTTACCGGGATTTACGCCTTGGTTCTAGTCGCCAACCCCTGGCCTATGGAAGGCGGACTTGGGGTAGTCACGGCACGGGCCCCGAGGACGGGTCGTGACAAATTGGTATCAGAGGAGTTCGGTTCTACCGCAGAACTTGGGACTCTGATCTTTTCTATATGAAGAAATAGTGTTAAGCATATTGGGTGTGGTTATCAGTTCAGGGAGTCCAGTGTTGGTGCAGCGGCCGACGTATCCGTACACCAGGACCCTGACTTCTGATTTCCGACTTAATGCATGAAAAAATTGATTGCATGTGTGTTTCAAGTTTTCTTTGTGATTACTTTGTGTTAGCTCACCAGGTATACTGTTCTGACCGTGGCACACCTGTTTCCTTTTCAGGATGGCCCCACGATGGCAGCCAGCTAGGGTTCCGAGAGTTGAGCGTGACGACAACCCACCGAGCGACGAGGCCTCGGTATAGGGCTCTTTGACAGCAGAGGCACCGACGGTACCTCTACCCACCGATCCACCGATGCTTCCAACCCCAGCCGCTGACGATGCACGTCACCTTAGTGCACTGCACGAGTTACAGTGCCAGTGACCGCCCAGGTTCCACGGGGAGACGGACTCCCAGGTAGCCGAGGACTGGATGGAGGTAGTGGTACAAGTTTTCCGGTTAGTGAGGACACCGACAGACCTCATGGTGATCCTCGCAGCGAGCCTACTGCACGCGGCAGCGGGCCGATGGTGGAGCTTGATGCTCCAGGTGAACGATGAGGAATCACTTCTCTAGAAGGACTCTGAGATCCTCTGCCGCTCGAAGTTCATCCCAGCCACCCTCCATGCGGTGCGCATCCAGGAGCTTCTTCAGCTGCGATAGGGCAGTTTGACGGTCGCCCAGTACTCGACGAGATTTACCGATCTCTCGTGCTACTCGATAGACATGGTACGAGACCCATTCTTTCAGGCCTGGACCTTTGAACAGGGATTGAGACATGAGATCAGGGCATCACTGATCTCCCTCAGCATTCCTACTCAGGTAGGAGTACTGGAGAAAGCCCTTTTGATCGAGAGATTTCTTGCTGAGCCTTCATCAGCGCCGAGGCCTACCGCAGGGCGTCACGTAGCAGAGTCTTCTGCAGCAGGCAGTCAACGGATGACTCATGGGTCTAGGCAGACCAGACCCTCAGGCAGACGACCACAAGACACTAGCTCAGCAGTGCGGGGCACACAGCGCGGAGCCAGTCTTTCGTGAGGCAGGCAGTGCTACACATGCGGCGGGCAGGGTCACATGGCTCGTGACTGCCCGACCCACCGTGACGAGGAGCAGCAGACGGTTGAGGGGCCACCCAGGAAAAGGCAGAGGGTCGACCGTGGCGGTCCATAGGGAGCAGGTGGATGAGGCAGAGGAGCTGGCCGAGCAATAGGTGGTGGGAGACGCTTTGAGGCTCTACCACCACCACCACCAGGAGGTCCACCCCGGCCACCGGGAGATGGCGGGCAAAGACATGCATAGCTCCAGGCAGCGGAGACCTACGACCACGGCGCGCCCGAGATGATTTGAGGTACTATCTGTATCTATTCCACCCTTTCTGAAGTTCTTATAGACACAGGAGTGGGTCACTCTTTCATATCCACTGCCCTTGTTCGGAGCTTGGAGATTCCGACAGAGCCGTTGGCTCGATCCTTATGGCTAGAGGCTCCTACGGGAGCAGACTCGACGATTACGCACTGGTGCCGGCAGTGTGAGATTACTCTAGGAGGCGAGAGCTTCGGCTGTGATCTTCTTGTAGTGGCATCGAGGCCTTACGACGTCATCTTGGGCATGGATTGGTTATCTACAGTCCATGCTCAGATTGACTGTATTAGGCGCAAGGTGCGATGTGTACTCACCGACGGGAGCAGGTTAACCTTCACTGGCGAGAAGGGAGCCTTCGCAGCACAGGATGGGCTTCCGTAGAGGAGAGGACAACCCATCACTCATCAGTTGGCTAGCCTCATCCTGGGAGAAGTTGACGTGCAGAGTCCTAGTTTTCCTGCATTGGTGGATCAGTATGCGGACGTCTTCCCCGACGACGTTCCAGGACTACCTCCTCATAAAGAGGTAGACTTTTATATTGACCTGTACCCCGAGACAGCCCCAATATCGACTCGAGCGTATCGGATGGCCCCTGCTGAGCTTCGAGAGCTACGGGTACAGTTAGAGGATTTGCAGGGCAAGGGTTTCATCCGACCCAGTGTTACACCCTGGGCTTCCCCGATATTGTTCGCCAAGAAGGCGGACAAGAGCTTATGACTTTGTGTCGACTATCGTCGCCTGAACCAGGTGACAGTGAGGAACAAGTATCCGCTACCGAGGATTGATGACCTCTTCGATCAGCTCAAGGGAGCACGATGGTTCTCAAAGATAGACCTCAGGTCAGGCTATCATCAGCTCAGAGTTCGGGACGAGGACATGCATAAGATGACCTTCAGGTGTCGGTATGGCCACTATGAGTTCTTGGTTATGCCATTTGGCGTAACCAATGCTCCGGCAGTGTTCATGGGCCTCATGAATAGGATATTTCAGCCATACCTCGATCGATTTGTCGTGGTCTTCATTGACGACATTTTGATATACTCGACGACTGGGGAGGAGCACGCCTACCACTTGTGTGTTGTGCTAGACACACTCTGAGAGCACCAGCTTTATGGAAAGCTCTCGAAGTGTCAGTTCTGGATACGCGAGGTCCACTTCTTGGGGCATGTCATCTCTGAGGCGGGAGTTGCATTGGATCCTGCGAAGATCGAGGCAGTGCTAGCTTTGGATCCACCCAAGAGCGTGATAGAGGTGCGGAGTTTCTTGGGACTAGCTGGATACTACCAGAGATTTGTGCCAGACTTCTCCAGTGTTGCGGCACCACTCTCAGCTTTGACGAAGAAGGGGGAACTCTTTGTGTGGTCAGACATATGTCAGTAGAGCTTCCAAGAGCTGAGACAGAGATTGACCAGGGAACCTATCTTGAGGTTGCCGGAGGAGGGAGTAGGGTATGTAGTTTACTACGATGCATCAGGGACCGGACTCGGATGTGTACTGATGCAAGAGAAGGCAGTGATCGCCTATGGATCATGTCAGTTGAGGCCACATGAGTAGAACTATGCTACCCATGACCTGGAGTTAGCAGTAGTGGTCTTCGCTCTGAAGACATGGTGACACTATCTAATGGGCGAGCTCTTTACAGTGTTTTCTGACCATCAGAGTCTTAGGTACATCTTTTATCAGAAGGACCTGAACCTGAGACATCGGCGTTGGCTCAAGTTCCTCCAGGTTTATGACTTTGAGATAGTCTATACTCCTGGGAAGGGGAACGTGGTAGCCAATGCTCTCAGCAGGAGGACGGGCATTCGGCTACTTGAGGAGGCGACAGAGCAGCTAGCCGCCTTGCAGATATCCTTCATGGATAGAGATGGAGAAACTTTCCTTCAGTCTCTCATAGTCACTCCTCCACTACTGCAGCAGGTCAGAGAGGCACAACGTGGGGACGCTGACTGTGAGACACGGCGTGCACAGATATCCTTAGGATAGGCACCTGATGGTTTCTCCTTTGGAGCAGAGCACGACGTACTTTTCAGAGGATGTACCTTGGTACTAGTTGATTTACGGGAGGAGGTTCTGAGAGAGTTTCACACTTCTCCTTTGGCGGTACATCTTGGAGTGGCGAAGATGTACCAGGACCTTAGACGACAGCACTAGTGGCTGGGTATGAAGAAGGCTGTGGCAGAGTTTGTTTCTCGATGCCTCACCTACCAGCAGGTGAAGGCAGAGCACCAGGTACCAACAGGCTTGGTACAACCCTTGGAGGTCCCAGAGTGGAAGTGGGATGGGATATCTATGGACTTCGTGACTGGAATTCCACGCACTTCCAGAGGTCACGACTCCATTTGGGTGATTGTCGACCGACTCACCAAGTTGGCTCACTTCTTAACCATCAGAGATCAGGGCTCAGTGGAGAGCTTGAGACGTCTCTAAGTTCAGGAGATTGTATGGATTCACGGTGTGCCATCATCTATCGTCTTCGATCGAGATGCTCGCTTTACTTCCCAGCTTTGGAAGGGGTTGTAGGAGGCGTTTGGGATGCAGCTACATCTGAACACTGCCTTTCACCCTCAAACAGATGGTCAGACGGAGAGGACCATTCAGACTCTCGAGGACATGCTCTGTGCATGTGTTCTCGACTTTGGTCGCAGCTGGGAGGACCACCTACCCTTGGTGGAGTTTGCGTACAACAACAGCTACCACTCCACCATCGGGATGGAACCATACGAGGCGTTGTAAGGCCAGCCTTGAAGATCTCCTTTGTGCTGGACAGACCCTGGGGAGTTAGCACTGGTGGGACCAGAGATGGTCCAGACCACGATAGAGAAGGTCCAGGTCATCCAGGAGTGGATGAGGACAGCTCAGAGCCGGCAGAAGTCTTATGCTGACAGAAGGCGGAGGCCACTAGAGTTCGAGGATGGTGACCACGTCTTCTTGCATGTCTCACCTCGACGTGGATTACGGAGATTTGGCTGAGGCAGAAAGTTGTCTCCATGCTTCATCGGACCGTTCCAGGTCCTCAGCAGGATTGGCGAGGTGGCTTATCACCTAGCTCTACAACCTCAGTTGCACCGAGTACACGACGTCTTCCACGTATCCCAACTGAGGAGATACGTGCACGACCCGACGCACATCATTGACTATGGGGAGCTGGACGTTGATGATGGGGCGATGTTTGCGGAGGTCCCAGTGGAGATTGAGGATCGACAGGAGCGGGTCCTATGTGGATGGTCGATTCCTCTAGTGCGCATCAGATGGCAGCACGAGAACCTCCAGGAGAGCACATGGGAGCGGGAGGCTCAGATGCGTGCTCAGTACCCACATTTTTTCCCCTAGTTTATGATGTATCTTTACGGGGACGTAAATCCCTGAGGTGGGAGTGATGTAAAGACCCGTAAAATTCAAGGAATTTTTTTTTATTAATTTTCTTGGGAATTTTACAAGAACGTAATTTCTGACAGCACCTGATTCTGAGGCCCAGTGTGCCCAGAATCATTTTCTGAAGTTTGGCTCGGGTACGTTCAGTGAATGAACGAGCGGGTTTTTCTAACTTTTGAACCGGTGCTCGGAATCGAATTCCAAAGGCACCGATGGAATCGCAGTGCCGCTATTTTCTTAGAAACGCCTTTTCCGGAGTTGCGTTTGCTCGGTTGTGGTTTTTAATTTTTGGGGTTAAGTTAAGAAAATAAAATAAAGTGGTGCGACAACTTTATTTTATTTCACTTAAAACCAATTAAAGCCACTTAAATCCACTTAAGCTAAGTTGAAGCGGATAGGGTGGAACTCAAAATATCCTACCCTCTTGGTTGGATATTTCTAAGGTGGGGACCGCACGAGCCCCACCGTTTCTTTTCCTCTAAGTAACGCACCCGCAGAAACCCCTTTTTAATGAAAGTCAACTGGTGCATTTTCTAAACACTTAACGCTCCTATTAATTGGACAATTAAGTCGTTACCATTAATTCACCGAATTAATGGTTCGTTTCTTAACTTGTTTTTTCAAATTGTTGGCATGTAAATAAAATAAGACCAACACGTGTCTTTCTTGAGGATTGCTCATTGAGAGGATTTGGAGAAGACTCTAAGGCTTGAGATATTCATCCTCCTTCGCAAAGAATGCGAAGAACGCGAAGAACGCCGAACCCTCTGAGATCGACAACTCGACACCGTGTTCCGCGACGCCGACGATTCTCCTTCCGCGACGCTTCTTCCGCGACATTTCTTCCCCGAAAAAATCTCCGATCATCAACTGCTTGAGGTAGGGGATTACGGTTCTCTAATTCTTTGTGGATTTTATCCTCAACATGGGTTTAAACATGCAATTAAATATGTGTGTTTTCTTTAACCCTCAGAGATCCTCAACGCGACGCCGTGTACCGCGACGACGCGACGCCCCCTTCCGCGACGCGATGATCCTCTTCTTCCGCGACAGTCAATCCTGCGAAGAACTCACGTCCGACATCAACGACGAGGTAGGGGTTGATTATTTTAAATTTTTGTGATTTTATACCCGCGGTGTTGATTAAATAATTGTTGTGAGACTTTTAAAACCGCTAACGCGGTGGGTGCGGACTAACGAACAAGTCCAAACCCACCGCCCCTTTCGTTCTTGGTGTGCAAAACGGCGGACGTCGACAAAGCAGACCGCACGGGTGATGCGAGGTCCTCACAGTGAAGAATGGACCCCAGGAGGACCTTTGGAGAAGACGAGGTGAATTTCCGACCACCGGAACTCGTTCGGTGGTCCGCGGAGCAAACCCCCGGCGCGCCGCCGTGGAGACCTACCGCGGCTGAAGCCGCGGTGGCGGGCTGGCCGTCCCGCGACCGCGTGGGACCGGCGAAGGACAGGACGCGGCCGGTTGCTGCTTCCGCTGGCAAGGGCGGCCCCACGCGGGGTCACAGCTTCTTCACGCGGGGGCAGCCCGCCCCCCGCCCGCGGCTCGGCCATAACAGCCGAGCCGACCCGCTGGCCAGCCGGGTCGCGCCCAGCCGGGTCAGACCCGGACCCGGGTTGGGTCAACCCGGTTCGGGCCGACCCAGGGGCGGTTGGGCCGGGTCGGTCCGGGCCCAGACCCCCCGTTTTCGGACCTTTTTGTTCTTTTACTCATAACTTGAGCTACGGGCCTCCGATCAACGCACTGTCAGCGGAGATGTGATCCTTGGATCGAGATGGTCGTTTCAGTATATTGCAATCAAGGTTTTGGAATACTTTGGGTTTGGCCGGGTTGGTTCGTACACGAAACCAACCGGGCCCTCAGAGCGAAAACACTTATATCTTGAGCTCCGGACGTCCGATTGACGTGCCGTCGACTTTGATGGATTCCTCTAAGTGAGAGGGATCTTTTTGCTTACTCCACCAGAGGTTTGGACACAGGTGGAGTATGGTCGGGTTGGTTTTGCTTTAAAAACCAACCGGGCCCCTGGAACGAAAAAGCCAATAACTCTCAGACCGGGCGTCCGATTGACGCGCCGTCTGCGACTTTGAGTTCCTGTTGTCGATACGGAACTTTTGGATACATCAACTCTGGAATATGTGTCAGTTGATGTATCAGCCTCACGGCTCGTGGAGCGGACCCTCCCGAACGAGCTTGTTGTGTGCGGGAACCCTAATGCTGGCTGCGACTGCGACGACGACAACGACTGTGCAGAGATCCTCAGTGGATTCGACGACGAAGACTACAACACTCAGCGATCCTACGTGGGTCAGTGCTACAGATCTTGTGTGGGTCCGATCCCGTGTGGGTCCACGCTCAGCGGTCTTGTGTGGGCCAGCGCCTACAGATCCTGTGTGGGTCTTTGCGGGGGTTAGTCACCTATCGATCCTGTGTGGGTCAGATCCTTTGTGGGTCATTGCGGGGGTTAGTTACCTATCGATCTTGTGTGGGTCAGATCCTTTATGGGTCATTGCGGGGGTTAGTTACCTATCGATCCTTTGTGGGTCAGATCTTTTGTGGGTCATTGCGGGGGTTAGTACCTATTGATCCTTTGTGGGTCCTACAGCTTAGATGAATCAGTGGAAATATCTGATCATCTCTATCGTCATACAAAGAAGTATTCCTGTGTGAGCTGAATCCTGCTTTGCTTTCCTATGTGGATTGTGTTGTGCTATCCTGTGTGGATTTACGTTTTTCTTTCCTATGTGGATTGTGTTGTGCTATCCTGTGTGGATTTACGTTTTTCTTTCCTGTGTGGACTGAGTTGTACTTTGGATCAGATGTTGGAGCGTACTGGAATTGATGACTTAGGTATATGTATGGGAATATACCTAAGTAGTGTCGGATGTTACTTCGTGATTGTATCTTTCGTTGTGGATTATCCCTTGTGGATTCTGGGAGACCTTCGGGGGTCTCGGGGTCCCTACTGAGTAGCTTATACTCACCCCTGCACGGGCTATGCCTGCACTACGTTGTGTTGGTTGCAGACGACGGATAAAACTGATCGTGGTTGAGGCTTGCGGAGCAGGACGGTACCTGGAGGTGGACCACTGGGCGGGACGTACTCAGAGCAGTCGGCTGGACCCGAGGAGCAGTGGAGGCTATCTGTACCCACCCTTCAGGTGCGATTTCCAGTGGACAGCTCGGCATTGCGGCTTTACTTTTCAGTTGTTGTTTTCCCTTCTAGTTGTACTTTATTTTCAGTTTGGGTTTGTATACTGGACCACTTAATTTTCCGCACTTACTGTTGTACTTAGTTTTTTCTTAGTGTTTACTTCTACTACTTGCTTGCTCTGTGGTGTTTGTTTACTTTACAAAGGCAATGCCTTCCCTTTTTACCGGGATTTACGCCTTAGTGCTAGTCGCCAGCCCCTGGCCTATGGAAGGCAGGCTTGGGGTAGTCACGGCACGGGCCCCGAGGATGGGTCGTGACACTTCTGGTGGGATTATCCAAGAATCTTCGATGTTTATAAACTATAGTATTTAATTTAATACACACAATATTATAACAAATATATTAGTAATTACCTTTTTGTAATTCTACATTATACTAGGGATGGAATGGATCTCAAACTATAATGCTAAGATCAAATGTGGAAGAAAGTAAATCTCAGTAGTCTTGAATGCGTAACCTACAATTATATTCCAAGGAGAGATTTATTGACCAGAGATTTATCTATAAGAACCTTTTATAGCCTTATTTATAGAGTTGATATGTGAGTATGAAGAAATAAATGAAATTATATGAATAGAGGATGTCCCCATCCTTCAGGAATACATTAACATATTTCCTAAGGAGTTACCCAGACCTCCCCTAGAAAGATAGGTAGAGTTCTCCATTGAACTCATACCAGGATCTCATCCAATATCAAAGACCCCGTATAGGATGAAAAATTTGGAGATGGAGGAATTAAAAAACAACCTAAGATGTTTTGGATAAGGGGTTTATCTGACCAAGTGTGTCTCCTTGGGGAGCACATTTTCTCTTTGTGAATAAGAAATATGGATCAATGTATCTATGCATTGATTATAGAGAACTAAATGAGATCATAGTGAAGAAAAAAATACCATCTTCCAAGATTTAATGACCTATTTGACCAACTTCATGGGGCTTAATTCTTATCTAAGATTGATCTTTGATCTGGTTATCATTAATTGAGGGTGAAGAAATAAGATATTCCAAAAACCACATTCTGATCAAGATATAGGCATTATGATTTTGTTGTTATGACCTTCAGACTAACTAATTCACCTGTTATTTTTATGGATTTGATGAATAGGGTCTTTAGAGACTACCTCGATAATTTTGTGGTAGTTTTTATTGATGATATTATAATATATTCTAAAATTATTTAGGAGTATGAGGATCATATAAGGGTTATTTTACTAACTCTATATAAGAAGATACTTTTTGGAAAATTCAAAAAATGTGAATTTTGGTTACAAAAAGTTTCTTTATTGGGGAAAATTACAACCAATGAAGGAATTTCAGTTCACCCTACAAAGATAAAGGTTGTAGAGGAGTGGCCTCATCCTACACCAGTAACTGAGATTCATAGTTTTCTTGGTTTAGTAGGATATTATAAGATGTATGTGAAAAAAATTTCATGAATTTATAATACATTAACCAAGTTAACTTGAAAAGGGGTCGATTTTATCTATACAAAGGAGTGTGAGGAAAGTTTCCAAGAGTTGAAGAAGAGATTGGTTACTGCACCTGTGTTAACTATACCCTCAATTGGACAAGGATTGTTTATTTTTAGCGATTCATCTATGAAAAGGATTGGGTAAATACTCATGAAAAATGAAAAAGTCATTGCTTATGCATCTTGACAGTTGAATCCTCATGAGTAGAAATATCCTACGCATGATATTGAGCTAACTGCAGTTGTTTTTTCTCTGAAGATATGGAGGTAGTATCTTTATAGGGAGAAATGTGACATATACATAAACCATAAAAGTTAGAAGTATATTTTTACACAAAAGGAATTGAACATGAGATAGAGGATATGGTTGGAACTTCTTAAAGACTATGATTTTTCAATTCATTATCACCATGTAAGAGCAAAAAAAGTCACCGATGCATTAAGTAGGTAAGACCCTGTTGTTATGGAAATGATGAGGATTTAAGGAGATCCCTTAATCAAAGAACTAGTAAAAATAGACATGGGAATTGTAAGGGAAGGGACATCATAAACCCTATCCCAAATTATTTATCAACCATTATTACTAGAGAAGATAAAGAAACACCAAAAATAAGATTCTTTGTTATAGAATAAGTTTGAGGCTGTGAAGGATGGTAAGTTTCCCGAGTTCAATATGGATCAAGAAGGTGCACTGAAATTTCATACAAGACTATGTATTCTATCTATTATTTAAATAAACAAGTTGATGGATGAAGCTAATATCTCTATATTATCTATACATCATGGAATCACAAAAATGTATAGGGACCTTTGTGATCATTATTGGTGGGATAATATGAAAAGGGAGATTGCTGACTACACTACAAGGTGCCTGATATGTCAAAAAGTGAAGGTAGAGTGAAAAATTTCTAAAGGGGTATTACAACCACTACCTATACCAGTATGGAAGTGTGAAAATATCACTATGGATTTTTTCATTGGTCTCCTGAGAAATTATAAAGGAAACAATGCGATATGGGTTATAGTGGACCGTCTCACTAAGTCTTTCCATTCTTTTTTTATTCGAGAAGATTTCTCCCTTGACCAACTTTCTATGATTTACGTGAAGGAAGTGGTAAGGCTGCATGAAGTTCCACTTTCTATTGTATATTATCGTGATCTAAGGTTCACATAAAAATTCTGGAGAAGTCTTAAACATGATATGTATACCGAATTGAATTTTAGTAGGGCCTATGACCTCCAAACTGATGGCCAATCTAAAAGAAATATTCAAACACTTGAGGACATGATGATAACACGCTTAATGGAATTTAAAGGTATATGGGATCAACATATCCCATTAGTTGAGTTCTCTTACAACAAAATCTTCCACTCAAGCATTAAAATGGAACCCTATAAAGATCTATACGGAAAGTGATGCAGAACTCCTACTTATTGGGATGAAGTTGGTGACAGAAATATTTTTGGGCTTGATCTTGTGCAAGAGATTATAGAAAAGGTTCATGCCATCCAGTAACACATTAAGGCTGATCAAAGTCAGAAAAAGAGCTATGCTGAAAATAATAGAAGGGACTTGTAGTTTGAGGTTTATGACAAAGACTTTTTCTTTGAATTTCACCTTGGAATAGATTCATGAGGTTTGGGAAGAAAGGGAAGATCAACCCTACGTACATTGGTCCCTATGAAATCCTTGACCGCGTAGGAGTAGTGGCCTATCAACTTGTACTTCCTCCTAATGTAGCACAAGTTCATGATGTATTCCACATATCCCTCTTGAGGAAGTACATACCCAAAAATTCACATGTACTAAATCCAGAGGTGGTATAATTGGAACATGACCTCTCTTATAAGGAGCATATGATGGAGATATTGGATCGTAGAGACAAGGTTCTACACAACAAGACTACCCACCTTGTTAAAGTGTTGTGGAGGAACCACAAATATAAAGAAGCCATGTGGGAACCAGAGGAAACTATGAGGCAGAAGTACCCACACCTTTTCTATTCTGAGGGTACGAGTTGAAATTTCGAGGATGAAATTTCTTAAGGGGGGAAGAGTGTAATGACCCGAAATTTTGAATAATATTTTGTTCCCTAAAAATGTATGGTTTACTATGTCATAATCAATAAAACTATATAAGTATAATTGAAATGTAACCATCAATTTTTGACCATTATATGACCGTTGGTTAATATGACCATTGGAAACAATAATAAATTTTTAATGTTATAATTATTGTTTATAAATATAAATGATAATGGATAATTAATAAATAAATAAGAGTTGATGGATTCTACCAGCAGAATCGTGCCATACGAAGCCAATTTTTGGATTTTGGGAAGGAGGTAGCGTCAGTGGGATTTACTCTAGACCAAGCCCAAGCTGAGCTTCAACATGTTAATCTTGAACGAAATCACATACGAGAGAAGTTAAAGTTGATAGAAATCACCACTCGAGCAATGTTGTCCGAGGGGCACCAATATTCTATCACCATTGCACACCTTACTCTTAGGTCCTATGCAGGTGTTATAAGGGGTTATGTAACAAGGACTTAGTTACTTTGTATAATCCATTTGTATAAATAAAATTTCTATTTTTTATTATAGTAAAATAAACATTATTTTTGAATTTGAAATATCAAAATTAATCTAGGTTGAATTTTTAGTTTCATATTATTGAAGAATATTGAAAAAAGAGTATTTTGAAATATTTTTTATACTTCAAATAATTTATACTGTGAATTGATTTAAAAAAAAGATATACATGGTTGTGATCAGCAAGAAATTTAGAGTCTGATAAGATCAACTTAATTTTTAGTGAATAGTAACTTATGAATAGTAATATTACCCTTACGAATAGTAATATGAACAATGGAAGAGTAACCTCACCTAAGGATGTATAAATGTTATTTAGGCATCTTGAATGGTAATGTGATATAATAGTATATGTAAATAGCTGTTTTAGAAATTATTAGTTAAGTATCATTATTTTTTTGAGTAAAAAGTGATTTTACTTAAAAATTAAATTTCTCATATTTATAAAATTATTTTCATAAAATGGAGTTAATTTTTGGATCCAGAACATTGATATTAGGTTAGGGTAAATTTATGATATTTTTATAAAATGTTTTGTTTTTTAGTTAATAGTAAAAATACATTTTTTGAGTTTTCGGTGTGTTTTATGATGTCATAATGATGTAATATGTAATTTAAAATTATGGTTGAATCATGTGGATTAGAATATTATATTAGGTTTCCCAAGTTTCCAAAACCATGGGCAAGCCCATGGTTTTACAAATACTACTGATGAGGTGTCCTCTGAATTTAATAAAAAACTCCTTCTCTTTTACTATAAATACCAAGCCATTACTTCATTTTATTTAATTAAAAAATCATAAAACTCAAATATATGATATTATTACCTCCCAAGGAGTCCTTTCAAGGTGTCCTCAATCCCTCAAGGTCTCGGCCATAGAGTTTTAGAACTTACTCTTCAAGGTAAGGATTCCTAACTTCTTTTTCCTTTCAAGTTCTCTTTTATGTGATATGTCTTTCAAATTTAAATACCATGTTCTTATTTACATTTTATTATATCACTATACTATATTATGAGTTTTTTATGAATGGTTTACCCCTATCCCTTCTCTTTTTAATGTTTTATTAAACTATGTTTCATACCCGTTTATGCTACAGAATTTTCGTCTCAAAATCTATCTCTTTTTCTCAAGAAATTATTTTATTTTATTTATCTGAATACCCAAAACACTTTCATTTATAGAGGTATTAATAAAGAAATATAAATTATTTATTTTATTCTGAAATTTACATACATAAAACCCTCATTCCTTTTTTGTGGGTTATAAATGACATAATGATCATGTTTTAAAGAGCTTCTTAAAACGCCATGACTTTGATATGAAACCCATTTCTTTTACTCTCTATGGGTTATTTATTAAATTTTTGATTATGATTTATGTGGATCAAATTAAAATAAAGAAATATTAATGGTGTTCCCTGATAGTTCTCCAATGCATTGGGTAAAGAAATTAATCTCTAGAGATGAAAAGTTTTACGATACCTTGGTGAATAACCTTGGTAATTTTTATGACACCTTGGGGATGGACCTTGATGAAATGCTTATTAATGTCTAAATTAAATGTTTTAGCCACATTTTCTAGTTATTATTCAAGTTATTATTATTATATTCCTCTTTATCATTCGTTTATGATATTCCTCACGTTCTTATAGATATCACTCATGTTCACATGTAAACTGTTTCTATTATTTTTCCCTTACTAGGCCTTCTGCTCACTATTTCCTTTGATTTATTCCCCCTGGTTATGATTTGGAGTAATTTTACTTAGTATGAAAAAATTAATAATCCTTTAAATTGTATTAGAAGAATTTTATATGTTTTCATGTATTATATTCTTTATTTCTAAGACACTAAACTTTAAAGATCCTCTGTTTGTAAAATGTAATGAAAATTTATGTAATAAAAAGGTGGGATTCCATAATATGGGTCAATAAAATACTTATTTTTACCACCACACTCTTACTATCAGACTCTTACCCTTGAACCCTTCTTTTCCAAGCCTCTACCTGTATCTATCAAACTAAAATCTTCAAACCTATCTCAATGGATCATGTCAAGAACATCCTAAAAGTATCTGAGGATGTGTCACATCCATACAAGAAGCAAAGAAGTGAAGCTAGCCAACCAAAACCAGAACCTGCTCATCCAGAACTAGCAAAAAGTATCATAATTCCTGAGAAGGAAGTAGATTCTAAATAGATGTTATCAAGTAGCTCTCTTATACTGAATGTGCTGGAAGCTCAAGGTTGCTTGGAGTGGTTCTCCAATAAATAAAGACCATATTATCCGAGGATGGTGCATGTGTTTTACCTGTATGTTTAGTTTTTTCTTGAAGGATCAGGAATGTTTTGGATTAAGTCAATGATATATGGAAAATGATATCTTTTTCATCCAATCATTGGTAAGAATGCTTGAAGGTACCCCATGAGGGTCTGTGTGATGACCATCAAGGAAGTGATCTTCCAACCAGTGACCTTTTCTATTATGAGGAAGCATTAGTTGAGTTGACTGTAAATGAAGAGCACATAATGATTATTTCTATATATCTTTGCGGTGAGTGCATTGTATTATTCAAATTCATCTAGGATCAATTATGTCCCAAGAAAGGGTATTTTTCCTCTCTCAAGTACTAGGATATTTATTTGTTATATCTACTGAAGAAAGGTCATAATATTAATTTGTGCAGATATTTGATGGTTCATATCAGTGAGATGACCAAACCCTAATAAAAGAAAAACTCATTGTTTTATCCAAGGATTATCTATGCTATGTTAAAAGTTAAGGGATTGGTGAATGAAGGTGAAGAGACAATTTCAGCTTATGATGGTTTTTGTCTAAACAAGGTTATCTCTAGGAGGATGATAATTAATTGGAAACCCTATAAGAAGATGTGGGTTGAGGATAACGATAAGTTGTATGAAGATTTAAATCATGTTGAGAATCCCTAGAGTAGAATGAATATGGTAGGCCCTAGTTTTAGACCACATTAAGTAGGTGTATACTTAGATGAGGAATATGTAGATGAGGAAGATCAAGGAGTTGAATCACTAATATATGACAGGAGTGATCTTGACATTATTGAAAGTTTAGAGAAGATGAATTATGGTTCTACAAGTCCAACTAGACATATAAACTCTAAAGAACCACTTCTAGTTGTGATTTATAGTGAGGAGACTAAAGAATTAGAGGATTCTGAGTATGAAAGTAGATCTTGTAGTGATGAAGAATTTGGTGAAGAAGAAGAAAATGGTAGTGAATAAGAAGAAGATGATGGTGATAGAGATGAGGAAGAAAATTAAGAAGATGATGATGCCAAGGAAAGGGAATATGGAAAAAGTGATGGATATGACATTGAATTAGATCATCCTGGTGATGATCAAGGTCTTAATGCTGAATATATTGATCTTACATTAGAGCCAGCTAAGTATGGAAGTCCTACTGATCCTCCTGTAGTGGAACATGAACTGGAGACAGTTAAGAAATTCCATGAATCTCCTAAAGCATATGTGGTTAAGGATATGGATCCTGATGTCCATGTGCATGAATAATTTCATGCTGAAGAAGAAGTTACATTGACTCCAGTACAAGCACTTATTTATGTCAGGAAGAAAACTCATATTGAGAATAGAGCACCAACTGAGGGGGAGAGACCGACTAAGAGAGAAAAGGTTGATTTAATTTATCCATTAGATGAAATTGTTGTGCCAGTATGGAGGAGAGATCTAAGATATGTGACTTTTGGTTTGGATTATCTTGATTTAGAGGATAGGATAGATGCTCCTACTCATACTTCCATTCTTGTGCCTTCTTCAGAATCTATTGAATATTTCACCAAAACTGATCTTGATTCTTTCAAAGAAGAATTTTGGATGTAGTTCAATATTCCTCTTAACATCCACATGCTTTAGTTACAAGCCTTAGTGAAATAGATGCATATTTGACCATAGAAGGAGTTGTATCTCAGGTTGAACCTCAGTTGATCTCAATATTGGAAGCAATTATATCAAAAAATCAGAAAATGAGGAATGAGCTGATTGCTATGGTTTCGGCCATTAATAGTCTCACTATTGATTATAGGACATACTTGGATAAAGTGGTAAAACAATTTTAGGATACAACTTTTAGGAGTGCTATTTCTCATCCTCAACCTTCTAATTTTAATGTGAACTAGTTGAGATTAGATATCTAAGATATAGTGCAAGGTGCCTCCACTTCAGCTACTCCTGTTGTATATTCTTCAGATGTTGAGATGTTTAGATCTATGATTCGAAAGGAACTTCAGACTGTGATGGGTGGCACTGATCATGATATCCTTATTAAAACCAATAATAAAAGTGACCATGTGCATGAAATAGTGAGATTCTACTCAAAAGAAGAAACCACTGCTCAAGAAGAAATAACCAAGAAGATAGACTTCTATTTTAAGAGGATTTACACCAAGAATAAGCTAACCTATCATTTCAAGTATTTGGTGGAAAATTTGAGGCTACCAATAGTCACTTAAGATTTTAAAGAACAGGTCAAGAAGCTTAAGGAATTCAATCCCACCCTTGAGAAGTTTATGGAGAATAAATAATATTTTTAAAAGGCTATAGAATATGGTGGGGATATCATCAAGGACTTAATCAATCTGTTGAAGCCCTACCTGCATCATCACAGTACTACCATTGTTAATTCAGTAGATCCTCTCAGATCTGTCCTGCACCCTTCTACTTATTCATATGCCCCTTTGACTATGACCCCTACTTAGGCTCTTAGACAAATTTGACATGTCATCCATCAGGAACTTACAATCCCTCCTTCCTCTTTTATCATGTGCCTTACTCCTTTTATTTTTTTAAGGATTTCCTCTCCCATCTTTTAGTACCCTCACTATTTCTTCAACCACCACTACTTTTGTACCCCCTTCTCCTACCACTGCTACCTCTAATAAAGGCAAAAGTTCTAGAATATGATGTGACCAAAATGTAGTTGGATCACTCTCTGATAGGGATCTTTTTTGAAATTTTGTAATCTCATGTACTATTTTGACTAATTTACTATCTTGGATATGTTTTTCATCTCATTATGTGTTCTTTATTTTCATTATTTGTTTCATTTTTAATAATACCCAAAAGGGGGATAATGTGTATGTCATACATCTATGAGTGAGCTAAAATGAAACATATAATTAAAAGAGAACATAATCTTAAAAAGAAAAATTAATAAGTAATCTATATAATATTTGTGTTTATCTTAAAATTTATAATATACTAAGCAGAATTTACTTTGATAATCATAAATTAACTATTTTGGTATATAATGACATGATTTTTGATCATCAAAAAGGGGGAGATTGTTGGCATCCTCTAATTTTAATGATCACAAATCATTCTTACAAATCACACTACAAGAAACCCTGTTTCCGTCACCGGTGTCCCGTAGAACTTGTCTTCAAACAGACATAACTTTTGATCCGCGTGTCAGTTCGGCCTCCTCCTCCTGCCAGATCATAGCTCGTTCGATGAACTTCAGTTTGACTAGTTGCGGCGCCCACATGCACTCCTAGATCATATGTTATGGCCTTTTTAGTTGGTATCGGGTTTGTTATGTTTTTCAATGCCTCCTTTCTAGCACCCGTTCCTCGTCAGCTTTTTTTAAAATGGTCTTAACTTCCAATCCGCCTGTCCATTCAGACTCTTTCACCTTTCAGGTCGAAGATCGTTTCAGGATCTTTGATTTGACAGGTCGCAGATCTAAAACAGACTCTCGGATCAGAAGTTATCTCTGTTAATGTGAGTCCAATGTTTTTGTCTCTTAATCACCGTTTTGACAGGTTTTAACGGTAGCTCCATTTATTACTGTTTATTTGGGTTTCCATGACTTTTTATCTTTATCAATGGTTTTTTATGGGTTATTATGATGATTATGTTGAATTATTAAGGAGTTTTCCAGAGTTGTCACGAGTTTTCATGCGTTCTCATTCGTTCTAATGTCTCATTCTTCATATGCTTCTCCATCATTTTTTCATGCGTTTTCATGATTTTTCATCCCTTATCACGTCTTTTCATACTTTTTCATGTGTTTCCTTTATTATTTATTATTTATTATTTATTACTTATAATATACTGTAATTTATTTATTATCTATTATTTGTAACTGGTTATTTTTTATTTTTTATTTTTTATTTATTATTTATCATTTATTATTTATATTTATTAATTATTTATGTTTATTAATTATTAATTATTAATTATTAATTATTTATATTTATTTATTAGTTATTATTTATTAGTTATTAGTTATTATTTATTATTTATATTTATTTATTATTTATATTTATTTATTATTTATTATTTATTATTTATTATTTATTATTTATATTTATTTATTAGTTATTATTTATTAGTTATTATTTATTAGTTATTAGTTATTATTTATTATTTATTATTTATTATTTATTATTTATTATTTATTATTTATTATTTATTATTTATTATTTATTATTTATTATTTATATTTATTATTTATATTTATTATTTATATTTATTTATTATTTATTATTTATTATTTATATTTATTTATTATTTATATTTATTTATTATTTATTATTTATTATTTATTATTTATTATTTATATTTATTTGTTAGTTATTATTTATTAGTTATTATTTATTATTTATTATTTATTATTTATTATTTATTATTTATATTTATTTATTATTTATTATTTATATTTATTTATTATTTATATTTATTTATTATTTATTATTTATATTTATTTATTATTTATATTTATTTATTATTTATATTTATTTATTATTTATATTTATTTATTATTTATTATTTATATTTATTATTTATATTTATTTATTATTTATTATTTATTATTTATATTTATTTATTATTTATATTTATATTTATTTATTATTTATTATTTATTATTTATTATTTATATTTATTAATTATTTATGTTTATTTATTATTTATTATTTATTATTAATTATTTATATTTATTTATTAGTTATTATTTATTATTTATTAGTTATTATTTATTATTTATTATTTATATTTATTTATTATTTATTATTTATTATTTATATTTATTATTTATATTTATTTATTATTTATTATTTATATTTATTTATTATTTATATTTTATTATTATTTATATTTATTTATTATATATTATTTATTATTTATATTTATTTATTAGTTATTATTTATATTTATTTATTATTTATTATTTATTATTTATATTTATTTATTATTTATTATTTATTATTTATTATTTATATTTATTTATTATTTATTATTTATTATTTATTATTTATTATTTATATTTATTTATTAATTATTAATTATTAATTATTAATTATTATTTATTATTTATTATTTATATTTATTTATTATTTATTATTTATTATTTATTATTTATTATTTATATTTATTTATTATTTATTATTTATTATTTATTATTTATATTTATATTTATTTATTATTTATTAATTATTAATTATTATTAATTATTTATATTTATTTATTTATTATTATTTATTATTTATATTTATTTATTATTTATTATTTATATTTATTTATTATTTATTATTTATTATTTATATTTATTTATTATTTATATTTATTTATTATCTATTATTTATATTTATTTATTATTTATTATTTATATTTATTAATTATTTATTATTAATTATTAATTATTTATTATTTATATCTATTATTTATTATTTATTATTTATTATTTATATCTATTATGTATTTATTTTTTATTATTTATTATTTATTATTTATCTTTATTTATTATTTATTATTTATTATTTATTATTTATTTAGTATTTATATTTAATTATTATTTGTTATTTATATTTATTTATTATTTATTATTTATTATTTATTATTTATTATTTATTATTAATTATGTATTATTCCTTATTTATTATTTATTATTTATTATTTATTATTTATATTTAATTAATTTTTGTTATTTATATTTATTTATTATTTATTATTTATTATTTATTATTTATTATTTATTATTTATATTTATTTATTATTTATTATTTATATTTATTTATTATTTATTATTTATATCTATTATTTATTATTTATTATTTCTTATTTATATCTATTATGTATTTATTATTTATTATTTATTATTTATTATTTATTATTTATTATTTATTATTTATTATTTATCTTTATTTATTATTTATTATTTATTATTTGTTATTTATTATTTATTTATTATTTATATTTAATTATTATTTGTTATTTATATTTATTTATTATTTATTATTTATTATTAATTATTAATTATTAATTATTTATTATTCCTTATTTATTATTTATTATTTATTATTTATTATTTATATTTAATTATTATTTGTTATTTATATTTATTTATTATTTATTATTTATTATTTATTATTTATTATTTATTATTTATTATTTATTATTATTGAGCTTATATCTATTATTTATGTATTATTTGTTTTTTCAATTAATATATATAAGTATACTAAATTCTGTTTATTAACCACATGGCGAGCTTGGTGGAGTGGTAAAGTCTTTGGATAATATCCAAGAGGTTAGGGGTTCAAATCTCACCAAACGCAGAATATCTTTATATTGCATGGGATGTGCATGCATGGATAAATAAAGTAAATAAAATATTACGAAATAAAATAAATAAAAAATAAATACGAAATAAAATAAAATAAATAAATAAAATAAATAAATACGGAAAATAAATAAATAAATAAATAAATAAATAAATAAATACGAAAAATAAATAAATAAAATAAATAAATAAAATAAATAAATAAAATAAATAAATAAATACGAAAAATAAATAAATAAATAAATATGAAAAATAAATAAATAAATAAATACGAAAAATAAATAAATAAATAAATACGAAAAATAAATAAATAAGTAAATACGAAAAATAAATAAATAAAATAAATACGAAATAAATAAATAAATAAATACGAAAAATAAATATATAAATAAGTAAATAAATAAATATATAAAAATAAAAATTAAAAAAATTAAAAAAAAAATAAAAAAAATAAAAAAAAATAAAAAAATAAAAAAACCGCCGCGAAATCATTTAGCGGCGGTTTAAACCGCCGCTAAAAAACCACCGCGAAACGTTCTGCGACGATTTTAAAAACCGCTGTGAATAGTTTTCCGACGCACGATTTCGCGACGGTTTTTCAAAACCGCCGCCAATCGATTTAGCGGCGGTTTAAACCGCCGCGAAACGAAAAAAAACCGCCGCTAAATGCCTTTTTTGCCGTAGTGTCATGCTTATAAATCATGCTCATAAATCATACTTATTTATGATTCAAGTTATATCGTGTTTAATCATGTTTTATCTTGTTTTATCATGATTCATAAAGTTAAATTATGTTTAAATATGATTATATATAACCTTGATATACTCTGTTAGTGTGTCACTTCATAAAACAGGTTAATAGATTTTGGCTAAGTATAAGTCACTGATACTTATCCTACCGATAGTTGAGTCACTGATACCTGAATCACCGATACATAAGTTACCGATAAAATTATGACCTACCAAAACCTAAACTACTGATTCCTGAACTACCAACGCCTGGCCTACCGATGCCTGACCTACTGACAGAGTGACTGATCAACACTCATAATTTCGCTAAGTATAAGTTACTGAAAGATGAGTTACCAACACATCACTTACCAACAGCTCGACCGACCGACCGATCCTAAGTTACCGATGCAAGTTTGATCCACTGATATAATTACTTATCGATAGCATGAGATACCGACAACATGAGATAACGACATTCTGAGACACTGACAGTCCTAGATGCCGAAAGTCTAAGATTCCAAAAGTTTGAGATGCCGATAGACTGACACTGACAATCTGTCTCTTAAATTAAAACTTATTACTAATGATCATATTGTGCTATTTAATGATTTTTTTAGACAACATTAATGACATTTTCAGAGAACAATATGAGGTATGAGGTACCATCACATGATCAAGAACATGCTCATTGTTGACTGACATGGATAAAGTGCATACCTGATCAATAAGATCTACACACACACACACACACACACACATATATATATGAGAAGTAAAGGAGAAATATTGTACACAATAGAGAAAAATACAAGAGTTGACTACTGTGCATACACAAATACATTACTGAGAACCAAAACGCCAAGAACATTTGCAGCAACAAACCTATAAGAGAATAACACTTTGAGGAAGCATCTATCTTCCTGGAAATAGAATACATATGCAAAAAATACACTCTATTTTTCTATCTATTTCTGTAAGTTGAATCTAGATTCACTTCTACCATCTTTAAGGAGTCTAGAAGCTACATAACACATCACACAGAGCTTTCTAAACCCTATTCTCATTATATTTCTCTACCTATGTACATTATTTACATTTCAAGTAGTGTTTGTATCTATTTTTAAAACACACACTATCCCATATGATAAACTGGAAGATACATAGATAACTTCACCAACCTACCTTTTTACACCTTACACTCCCATGAATAATAGCATAAGAGGTCCCTGCATGGCGTGCCTGTTTTTTTTACTCCCACAAATACTGTGGAAGAGGTTTGTTGACTTGGACAGTTTATATGCTATTTTATACCCCAATCCAGGGCATGGATCAAGTTTATTTATATAAGTTTCATGGTGACAAGTGATCAACAAGTGGAGAGGACTAATTATATGTTTGAGACTGAACTTCTTTTTTTAATTCGCTGTGCTTTTTCAAGATTAGTTTTCCTTATTTGTTTTTGTATATTCAAACCAGAAAACTTCACTCCAATCTGATATTTGATATTAGATAGTGTTTATATTATAATTTGATTTAGTATATTGTTTTCAAAAGTTAAAATAGAAATTTATATTTTTTTAAACTAATAACTAATCAATCTTTGAGAAATATTTCAAAAAATCAAATCTTTTATAAATCTGCTACTTTGGTTAACTGGCCCATATTTGATTTTAAATTGGGGGATTTTCAAATAAGCATTTTCGACAGAAATTTTTATAGGAACTCAATTCAGCCCCCTCTTGAGTGTCCTACTCCAAACAACATGCTTCATCCCAAAAATGTTTAGCAATTGAGGATTAACTTATCATGGTTCTATTAATATCCTAAATAATTCTATTTTTTCTTTCAACTACAACATCTTATTGGGACGTTTTAGGTGATGAATAGTTATGTTCAATACATTTCTTACTACAAAAAGTTTCAAAATCATATTTTTGAAATTCTACACCATGATCACTATGAATAGTTATCAAGGATATTTTTTTTATCATTTTTAACTCTGGCTACAAAAGTTTTAAAATAACTAAAGGCTTTATATTTATTTTTAATAATATAGACCAAATTATATCTAGTGTAGTCATCAACTAAAATATATACATATTATTTTACACTAATACTTCCAGTTTTTGTAGGACTAAATAAGTCCATGTGCACTAATTATAAATCATAAAAAGTTGAGACTTCAATTGTAACAGCCCGAGATTTTATGAAAAATATTCTTTTTATTTCACTAATGTCATGTGTTGTACGCTACACCAAAAGGAGCATGCACAACACGCATCCTTGACTTGCCTTGTATTACACGCAATCACAACCTTCCTCGATAGCGTGTGTAGTACGCAATACCGAGTTTCACTAAACAACGATGTGCTATTAAAATATTATTAAAACTAGCCGTTATGAATAGTAATAACCACTTTTTAAAATTCTGTAAATCTTATTTTTCAAAATGAACTTCATTCTTGGATTCGGAGTATCGAATTTAGCCTAAGGTGAAATTTTGGTACTTTTCGGATAACTTTCATATTCTGATGAATAGTGAAAATTACTAAATTATAATTAAAAACAACTTTTTTAATCGAAATAATTAATAGTGATAAATTATTAATTTGAGTGGTTTTAAAGTATATTTAGAATATATTTTTACAATTTAATACAATGTTGGTCATTGGTTGTAATTTCACATTTAAACCAGACATAATCAAGTGTCAATCTTTTGATATATATTGTTTCCTAAAAACACGCTATTTATTTTAACAGCGGGATTTAATTATAAAATTAATTAATGCAACTTCTATGTTATGAATTTGGTAAAATAGATTTCTTTTTTGAATTCAGAATATGAAATATAGCTTAGGATGAAATTTTGGCATTGTTCTGAAAAACATCAATTTTTGATGAATAGTGAAACTACTAAGTGGTAGTTAAAAAAAAACTGAATTTTTCATAAAACTTAATTTTGCCGCTTCTGTGAATGGAATTTCGAAAATCCGAGAGACACGGTTAATATCAAGGACTAAAATTTGGTTCAATGAGATGAAAATAATTTTTTGGTGAATAGTAACTTTTTACTTTTTTACCGCGGTTAATAGTAAATAGGGTAACTAAGGGTAAATATGATATTACTATTACCCTAACACATGTCCTAATTCTATTGGACAAGTGTAATTCGACCAAAAACAAACTTAGGAATAAAATATGACCATTTAGGCCCACTTGGATTAGATTAGGACATTTATTATTAATTTATTTAAAGAAAGGTTAAAATAGTTAAAATCAAAGTTTAATAAGTAAATCATTTTTAATATGGGGTTATACATTAGATAAATTCGACTATAAATATTCATTAGAAAGCTAAAAAGCTTTCCTACATAATGATATTTTATTTGTAATTTTTAGACTTTAAATAATTCAATTTATTTATGACACAATGATGATGCAGTAATTATCTTATTAATGAAATATTGACATAATTGATGTTATAAACACCAAAATAAATGTAATTTGAGACTTTTTATGAATTCCACTAATTTTCTAGGTTACTATGATATATTAGTGTTGATTTAATCAACTTGGTTCGAACATATAATTCTGTTATGACTTTCACAAAAATCATATATCAAATAGTGTCAAAATTGACACAAAATAGTTTTTAAATCAAATATTATATTATTAATTGTTATTGTATTCCTAAAAATCTAAGGTTCGGACAAATGACTTAGATAAGGATATATATATTAATAATAAACAAGTTGGGGTTCGTTTGGCATGTTATAGTAAGTTTATTAACCATATAGTGAAAGAAAACAAAAAGACATGGTAAAAGTTAAATTATTTAACTTAGAGTTAAATCTAATTGATAAGGTTAAAATAATATCCTAAACTTGTCTAAATTATATTGGTTGATAGGATTTATACCCATCCCCACTTTAGCTTCGAAATAAGACCCTTTGGAACCATTATAAACCGATTTTGACTTTAATATAAAATAATATTTTGAGATATTCCTAAGGTGCCCCTCTCCTCCCCTATAAAAGGACACCTCCTCCCCCTCCTCCTCACACCAATTTGAGCACTCAAGCTCGGCCAACCCCTGCCAAAATCTCTTCTCCACTTCCCTAGCAACATCCTAGAGGTTCTGGTCTTCCTCAAAGACCAATTCTAGTTCCCTAAGAGGAGGTCTCAAAGAGGCACTTCAAAGAAGAGGAGGTTCGGACACTTACAAAGCAAGTCGGACCTAAGGTAAGGGAAATATCACAATCTCATTTTTATCCGAGATTGTTTATTCGTAAGTATTTACTGGGGTGTATTTTATCATCCACATCCATGTTCCCTCAATATGTAATATTATTTCAATCCACCTACAATTGTTTAAATCCAATTTTACCCTTCTATGAGTTTTTAGTAAAGGATATGAAAGGAATCTTTTTTCGTTTTTCGTACGAGGTACTTTTTGACTTTTCCGACAAAAGTACGAAGAATGTTTTTTTTAACTTATACGGCACGAATGGATTTATACTGTTTTATAAAGCCTTATTTTCATGAAGCTTCCTCTAAAAGATTTCATGACTATTTTCAATAAAATCTCTTTCTTTTAAAATAGCATGATGTTTTGTGAAAAGAAATTGATTTTGAAGAAGAAAGGATATTTTCCTCAAGAATTCAATTCAAGTGTTTTATCAAAATTATTTTCCATATAAGATAATAAAGGGTTCTGTTTCTATCCATATTTTTACATTGATTTGACTATGTTGTGATGAAATTATGTTTATGAATTCCTTTATCTTATATGAATGGTTTTATGATGTCATGTTGTTTAAGAATCCCATTTTTATTACATGGGTTATGCAATGATGTATGATTTATGATTTTGTGGCACACATAAGAAAGGATTCATTAAGAGATGGGTGGGACCTATATCTCCCTCCAATGCATTGGGTAAAGATTTTATATCTCATGAGATAGACATGGCTGGAACGGAAGGTTATTTCGGTTCAGTGATACAGGACTGAAACGAGGAGTGAACTCGGTTCAGAAAGGGACTTTGTCCACTAAGATAGTCTTGGCAATGAGTCATGACTAACAATAAATGATTTTCCATGATTATGTGTGCATGCCACAAAGTTTCAAGTCTTATGTTATGATTATGGGGATCTCATTTTCACTTCTATGATTTATTCCATGTTAAGATATTATGATCTCTTTTGCAGGTTTTGATTTTCAAAAAGATATGATATGATTTTTATTTCCTTTATTTGCCCTTGCTGAGCATTTGAGCTCACCCTTTTATGTTTTCTTTTCCCCAGGATATAAAGAAAGGTTTTAGGTAAAAAAAAAGAAGATCTTTATGGGAGATATTGAAGAACTTTCACCACGATTAGAAGATTACGTTCCGAGTTTCCAAAGACACTAAACTATTATGATCCTTGTGTGTGTGTGTTTTTGTTATGTACTAAGTATTCCGCAAATGTAATGTAATGTCCATGTACGTCAGGATACGGGTCTCTACAGTTGGTATCAGAGGAAAGGTTTAGTCAACCTTTGGAAACTAGGATGCGAAAACGTTAGTGAGATCCCTAGAGATATTTCTAAGGTATGTCTAGGGATGTCCCTAGGGATAAGTATACGTATAGGTTATAGTAATAGAATTACGCTAACGATCATAGAATTAAACCTAAGATGTTGGATATTGAAGGTACTCCCCCTTTATTATGTTGTTTTCCCTAACATGATTTTTGCCTCTCACACTATTCTTTTTGGGTTTTAGACGATGGCTGGAACCCGAAGGAACCGTGTTGATCAATGCAATGGACAATGCAATGATTGCCCTCCTGAACAAACAAATGTTATGGGAGATGGAGTGCAAAATCTTATTGCTATACTTACACAAGCTATGAATCATTCTGGACTTCCAAATGAGCAGAGAAGGGAACAATATTCTATTGAGTCCTTCATGAGGCAACGTCCACCTTCTTTCAGTGGGACTTCCGATCCACTTGTTGCTGAACAATGGATCAATACCACTGAAAAGATATTTTCAGTTCTTCAATGTTCTGAACATGATAAAGTCATCTTAGCAATATATCGTTTGGAAGGTGAAGCTGATCAATGGTGGAATCTTATCAAGAATACGAGGCCAAGGGATGAAATTGAGTCCATGGAATGGGACGAGTTCAAGAACTTGTTTTTCAGTAAGTACTTCCCTCGTATTCTTCGAACAAAGATGGAAAAGGAGTTTATTGAGCTGAAGCAGAAGGATGATGAATCTGTTGGTATATACAAAGCGAATTTTACAAGACTTGCAAGGTATGCATCTGGCATTATCATCCAACCTGAAAGTAAAGTTGATCGATTTTTCAGTGGCTTAAAACCAAGTCTTCGAAGGGCATTATCTATAAGAGACTTCAGTAGCTATGAAGAAATTGTGCGTTGTGCTATCAAGGTAGAAATGGAAGTTGGTGTTACATATCCATCTCATGGTTTTGACAAGAAACGAAAGATGGAGTTCAAGGAGAAATCTCATAATAATGGTGAAAAGAAGATGAATGTTTCCTTATGCACAAAGTGTGGAAAGAAGCATGGTGGAGATTGTCTTAAAGGAACTAGAAAATGTTTTAAGTGTGGAAAAGAAGTTCATCGAGCAGCTGAGTGTCGAAGTAATGGAAAAAGGGTTTCTAATGATGTGAATAAAGCAAACACTGCAGAGAACGCACCACCAACACTTCAATGCTTCAAGTGCAAGGAAATGGGGCATTATGCTAATAATTGCCCTAATCCAAGGGTTAGTGATGATCAACATGAGCAACCACTGAAGGCAAAGGACAAAGGGAAGTCACATGCGATCACTATTGGCGATGTTGAATATGATAACGATGTGGTGGAATGATTAAGCGTTTATGTAATGGGATTCCAAAATAATGTTGTATCATTGAGTATTGCAATATTTATTGATGTGGTATTCAAAGTGATTGAGATATTTTTTTTTGGAAATAAGATGATATGCGCATAATGAAGACGAGAAAATGAAATGTTTAATAGTATTCATGAGCTCATGATTGATATAAGGACTAAGTGATATCATGGTTTGAGTATATAGAATTTTGAGGATTTTGGTATGTGGAAAGTGTTAACTTTTAACTGCATTCAAGTTTTCACTAAGGTTCAATGGGTATTCAAGAGAATACATGATTAAGGACTTTGAATGTTTGGAATGTGACCAACAAAACATATCTTATGATATATGGAGATCAACGATGGTATTAAATCTCTGGTAATCTTTTTCACTATGTTATGAGAATGGACTGCAGTATTATGGATAAGCCTAAAGATTGGAATGGATTATGTTGGACATAAGTTAGTATTGTTTAAGGATAGATGTTTTTTTTCGATATTATTGATGGGATGTTATAGTAATATAGTTTTAGAAAAAGGACAACCTGCAGGACGGGCGACAACCCATCGCTTCGGACAAGGCTGTGGGAATCGAACCCACAACCGAAGTGCGACTGACCTTTATCGCCTACCACTGGCCTACATGAAGTCCCTGTTTAGTAGAAACTAGTTTTATTATATTAAGCAGTATGATATATGAAGTATAAGTCCATTTTAGGAACCATATATGATTAATCTCACTATAGATCGATTTATGCATATAATTTTTGCTAACCTTTTGTTTGAGACAGATGGAATGACCCGTCATTCTATCACATGATCTGCTAACACTTCACGAATAACAAATTCAACTTCATTTATTTAAGAGATGAAGTGGAAATTGTTCAAGGCACGAACAATAGTGCGACTGTACCAAAATAAAGTAAGTATTTATTCTAATTCAAATTTTCAACCAAAAATGTTGTCCTAGTGATCTTATACCTGATGAATCAGATGGTACCATAGATCGTCACAAATTTATGGATTTGTGATTACTGGATTTTTCATAGCCATGTTCTCTACCACTCTCCATCAGAACATGATGGTTAGATTTCTCTTCCATATCCATATTTTCACCTATGTGGAAACCCAATGATTAGTTTATTTGGGTAACCGTTACGTTTCATACTTTTGTTTTTAAAGATTGGTTTCGGTATTCCTTTTTACGATGTGGGTTTCTATTAAAGAAACTTTCGAATAGTAAACCATTTATAACCCCAACGAATTTCGAGGGCGAAATTCATTTTAAGGGGGGTAGAATGTAACAGCCCGAGATTTTATGAAAAATATTCTTTTTATTTCACTAATGTCTTGTGTTGTACGCTACACCAAAAGGAGCATGCACAACACGCATCCTTGACTTGCCTTGTATTACACGCAATCACAACCTTCCTCGATAGCGTGTGTAGTACGCAATACCGAGTTTCACTAAACAACGATGTGCTATTAAAATATTATTAAAACTAGCCGTTATGAATAGTAATAACCACTTTTTAAAATTCTGTAAATCTTATTTTTCAAAATGAACTTCATTCTTGGATTCGGAGTATCGAATTTAGCCTAAGGTGAAATTTTGGTACTTTTCGGATAACTTTCATATTCTGATGAATAGTGCAAATTACTAAATTATAATTAAAAACAACTTTTTTAATCGAAATAATTAATAGTGATAAATTATTAATTTGAGTGGTTTTAAAGTATATTTAGAATATATTTTTACAATTTAATACAATGTTGGTCATTGGTTGTAATTTCACATTTAAACCAGACATAATCAAGTGTCAATCTTTTGATATATATTGTTTCCTAAAAACACGCTATTTATTTTAACAGCGGGATTTAATTATAAAATTAATTAATGCAACTTCTATGTTATGAATTTGGTAAAATAGATTTCTTTTTTGAATTCGGAATATGAAATATAGCTTAGGATGAAATTTTGGCATTGTTCTGAAAAACATCAATTTTTGATGAATAGTGAAACTACTAAGTGGTAGTTAAAAAAAAACTGAATTTTTCATAAAACTTAATTTTGCCGCTTCTGTGAATGGAATTTCGAAAATCCGAGAGACACGGTTAATATCAAGGACTAAAATGTGGTTCAATGAGATGAAAATAATTTTTTGGTGAATAGTAACTTTTTACTTTTTTACCGCGGTTAATAGTAAATAGGGTAACTAAGGGTAAATATGATATTACTATTACCCTAACACATGTCCTAATTCTATTGGACAAGTGTAATTCGACCAAAAACAAACTTAGGAATAAAATATGACCATTTAGGCCCACTTGGATTAGATTAGGACATTTATTATTAATTTATTTAAAGAAAGGTTAAAATAGTTAAAATCAAAGTTTAATAAGTAAATCATTTTTAATATGGGGTTATACATTAGATAAATTCGACTATAAATATTCATTAGAAAGCTAACAATATTTCCTACATAATGATATTTTATTTGTAATTTTTAGACTTTAAATAATTCAATTTATTTTTGACACAATGATGATGCAGTAATTATCTTATTAATGAAATATTGACATAATTGATGTTATAAACACCAAAATAAATGTAATTTGAGACTTTTTATGAATTCCACTAATTTTCTAGGTTACTATGATATATTAGTGTTGATTTAATCAACTTGGTTCGAACATATAATTCTGTTATGACTTTCACAAAAATCATATATCAAATAGTGTCAAAATTGACACAAAATAGTTTTTAAATCAAATATTATATTATTAATTGTTATTGTATTCCTAAAAATCTAAGGTTCGGCCAAATGACTTAGATAAGGATATATATATTAATAATAAACAAGTTGGGGTTCGTTTGGCATGTTATAGTAAGTTTATTAACCATATAGTGAAAGAAAACAAAAAGACATGGTAAAAGTTAAATTATTTAACTTAGAGTTAAATCTAATTGATAAGGTTAAAATAATATCCTAAACTTGTCTAAATTCTATTGGTTGATAGGATTTCGACCCATCCCCACTTTAGCTTCGAAATAAGACCCTTTGGAACCATTATAAACCGATTTTGACTTTAATATAAAATAATATTTTGAGATATTCCTAAGGTGCCCCTCTCCTCCCCTATAAAAGGACACCTCCTCCCCCTCCTCCTCACACCAATTTGAGCACTCAAGCTCGGCCAACCCCTGCCAAAATCTCTTCTCCACTTCCCTAGCAACATCCTAGAGGTTCTGGTCTTCCTCAAAGACCAATTCTAGTTCCCTAAGAGGAGGTCTCAAAGAGGCACTTCAAAGAAGAGGAGGTTCGGACACTTACAAAGCAAGTCGGACCTAAGGTAAGGGAAATATCACAATCTCATTTTTATCCGAGATTGTTTATTCGTAAGTATTTACTGGGGTGTATTTTATCATCCACATCCATGTTCCCTCAATATGTAATATTATTTCAATCCACCTACAATTGTTTAAATCCAATTTTACCCTTCTATGAGTTTTTAGTAAAGGATATGAAAGGAATATTTTTTCGTTTTTCGTACGAGGTACTTTTTGACTTTTCCGACAAAAGTACGAAGAATGTTTTTTTTAACTTATACGGCACGAACAGATTTATACTGTTTTATAAAGCCTTATTTTCATGAAGCTTCCTCTAAAAGATTTCATGACTATTTTCAATAAAATCTCTTTCTTTTAAAATAGCATGATGTTTTGTGAAAAGAAATTGATTTTGAAGAAGAAAGGATATTTTCCTCAAGAATTCAATTCAAGTGTTTTATCAAAATTATTTTCCATATAAGATAATAAAGGGTTCTGTTTCTATCCATATTTTTACATTGATTTGACTATGTTGTGATGAAATTATGTTTATGAATTCCTTTATCTTATATGAATGGTTTTATGATGTCATGTTGTTTAAGAATCCCATTTTTATTACATGGGTTATGCAATGATGTATGATTTATGATTTTGTGGCACACATAAGAAAGGATTCATTAAGAGATGGGTGGGACCTATATCTCCCTCCAATTCATTGGGTAAAGATTTTATATCTCATGAGATAGACATGGCTGGAACGGAAGGTTATTTCGGTTCAGTGATACAGGACTGAAACGAGGAGTGAACTCGGTTCAGAAAGGGACTTTGTCCACTAAGATAGTCTTGGCAATGAGTCATGACTAACAAGAAATGATTTTCCATGATTATGTGTGCATGCCACAAAGTTTCAAGTCTTATGTTATGATTATGGGGATCTCATTTTCACTTCTATGATTTATTCCATGTTAAGATATTATGATCTCTTTTGCAGGTTTTGATTTTCAAAAAGATATGATATGATTTTTATTTCCTTTATTTGCCCTTGCTGAGCATTTGAGCTCACCCTTTTATGTTTTCTTTTCCCCAGGATATAAAGAAAGGTTTTAGGTAAAAAAAAAGAAGATCTTTATGGGAGATATTGAAGAACTTTCACCACGATTAGAAGATTACGTTCCGAGTTTCCAAAGACACTAAACTATTACGATCCTTGTGTGTGTGTGTTTTTGTTATGTACTAAGTATTCCGCAAATGTAATGTAATGTCCATGTACGTCAGGATACGGGTCTCTACATCAATAATAGATTTAAGACTTGAATTATGTTTCTTACCCTATTGACAAGGATCATAGACATTTGAAGTATCAAACCTAAGTTCTAGTAGATCCTTAACAAGTCCCTTACAAGTCAACTTAGTTAAGTTTCTAAGGTTACAGTGTCCTAACCTTCTATGCCATAACCAATATTGATCTTATAACGACCCATACTTTACATACACTGTTATTACTTCAAAATTGAAGCATACTTATTACAATATATAACAAAACCAGGAAAGGACCGTATAGGTATAGAGTCTTTAGAAACTGGGAAATATAAACAACCGGTTCATAAAGAATCTACTTTGCCTCCTATTTATTTCATCATATCTAGAGTCCCTTTTTGGCATACCCTACTTAATAATCTTCTTCCTGACCCGGGGAAATAAAACATACAAAATGGTGAGCTCAAATTCTCAGTAAGGGTAAACAAAAGAAATATCAATCACATCATATACATAAGAACATAACTTTTGGAAATCTTAACCTGCAAAAGAGATCATAATTTCATAACATGGGATAAATCATAGTAGTGAAATATAATCCCAATAATCATAACCTAAAACATGAAACTTTGTGGCATACACACATAATCATAGAGAATCATTTCTTATTAGTCAAGACTCATTGCCAAGACTATCTTAGTGGACAAAGTCCATTTCTGAACCGAGTTCACTCCTTGTTTCAGTCCTGTTTCACTGAACCGGTTTAACCTGCCATTCCAGCCATGTCTATCTCATGAGATATAAAATCTTTACCCAATGCATTGAAGGGAGATATAGGTCCCACCCATCTCATAATGATACCATTCTTATGTGTGCCACAAAATCATAAATCATACATCATTGCATAACCCATGTAATAAAAATGGGATTCTTAAACAACATGACATCATAAAACAATTCATATAAGATAAAGGAATTCATAAAAATAATTCCATCACAACATAATCAAATCAATGTAACAATATGGATAGAAACAGAACCCTATATTATCTTAGATGTAAAATAATTTTGATAAAACACTTGAACTCCATTCTTGAGGAAAATATCCTTTCTACTTCAAAAACATTTTTCCTTTCTTAACATGTCATACAATTTTAAACTAAAAGAAGTTGATTAAAATTAAACTTGAAAACCTGTAAAGGAAGCTTCTTGGAAATAATGTTTTAAACATCCATTCATTCCATATAAGTTAAAAAAAACATTCTTCTTGAACTTTTGTCAGAAAAGTCAAAAAGTACCTCGTACGAAAAACGACAAAAGATTCCTTTCATATATTTTACTAAAAAATCACCGAAGGGTAAAATTGGATTTAAATTTTTTTAGGTGGATGGAAATAATATTAAATATTGAGGAAACATGGATGTGGATGATAAAATACACCCCAGTAAATTCTGAAGTATAAACAATCTCGGATAAAAATGAGATTGTGATATTTTCCCTTACCTTAGGTCCGATTTGCTTCGTAAGTGTCCGAACCTCCTGTATAATTATTTAAATAATGTTATTGACTTATTCCAGAATCATAATTATTGTTATGATATCATATATGGTCATATTATTAGCTTCTTATTAGTAATATTTCATTATTACTTATTATTCAGGTGTTTATTACTTTTTGTTCTTATGCGTGTTTTGTCGAATAAATTCTTATTCTTCTATTTAGGTTATAGATACCTCATTTACAGAATGGTATTATTGTAATATATATCATATTCATTCATTCAATTCATTTATATAATCATTATTCAATGAAGATCATGTAGAACGAATCACATCACATCGTGGAGACGGTATTCCGTACGTACGCACGAGCGATGATATCGTTCCCATGATCGTGGAATTGTATTGGAGTGTATGTATACTATTTAAGAATCAATAACACTTTAAAATAATCATATATATTCATTACTTTCACCCTTATACCCATCCAAGTAAGGTGGTGGTGGAAAATAGATTACACCACGGCGTGGAGATGGTATTCCGTACGTACGCACGCGCAGTGATTTCGTTTTCTGTAGGATGGATAAGAGGTGAATTATGGTTGTTTCATATTTATAATAACATATCAGTATATGAGTGATACTGATGTTATTACCTCATAATGAAACAACTAAAGAAGAGGGAGTAGAAGAAGAATGGAACTTGAAGAAAATGGTAGAAGGTATTACCTCTTTCTCGAAGTGCCTCCTTTAAACTTTCTCTTAAGGCACTAGAGTTGGTTTTTGATAAGGCCAGTAACTCTAGTAGGTTTCTAAGGAAGTGGGGAAGTGAAATTGGCAGGGGTTGGCCGATCTTGAAGTCTCAAATTGGTGTGAGGAAGAGAGGGAGGAGGTGCCCTTTTATAAGGGAGGAGAGGGGCACCTTTGGAATGTGTGGAAATATTATTTTATTATAAACTTATATTCGGTTTCAAAAGGTCCAAAAATCATTAAAGATGAAGATAAGATGACTCATGGTCGAAATAAAATCATCCAATCAGAATTGGACATGTTTTGGAAAATATTTTAATCATTATAATCTTATTTATTTAAATCATTTATTAATGAGGTAAACACTTCATCATTATTGTGTCATAAATAATTTAATTTATTTGGTGTCTAAAAATTATAAACAAAATATAATTATGTAGGAAATATTTTTAGCTTTATAATGAATATTTATAGTCGAAAATATAATTTATATAACCCCTTATAAAAATTAATTACTAAAAGATTTTTGTTAATGTCAATTTTGTCTTTACATTAAATTAATTAATCCAAATTGTCATTGTCACTACCAAGTGACTCAATGGGGTCCCAAAATCAACCCAAGGATTCCCATGGTCGGCCAATACTCATCCAATAAGTTTAGGACAAGTGTAAATGTAATTTTGAATTATTATAATATTCTTTTAACCTTGAATTACCCTATTTACCTTTAACCGTAGTAAATAAAAAAAATTACCGTAGTTACTATTAATAATATCAAAAAATAAAATTAAACTATTAACATAATTTGGACCCACTGATTTAAAATATGGAATCCATTTTTCAAAATTCAAAACATAGAAGTTGCAGTAATTAATTTAAAATTAATCCCGTTGTTAAGCAAACGAGTTTTAAAAGTTAAAACATTGCCAAAGATTGAAATGTTTTTACCTATGAATTCAATGTAAAATTAATGCTAATGATATACATTATATTAAATGGTAAAAATATATTCTATTTATACTTTAAAAACAATCAATATTATAATTTAACCATATAAAGTATTTCGATGAAAAAAGTTGTTTTTAATTAAAATATAGCGTGTTTTTAAGAGATAATAACTATCAAAAGATTGACACTTGTTTATGTCTGGTTTAAATGTGAAATTACATCCAATGAACAACATTGTATTAAATTGTAAAAATATATTCTAAATATACTTTAAAACCACTCAAATTAATAATTTATCACTATTAATTATTTCGATTAAAAAATTTGTTTTTAATTAAAATTTTGTAATTTTCACTATTCATCAGAATATGAAAGTTATCCGAAAAGTACCAAAATTTCATCCTAAGCTAATTTCGATATTCTGAATCTAAAAAAGAAGTCCATTTTGAAAAATAAAATTTAAAAAATTTCAAAAAGAGGTTATTACTATTCATAACGACTAGTTTTAATAATATTTTAATAGCATATCGTTGTTTAGTGAAACTCGGCATTGCGTACGACGCAAGCTATCGAGGAAGGATGCGGTTGCGTGTAAAGCAAACCAAGATAGTGTTGTGTGTAGTGAAATATTCCTTTGATGATTTATATAATATAAAAACAAAATATTTCTCATAAAAGTCTCGGGTGTTACATTCTACCCCCCTTAAAATGAATTTGGCCCTCGAAATTCGTCACTTTGTAACAAACAGATGAGGATACCTCTCCCTCATAATATCCTCAAGCTCCCATGTAGCTTCTTATAATTGGTGGTTCCTCTATAAAACTTTCACCAAGCGAGTGGTCTTGTTTCGTAGGAATTTTTCGCTACGATCCAGAATCTTTATCGGCTGTTCTTCATAAGAAAGATCTTGCTCCAGCGGTACAACTTCTGAGATGAGTACATGTGAATGATCAGATATGTACTTTCTTAGGAGAGATATATGGAACACATCGTGAACTTGGGAGAGATTCAGTGGAAGCGCCAATCGGTAAGCTACCTTCCCAACACGATCCAGTATTTCGAAAGGACCGATATATCTAGGGCTAAACTTCCCCTTCTTTCCAAATCTCATGACCCTCTTACAGGGAGATATTTGTAAGAACACCTTATCACCCACTTCAAACTCTAGGTCTTTTCTTCGGTTGTCGGCATAACTTTTCTGTCGACTCTGAGCTGCTCTTACGTGTTGTTGAATAGATCAGACCTTTTCTGCCATCTCATTAACAAGATCAGGTCCTAATAGCTTTCTTTCCCCAACTTCATCCCAGCAAGTTGGAGTCCTGCATTTCTTTCCATAGAGAGCTTCATAAGAAGCCATCTGAATATTGGAGTGAAAGCTATTATTATAAGAAAATTCCACCAAAGGTAGGTGTTGATCCCAACCACCTTTGAAATCCATAGAGCAAGCTCTCAACATATCTTCTAGAGTTTGAATTGTTCTCTCAGACTGAACGTCTGTCTGAGGATGATAAACAGTGCTGAAACTCAACTCTGTATCCAGAGTATACTGAAGAATTCGCCAGAACTTCGAGGTAAATCTCGGATCCCGATCAGATATAATAGAAAGTGGTACTCTATAAAATCTTACCACTTCCTTTACATATATCCTGGAAAGATGATCCAGAGTGAAATCCTCTCTAATAGCAATGAAGTATGCAGACTTTTTAAGACGATCAACTATGACCCAGATAGAATTATTGCCTTTGGATGTTTTAGGAAGTCCTGTGACAAAGTCCATAGTGATGTTTTCCCATTTCCATTCGGGTATGGGTAATGGTTGTAACATCCCCTTAGACTTCTGTCTCTCAGCTTTAACTTGCTGACAAAACAAGAATCGAGAGACATATTCAGCAACATCTCTTTTCATGTCATCCCACCAGAAGTACTCTTTCAGGTCCCTATACATCTTCGTGCTTCCAGGATGAATAGAGAATGAAGAACTATGAGCCTCATCCAGCAGATCCTTCTTTAATTCGGGGATGGGAGGAACACAAACCTGATTCATGAACTTTATTATCCCATCATAATCAAGGTTGAATTCAGGAAGATTTCTCACCTTCTTTTGTAACTCTACATCTTCTTTCTATTCCTCTTTAATATTCACATGTATAGATGGTTTAACATTCATTTGAGAAATATACGATTTTCCCCCTTCCATTATAATTCCAAGATCCATCCTTTGTAAATCCATAAATATTGGATCTTTTGTGATCCTCATCATGGATAAACTGGAATGGTCTTGTCGACTTAATGCATCTGCCACCTTGTTTGCTTTCCCAGGGTGGTAATGAATTGAGCAGTCGTAATCCTTAATCAGTTCTAACCATCTTCTTTGGTGCATATTCAGATCATTTTGTGTGAAAATATACTTTAAACTTTTATGATTAGTATAAATGTCACACCTTTCTCCATAAAGATAATTCCTCCAAATCTTTAATGCAAATATTACCACAGGTAACTCCAAATCATGAGTTGGGTAATTTTTCTCATGGATTTTCAACTGTCGTGAGGCATAAGCTATCACCATATCATTTTGCATAAGAACACACCCCAATCCCTTCTTGGATGCATCACTGTAGATCACAAACCTTTCTCCACTACAAGGCAGTGTGAGCACAGGTGCACTGGATAACCTTCTTTTCAACTCCTTGAAATTCTCTTCACATTCCTCCGTCCAGACAAACTTAACTCCTTTCCGAGTCAACCTGGTGAGTGGATTAGATAATCATGAAAAATCTTTCACAAAACGTCGATAATATCCAGCCAAACCAAGAGAACTTCGGATCTCAGTTACTGTTGTTGGTCTCAACCATCTTTTGATAACCTCTATTTTTGCTGGATCCACAGATATCCCCTCTTTTGAGATTATGTGACCCAAAAATGTAACTTTTTGAAGCCAAAATTCACACTTGGTAAATTTGGCATAAAGCTTCTCTTTTCTCAGGGTCTTCAATATAATTCTCAAGTGATCTTCATGTTCTTCCTTTCTCTTTGAATAGACAAGAATATCATCTATAAAGAATACCACAAACTGATCAAGATAGTCTCTAAAGACTCTATTCATCAGATCCATGAAAATAGAAGGGGCATTGGTAAGAAAAAATGGCATCACTATAAATTCATAGTGTCCATACCTTGTACGGAAAGCCGTATTTGGTATATCCTCCCTTTTGACCCTTAATTGATGATACCCTGAATGAAGATCAATCTTGGAAAAGTATTGAGCTCCTCGTAGTTGGTCAAATAAGTCATCAATGTGCGGGAGAGGATATTTGTTCTTTATAGTGATCTTGTTAAGTTCTCGATAATCAATGCAGAGTCTCATTTATCCATCTTTCTTCTTAACAAACAGAACAGGTGCTCCCCAAGGTGACGCACTAGGGCGTATGAATCCTTTATCAAGATTCTCTTGGAGTTGCTTCTTCAATTCCTGCAACTCAATTGGGGACATTCTATAAGGTGTCTTTGAAATAAGCAAAGCACCCTGTACGAGTTCTATTGAAAACTCAACTTCACGATTTGGTGGAAGACCTGATAATTCCTCTGGAAAGACATCATAAAACTCCCGTACAATGGGCATATTATTAATCGTGAGTTTATCACAAACCATTTGAGATAAATAACCTTCATTTAGTGGAATCAAGACCCATAAAATGGAAGAAATTTCCACTGGAAGGTTATGTTCATCCTTGCATAGATAGACGATCATAGATTAATCTGGAATATGAAATGTGACTTCCATTCTTTGGAAATTGATATGAGATCCATATAAAGAAAGACAATCCATGCCAAGAATCACATAAAATTCCACTATAGGAAGGATCACAAGATTTTCAGGAAGAACTTTCCCACATACTTCAATCGGGGAAGAATTATAAACTTTTGATGCGACTGTTGTGCCATTAGGAGTTGTCACAGCCAACTCAACATCTAATTGTTGAGGTAATACGGTGATACTCTTAGAAAATTATTCAGAAATAAAAGAGTGGGTGGATCCAGAATCAAATAAAACATTTGCTACTTTAGAGTGTATGGTAAGTGTACCTTTCACCACATCGTTATCATACTCCACATCGCTGATAGAAATTGCATGTGGCTTTCCTTTGTCTTTAGCCTTAAGAGTTTGTTGACATCGACCATCATCATCAACCCTTGGATTTGGGCATTGATTGGCATAATTCCCCATCTCCTTGCACTTGAAACATTGAAGTGTAGTAGGTTCATTCTGTGCATCCCTTACTTTGTTTGCATCATTATACATCTTCTTCCTATCATTGCAGCATTCAAATGCCCGATGACCTTCCTTTCTACATTTAAAACATTTACTTGTCCCTTTAAGACAACTCCCTCCATGTTTCTTTCCACACTTTGAGCATAAGGGAAAACTCATCTTCTTTTCAGTGTGCTCTTTATATTTTCCTTTGAATTCCATTTTCCTATTCTTATCAAACCCATATGACTGATGGGTTACTCCAATCTCTATCTCGACTTTGAGAGCACATCGAACGATTTCCTTGTAGCTATTGAAGTCCCTTATGGCTAACGCCCTTCGAAGACTTGGTTTTAAGCCACTAAAGAATCGTTCGATCTTACTCTCAGGTTGGATAATAATACCAGAAGCATACCTTGCAAGTCTTGTAAAATTTTCTTCATAGGTACCAACAGATTCATCATCCTTTTTCTTTAGTTCAAGAAACTCCTTCTCCATCTTTGTTCGAAGAATACGAGGGAAGTACTTATTGAAAAATAAGTTCTTGAACTCGTCCCATTCCATGGACTCAATTTCATCTCTTTGCCTCATATTCTTGATAAGATTACACCATTGATCAGCATCACCTTCCAAACGATACACTACTAAGATGACTTTATCATGTTCAGAACATTGAAGAACTGAAAATATATTTTCAGTGGTACTGATCCATTTTTCAGCCACTAATGGATCAGAAGACCCGCCGAATGAAGGTGGACGTTGCCTCATGAAGGATTCGACAGAATGTTGCTCCCTACTTTTCTCATTTGGAAGTCCTACATGATTCATAGCTTGAGAAAGTTGTGTGATCATGGCTACAAGATTTTTAATTCCAGCTCCCATAACGTTTGGTTGCTCAGGGGGACAATCATTGCATTGCCCGTCACATTCCGTATTAACACGGTTTCTTTGGGTTCCAACCATTGACTAAAACCAAGAAGAATACTGTGAGCAACACTAATTATAATAGGAAAACCACATAATCAAGAATAAAATTTCACACTTAAGGTCTTATCCTAGGTTATTCATGGCCATTTCTAAAACACTAAGATTGTGTTCTATGCTTAGACTTATCCTTAGGGTTCTTACTAAGGCTTTCACATCCTAGTTTCCAAAGGTTGACTATACCTTTCCTCTGATACCAACTACAACGACTCATACTTTACATACATTGTTATTAATTAAAAATTGAATCATACTTATTACAATATATAACAAAACTAGGAAAGTACCGTATATGTACAGTGTCTTTAGAAACTGGGAAACATAAACAACTGGTTTATAAAGCATCTACATTGTCTCCCATTTATTTCATCATATCTAGAGTCCCTTTTGGAATATCCTACTTAATAACCTTCTTCCTGACCTGGGGAAAGAAAACATACAAAAGGGTGAGCTCAAATGCTCAGTAAGGGTAAACAAAAGAAATATCAATCACATCATATTCATAAGAACATAACATTTTAGAAATCTTAACCTGCAAAAGAGATTATAATTTCATAACATGGGATAAATCATAGTAGTGAAATGTAATCCCAATAATCATAACTTAAAACATGAAACTTTTTGGAATACACACATAATCATAGATAATCATTTCTTAGTAGTCAAGACTCATTGCCAAGACTATCTTAGCGGACAAAGTCCATTTCTGAACCGAGTTCACTCCCCATTTCAGTCCTGTTTCACTGAACCGGATTAACCTGCCGTTCCAGCCATGTCTATCCCATGAGATATAAATCTTTACCCAATGAATTGGAGGGAGATATAGGTCCAAACCATCTCATAATGATACCATTCTTATGTTTTCCACAAGATCATAAATCATACATCACAGCATAACCCATGTAATAAAAATGGGATTCTTAAACATCATGCCATCATAACATAAATCATATAAGATAAAAGGACTTAATAAAAATAATTCCATCATAACATAATCAAATAAATTTAAAAATAGGGATAGAAACAGAACCCTATATTATATTATATGGAAATAATTTTGATAAAATGATTGAACTCCATTCTTAAGGAAATTATCCTTTCTACTTCAAAAACATTTTTCCTTTCTTAACATGTCATAAAATTTTAAACTAAAAGAAGTTGATTAAAAATAAACTTGAAAACTTGTAAAGGAAGCTTCTTGGAAATAATGTTTTAAACATCCATTCATTCCGTATAAGTTCAAAAAAAAACATTCTTCTCGTACTTTTGTCGGAAAAGTCAAAAAGTACCTCGTACGAAAAACGACAAAAGATTCCTTTCATATCTTTTACTAAAAACTCACCGAAGGGTAAAATTGGATTTAAAAAATTTTAGGTGGATGGAAATAATATTAAATATTGAGGAAACATGGATGTGGATGATAAAATACACCCCAGTAAATTCCGAAGTATAAACAATCTCGGATAAAAATGAGATTGTGATATTTTCCCTTACCTTAGGTCCGATTTGCTTCGTAAGTGTCCGAACCTCCTGTATAATGATTTAAATAATGTTATTGACTTATTCCAGAATCATACTTATTTTTATGATATCATATATGGTCATATTATTAGCTTCTTATTAGTAATATTTCATTACTACTTGTTATTCGGGTGTTTATTACTTTTTGTTCTTATGCGTGTTTTGTCGAATAAATTCTTATTCTTCTCTTTAGGTTATAGATACCTAATTTCCAGAATGGTATTAGTGTAATATATATCATATTCATTTATTCAATTCATTTATATAATCATTATGCAATGAAGATCATGTAGAACGAATCACATCACATCGTGAAGACGATATTCCGTATGTACGCACGAGCGATGATATCATTCCCATGATCGTGGAATTGTATTGGAGTGTATGTATACTATTTAAGAATCAATACCACTTTAAAATAATCATATATATTCATTAATTTCACCCTTATACCCATCCAAGTAAGGTGGTGGTGGAAAATAGATTACACCACGGCGTGAAGATGGTATTCCGTACGTACGCACGCGCGGTGATTTCATTTTTCGTAGGATGGATAAGAGGTGAATTAGGGTTGTTTAATATTTATAATAACATATCATTATATGAGTGATACTGATGTTATTAACTCATAATGAAACAACTAAAGAAGAGGGAGTAGAAGAATAATGGAACTTGAAGAAAACGGTAGAAGGTATTACCTCTTTCTCGAAGTGCCTCCTTTAAACTTTCTCTTAAGGCACTAGAGTTGGTCTTTTGATAAGACCAGTACCTCTAGTATGTTTCTAAGGAAGTGGGGAAGTGAAATGGGCAGGGGTTGGCCGAGCTTGAAGGCTCAAATTGGTGTGAGGAAGAGAGGGAGGAGGTGCCCTTTTATAAGGGAGGAGAGGGGCACCTTTGGAAAGTGTGGAAATATTATTTTATTATAAACTTATCTTCGGTTTCAAAAGGTCCAAAAATAATTGAAGATGAAGATAAGATGACTCATGGTTGAAATAAAATCATCCAATCAGAACTGGACATGTTTTGGAAAATATTTTAATCATTATAATCTCATTTATTTAAATCATTTATTAATGAGGTAAATATTTCATCATTATTGTGTCATAAATAATTTAATTTATTTGGTGTCTAAAAATTATAAAAAAAATACCATTATGTAGTAAATATTTTTTATCTTTCTAATGAATATTTATAGTCAAAAATATAATTTTTATAACCCCTTATAAAAATTAATTACTAAAACATTTTTGTTAATGTCAATTTTGTCTTTACATTAAATTAATTAATCCAAATTGTCATTGTCACTACCAAGTGGCTCAATGGGGTCCCAAAATCGACCCAAGGATTCCCATGGTCGGCCAATACCCATCCAATAAGGTTAGGACAAGTTTCAAGGTAATTTTGAATTATTATAATATTCTTTTAACCTTGAATTACCCTATTTACCTTTAACCATAGTAAATAAAAAAATTACCGTAGTTACTATTCATAATATCAAAAAATAAAAGTAACCTATTAACATAATTTGGACCCACTGATTCCAAATATGGAATCCATTTTTCAAAATTCAAAACACATAATTTGCAGTAATTAATTTAAAATTAATCCCGTTGTTAAGCAAACGAGTTTTAAAAGTTAAAACATTACCAAAGATTGAAATGTTTTTACCTATGAATTCAATGTAAAATTAATTCTAATGACATAAATTATATTAAATGGTAAAAATATATTCTATTTATACTTTAAAAACAATCAATATTATAATTTAACCATATAAAGTATTGCGATGAAAAAAGTTGTTTTTAATTAAAGTATTGCGTGTTTTTAAGAGATAATAACTATCCAAAGATTGACACTTGTTTATGTCTGGTTTAAATGTGAAATTACATCCAATGAACAAAATTGTATTAAATTATAAAAATATATTCTAAATATACTTTAAAACCACTCAAATTAATAATTTATCACTATTAATTATTTCGATTAAAAAAGTTGTTTTTAATTAAAATTTAGTAATTTTCACTATTCATCAGAATATGAAAGTTATCCGAAAAGTACCAAAATTTCATCCCAAGCTAATTTAGATATTCCGAATCCAAAAATGAAGTCCATTTTGAAAAATAAAATTTAAAAAATTTCAAAAAGTGGTTATTACTATTCATAACGGCTAGTTTTAATAATATTTTAATAACATATCGTTGTTTAGTGAAACTCGGTATTGCGTACGACGCAAGCTATCGAGAAAGGCCGCGGTTGCGTGTAAAGAAAACCAAGATAGTGTTGTGTGTAGTGAAAGATTCCTTTGATGATTTATATAATATAAAAACAAAATATTTATCATAAAAGTCTCAGGTGTTACAGATCTTTCATTTCATTGAGGAAAGGTAATTCGCGGCTCCTAAGGTATTCTAAGTTTAGTGTGTAAACATTCTCATGCTAATTTTTAGAAAGAATAAATCAATCCTTGGAACTATGTACAATACATTTATCATTCCTAAAGTTCACAAGGTAACCTTTATCACATAATTGAATTATTATTATTAGGTTGTGCTTAATTCCTGCAACAAATAAATTTTTTTAAATAATATTCTTTCTAAGAAGAACAATGTTACCTATTCCAATAATATCTCCTTGAGCATTATCTACGAAAGTTAATTTGTCACCTTTTATATTGATCATCTTATTGAAGAAATATTTTTTTTTCAGTCATGTTCTTGTAATAACAACCATCCATGTACTAAATATTTTTGTTGTTGGTACTATCTTTATTTTCATAATTTTTTTTTGAAAACCAAAACTTCTTGGGTATGGTATTAGGAGAAAACAAAACTCTAGGTAACCAAATTTGTTTTTAAAATTAATATTTATGACAAAAAAGATATTGTAATTTATTTAAATAAAAATTCATCTTCCACTGACCACTACTATGGAACTTAGTGAAAAAAAGGTACACTTTTAGGAATAAAGAAAATGTTACTAAAAACAATTTTTTTATATGTATAACTCATTATAGTATTATCACTATAAGGATGAATTTGATTATAAATTTTATTGAATTTTTCCTTACCAGTGGTAAATATTGATAAAATTTTCTTTAAGCTATAAATTTTAGATTTTAGTTTTACAACTAAATTCTTAGCCTCATTGGTAATAGTTTTGGAACTAAGTTTTTTAAAATTAAATTGTAAACTATTTTTCTTAGAAACAACCTTTTAAAAATCTTTTGAAATAGATTATTTTTAAAAATTAGTTTTATCAAGATATTTAGAAAGATATGATATTTAATTAGTTAAAAGAGTTATTCTTGAATCTTTCTTAGCAAGTTTAGCTTCATAATTATCAAGTTTTTTACAAATGTTACTATTTTCATTTTCTAATTATTTTGAAAATCTAGAAACTTCATCATAGCTAGGTAAAATATTATCTTATGCTAATAAAGTTTCTTTATTAGAATATGTATAATTTTTCTCATCAGGATAATTTTCACTTAAATAAATATTAGTTAGGGATTAAAAAGTATGAACCTTTTCCATTAGACAATGATTTACTAAGGGTAATTTTGCAAAAAGACTAACATTCCTTTCTCTGAAACTTTCATTATCAGAAGAATTATCAGAAGAATCTCTACCACTGGCACTCCATGTGTCATAAGTTTTCAAAAATTTCATTCCTTTTAACTTAAAATATTTTGTTGGAATTTATTTCTAAATTACTTTCCTTCCTTTATTTTCTTTTCAACTTTGGATAATTGGGTTGGATATATCCAGCTTTCTTCCATTCATAACAAGTGACTTCAAGATCCTTATTATCACCTTTATCCTTATGATTTTTCTTATATCAGTATTGAAATTATTTCTTTAAAACTATTCCGTTCATCCTTTTATCTAGATTAGATGACTCATTCTCAAAATGCTCTGATGTACTAGAATCTAACCAAATAATAACTTTCTTCTTCCTCTAAGATTTCACAATTTTCTCAGTTGAATGAACATTAGAAGGTACAATAGACGTTATAAGAAAAAAAACACCAATTTTTTTTTTGCTTTCCCATTATCTCTTTCAAGTCTTCCCTCATATTACATGAGAGTACCAATCATACCATCAATAGTAAGAATAGTAATCTTTTTTGTATCACACACAACCGCTCTTTTTGATTCCAACTCATTGGGAATATGTCAATAATCTTTTCAACAAAAATATCACTATCGATAATTTTTTCACTAAGTGACTATAAACTATTTATATTAGTCATAAATATTTAGTTCATCTTGGAAAAAATTTGTACAATTAGAAAATCAAAGGCCTAGTAATGAGCTCTAAGCTTAACTATTATTATTTATGTTTGGAAAAAATACCTCAAGGTAACATTGAAGCATTTTTGGGTTGATTTTGTTTATTGAAAAAGAGGGTTTCTATAGTTTTTTGTGGATTTATAGAGATATTTTTTGAAAATCCATGTTGAAAAATATCCAAGATAAAGGAATTGAAGCCCTGGAGATAGTACAAAAAGATCGTATACAAGGTGGCACAATTTACCAGTATTTAACAAATTTTTGGGCCTTAAAATCAGGAGAATGGAGAAAGGTGTTTTTGGAAAAGGAAGTTATGCACAAGATTAAAGGTGGTTTGGAATTTTTCTTGAAATGTGGTTGTACACACGAGATTGTAATTTGTGCGAAAGATGAGTTTGCACGAAAGAGGATTACGTGCCCAATGCGACGTCAAATAGGGTTTTACATGCTCATAGAGGATCTTACAGGAATAGAGGAAGATGTGTTAGAATATTTCACATAGGTTTATCTGGTCCTATAAATATATGTCTACCCTCTCATTTAAATAGCTCAACACATATAGAGAATCATAGCTCTGAATCGCGCAAGTAGTGAGTTGTGCGCAATAAGGGAGTTATGCGTAATTAGTGAGTTGTTCATAAGAAGGGAATTGCACAATATAAGGGAGTTTCATGTAATAAGGTATTTATACACAATTATTAAGTGGATCACAAGTTATATTTCTATGATAAAGGAAAAATTTTTGTGCAAGGCATTAAGGTTGCGCGCAAATCACCTTAAGGTTGCACAAAAGTTTGAAGTTGCCCAGTACATCTATGGTAAATAGGTATTCATCAGTGGATGAAAGTGGAAAATAAATAAAGAATCTACATACAATGTAGGATTCATTCATTATATATAATTAAGGTACCTACAAGTTCATAAACTGTGAGTGGATCCCTTCCAAGAGTAGTGAGCGAAGGAAGATGAAGATGGCGATCCTTTCCACCGATAGTGAGCCAAAAAAAGTGACATAGGGAGTGACCCTTAGGATTGTAGTTAGAATACCCTAAAACTTATAAATGTAGTGAGACTAGGTATAGATGGTATATATCCTAAACCATCATTATTGGAAGTGAGCCTTAGTGAATTTGGTACAATAGGAGCATCACCGTTGTATACTCCTTGGATGTATCCCAATGAGGGTGAACCAAGTAAAAATTAATATGTCCTTGTGCTTACTTTCCGTAATTACATTAAAAACATCATCATCAGATAAATAAGAAAAGAATAAGAATAACATTAACACTTAAGTGAAAATAAAGTGACCCTTATAATAAATAGGTCAAGATCTTGTGGGGTAGGAAGAATTTATTAAAGAATATCCATACCCTGATTCACCCCCCTCCCAGGGTATCTAGGCCCCTTTTGGAACTAACAATTGATATTAGAGGGAAGGTTTATTTTATTATATTTTTTTTCTCTAACTTGGCTTAGTTGGCTGTTGGAGTTAAAGATTCATTTTCTCTTATCATATTGTGCCATGGAAAAAGGATAATCTTCAAAGAATAAGCAGAAGCCCGGTGGTACTCCTCAGTGTGGAAGTGTCCATGGAAAGAGTGTAATTCATTTGAAGGAAATAAGTAGTGATCAGAAGAAATATTTGGATAAGTCGTAGAGTGAATAATATGAAATTATAAGTGATTTTGAAACTACCGATGATGAAGAAATTCCAAGAAGGCCACTAATAGATATTGTCGACATGAAAAAGGAATTGGATCATAAATTAAAAGAGGAAAACAAGTCTCAAGATATTCGAATCCAATTATTGGAAATTGTGGTAAATATTATAAAAGGATTAAATCAAAGTATTATTGATGTGGATAATGATTTGAGGGATAAAAATTATTCCCAAGTTGAAGAACTACAAAAGATTTCTACAAATATAAAAAACCCAAAAGCTGATGAAAATGGAGAGAATTTGAACTCAGATGAAATTCAAAATCTGAAAGCCAGAAATGACAATATTGCTACATAGATATCTGAACTAGTTTAGGAGAACCAAAGGCTATAAAAAGATAATGAATTCTTTTCTGATTCTATTTCTCAGAAAAATTTAAAATAAAAAAGAAAAGTGACATTGTGCTTAAGATCACATGAGAATTGGAAGATGAGATGAGTAGTGGGAAGAATATCAAGAGAGAACATAATGCTCAACTTGAATCAAAGGACATGAAGATTAAAAAACTAGGATAAGAGATATAATTTATGAATAAAGAAGTGTAGAAATCTATTTTGGGACTAAGTTGGATGGATAAGGAAGTAAGAAGATTTTGATGTTACAAAGTGTTGTATTTTGTTTTCAAAGAAGATAAATCAATTCACTTTGTAAAGGACTTTTAAATCAGATGATTACTTGCTGATTTGTATTTCAAAAATATCATAAGTTAGAAGAACTTGTGAGGAAAGCCTTATGAAGTAAAGGGGGAGTAAAGGTGATGCCAGTCATATGCAGTTTTTATTGGAAAGAATGACGCTGTTGGAAGATAGTGAAGTTACAATACTTCCTGTTAAAAATATGACAATGCTAAAGGTATTTGATCAAAGAATATATATCGTGATAGATATGGTTCGTGATGAAAGTATTTTTTTTTGAATATGCTAGATTAATGTGAAGCAGCATTGGTGTTCTTGCTGAAGTAGATTTTAAGGTGGCGTCATTTCCTAGTGTTTGTCAAAATTTAGGGCTTGGAAATCAGGAGATGAAGAAATTTGTTTTTGGAAAAGGATTTTGGGCGCAAGTTTAAAGATGGCTTGGTATGTTTCACACAAGTAAAGGTCCATGATCCGAACATCAAAATATGGAAAAGGAGAGGATTGTGCGAAATATTGGGTTTTCCATGCAAGATTGGTTTTTGCGCGCAAGATTGAAGGGGGTTTGGAATCTTGTGTGCAAGGCATGATTCGAGGTCCAAACCTCGAAAAATGTCAAAAGAAGGAAGTGAATGAGAGATTAAGGAAGTGAGTAAAATATGATGTTGTCATGAAAGAGACTTACGCGCTCAATGCGACGTTAAATGGGGTTTTGCGCGACGTGTTAGGATCTTGCACGACACATTGGGTTTTTTGTGCGTAGGGGTCGACAAGGTCTATAAATAAGAGGTGACCCCCTCACATTCTGTGTGCTCGAAACTTAAAGAAATCCCAAGCTCTAAGGTATGGAAAAATATTAAGAAAATGAGAGTTCATGAAATAAATAGAGTTGCACACAAGAACAAGAAGTTGCACGCAACAAGAGAGTAGCATGAAAGATTGAAGTTGTGCGCAAGAGGTGTTTCACGACAAAAGTTAAATCTTGGGCACGTGGCATAAAAGTTGTGCACAAGATACCTAAAAGGGTGCACAAAATATTTGGGGCCTTCGCACATATTCGCTTGTGCGTAAGATAGTTCTTACCGGATTCTGGGTAAGAAAGTGAAGATTTATAATTCAAAGAATACACCTTTTCAATTTTAAAGAAGCACTGAAATACTGTAATTCCCTATTTGTGCTAAGAGGGTGCACACTCACTTGAGGATTGTTTTCCTAGTGCTACACGAGTGTAAGGGTACATCATACTCATTTTATTTCACATCAAAGGATTGTTTTCTAGTGGATTGTGTGGTATTGGATTATTTTTGTACCATACCTTAGACTTAGCTACTCTTGTTGAGTAGTGAACCTTGTAAATCTTGTGTTCCTGTGGTTGTGTGTGTTCAGTAGAGAAGAAACTCTTTAACAGTAGGTGAAGGTTGTTTCAAAAAGAAGGAAACATAAAAATAAAAAGACATAACTGATTCACCCCCTCCCCCTCTCAGTGATACTTAGATCCTGATTGGGAACTTCGATATAATGCTAAAGGAAATCCTAAATTGAAGGATGATTTTCACTTAATATTTGATTATCCTGTGGTAGGTGATGATGAAATAAAAAGAAAATATGATATTTTCGAGGAGAAACAAGAACATATTTTATCATATCAAAGGCTATATAGTTCAGGAAAAACCAGCATTGTATATGATGAATCCTATCCCATGCATGATAAGATGAGAGTCGTGAATAGTTCTAGAAATAGGAAAAATCCTATAGATATCAAAAACAGACCTAAAAATGATTTTATAGAAATTAATGATAGCATGTGCTATTTTTGTGGGATTCATGGTTATACATCAAGTTTTTGTTCAGAGGATTTGGAATATATTTCATGTTGTGAAGACAGAAGTATTTCTAAATCTGAGAATAAGAAGAATCATCTTGAGAAATCTAAAATAAGAGTGTTTTAGAAGATAGTATCCATGAATTTCTACTATTTTGAAATAATGGGACATGCCATGAGTATGTGTTAAGAAGCTCAGGATCTCAATTTCATAATAAAAACTCATTCTGTATCAATATATCAACCTAGAAATTATGACATGAGGTATGTTTTTAATGGGATATGTTTTATATGTTCTAATCATGGGAATTTGGAAAGATATTAAATAAAGAAGAAATAAGGGAAGGAAAAGGAACCCAGAAGGATATCCCCAGCACTGAAAGTGTATAACTAAAAAGTATACATTGCAAGATAACATGATAAGTTGAAAAATAGGTTTATATCCTCATGGGAATCACAAGGAGCTCAATAAAAGTCATATCAATTACCTCCTCTTTTAAACTCAAAACAAATCTCTTGGAAAGAATGTGAACAAACCTAGACGAAAAATGGAGGAGATAATACATTTGTGATTAAGAAGAATGTAAATTAAGTGGAAGAATCATCCCCAAAAAGAAAGGGTGGCATGAATCAGATAACTGATAAAAGAAAAATGAATAAATAATTCCTCGAAAAATTCACATGTCATGCCACATGGCTAGAAATTAAGGCAACAAAAAGAGCCCTCTAATTGAGAAATAATCAAGAAAAGATGACTAGTGAAAAGATTTGTACTCAAAGAAAGAGTCATGAAAAATGGAATATTAGTGGAGAATAAAATAAGTAAAATTTTAAAAATGGGTTTAAACCCAAAATTGTGAAAAAATACAAGCCTTAAAAACCAAAATATCAGAAGAAGACTTATCATGTGGGTAAATAATGTTTAGTTATATGGATAGAGTTGTTAAAGTTGGATGAGCAGTTGGAACAAGCACAAAAACAATACAGTGCTTTGTAAGATAGTATCAAAGGTTTGATCTCTCAGGATCAACCATAATCCTTATCTTGAGGATTTCATAGGTACCCCTCTCCCCGTGTATTAAATATTTCTAATATCCTGGAAGTTGTGTAGGACTAAGGGGGAGATACAATCCATGGGGTGTGTGTTATGAAAGGAAACAAGTGCATAAGTTTAATGGAGACATATGAAAAGGGAATAATGTAAACAATTAAGATCCACATATGATATTAGATTCAAAAATTGGTGCTGCACAACAACTCTATTTTTCAAATATGAATTTGAAGGTTGTGTGTTGTGAAAAAGGAGGTGATATAATGAAGAGTCTTCTTTGAAACTGAAGAGATGTTAAATCCATACTTGGATGATCTAGTGGTACCAAGTTGCATTGAATACATAACCATTGGTATCATGCCTTAGTTAAGGTGTTAATTTCACACTGAAAGAAGATATTGACAATTAATAGAAGGGGGTCAAATCTACATCTACACAAAAAGTTGAATATCAGAGGTGAAATAGATAGAAAAAACATCAATGGTGATCAGGCAGTTCCAATGCAGACAAGGAGAATGAAAAATCTACAACAAGAATATTTTCCATCTTAAAGAAGAGGATAAATGTTTTGATGAATCAGATGGAGATGACTATTGGGTTCATTCTATGAATGAATAGCTTGACCAAATTGAGAAGAATCAGATATGTGAGATTGTTTTGAGGCCAACAAATAAGAATTTCATCAGGACTAAATGGGTATTTTGTAATAAGATGAATGAAGATGACATAGTGATTCAAAAAAAAGAATGAATACTGTGAAAAGGGTACTCCCAAATAGAGGGTATTGATGTTGATGATACATTTTCACCTGTTGTGAGGCTAGATACAATTAGATCATTCTTGGACATAGTAGTGCAAAGAAGGTTCAAAGTTTTCCAGATGGACATAAAATCAACATTTCTGCATGGGGTTCTAGAAGAAGAAGTGTATATTGAGAAACTGAATGGTTTTCTCATTCATGAAGATGATAACAGAGTGTGTCAGCTAAATAAGGAACTATATAGGTTAAAGAAAGCACCAAGAGTGTAGTATACAAGGCTCAATCAGTTTTTGAAGAAGACCAGTTTTCAGTATGGTGGATTTTATTAGAATATCTATTTCAATAATGAAAGTAATCAAAGGATGACGGTATTGGTGTATATCGATTCCATAATATTTGGTGGATCAGATGAATAAAAATGTAGATAGTTTTTCTAATTCATGAAAAGTTAGTTTGAAATGTCAATGATTGGGGAAATGATGTTTTTTCTTGGTTTAAAAGTAACATACATAAATAATGGAACATTCGTTTATCAATATAAATATTACAAGGAGGTTTTGAGAAGATTTAAAATGGATAATTCCAATGATATGGTGACTTCAGTGGATCCCTGAATGAAACTATCATGGTATGATAAAGGCAATGCGGTTAATGTCACCGAATATATGCATATCATTGGAAGCCTGTTGTAATTGATAGTTACACGAATAGATATTGTTTTTCCACATATCAAGAAGTGTGGTATCAAATAAATCACAAGGAAATCCACTTGCTTGCAGTGAAAAGAATACTTCGGTATATCAAGGTTACGATGGATTTTGGTTTGATGTACAATGAAAAATATCAGTAAGATTTATTGGGCTTTACATATGTAGATTGGTCCGTTTCAATAGATGATATAAAATCAACATCAGGTGGTGCATTCTATCTTAGTGGTTTGTGTATTTCTTGGATAAGAAGGAAACATGATTGCATTTCATTGAGCACTACAAAAGATAATTATATTGAGACCACTCAAGCTTGAATGTAGTTATTGTGGATTAATAAAAAACACGATGATATGGGTGTTTAAGTGAAGTATCTGATCAGAATCCATTGCAATAATTCAAGTGCTATAAATCTTAGAAAAAATTAAATCCATAACTAAAGGGAAAATCATATTAAAATCAAGTATCATTTTTCAAGGAGATGGTAGAGCAAGAGCTTGTGAAGTTGGAGTATGTACCTATATAACTACAGGTTGCAGGCATTCTAAGAAATTCCTTACCCAAATAAGAATTTGAGAGGCATTGACTGGATATAAGAGTTTATTCAACTCCCCGCACTTGAAAAAGTGTGGATGTGAGACCCCCTCTCCCTGAGGTATGGTGTGTTTTTCCCTAATGTATTGATCTATTTTCTTTACCATGTTGTATACCACAAAGGATTGACCTTTGGGTTCATTGAAAAATGTGGAGAAAGTGTTTCTATTTAAGGGATAAAATGTCTTAATCAAGAGAGGGGGAGAACCTGAAAAGTGGATTAGTGAGATAGGGGGAGAAACTGATAGGGGGGGGGGGTAATATGATGAGAACTCTTCGATGTTACGAGGAAAAAATCAGAGCTTAGATTGGACATCTTTAAGCATTCAAAAACATGATAACCCAAGCAGTGAAGTAGGGAGAGTATTAAATCTGATGATGCTAAAGCTGATCAATAAAAGGTTACATATCATGACAAATGTAGTTTATGATGAAAGTTGTTGATTATTTTCAGAATGAATTGTTTCATTGATGAAATTTTCATGCTACTCTTGTTTCTCATAGTGAGCATGGATCATGTGGGATTAGAGTATGTGTTGAGTAAATATTTTTTCACTATCAGTATCAAAATAATTGAATGGTGGTAGAATATTGAAAAATATTTTATGAGATATCAAAATATGAAGAGTTTTCAACAAACCTAAAGGGTGAGATTGTTGGGAAAAAAAATACCTCAAGGTAACATTGAATCATTTTTGGGTTGATTGTGTTTGTTGGAAAAGTGAGTGTACATGGTTTATTGTGGAGTTAAATAGATATTGTTGATAAGAAATTTTTACAAAGATCTAATACAAATGAATGGACACCCTGGGGGTGGTATAGAAAGATTGTATACAAGGTGGCACCGTTTCCCAGTGTTCGCCAAATTTTTGGACCTCAAAATTGGGAGAATGGAGAAAGGTGTTTCTTGAAAAGGAAGTTATGTGAAAGACTAAATGTGGTGTATAATGTTTCATGAAATACATGTTTTTGGATCAATCCATGAAAATATGGAAAAGTCATGAAGCACTTGTAAGTTTGGAATTTGCGCGAAAGATGAGTTTACGTGAAAGAGGCTTACGTGCCCAATGCGACGTCAAACAGAGGTTTACATGTTGAGAGAGGATATTATGAGAAAATAGGATAATGTGTTAAGATCTTGATCATAGGGTCAGTCGAGCCTATAAATAGATGAATACCCCCTCATTTCAATAACTCATCACTTAGAGAGAATCAGAGCTCTGAATCGCGCAAGTAGTGAGTTGTGTGCAAGAAGGGAGTTGTACGCAAGTAGTGAGTTGTGCATAAGAAGGGAGTTGCATAGAAGAATGGAGTTAAATGTAATAATGTATTTCCTCACAAGTATTAAGTGGTGCACAAGTTAGTTTTCCATGACAAAGGAAAAACTTTCATGCAAGGTATTTAAGTTGCATGCAAGTAATCCTAATGTTGTGTGAAAGTTTAAAGTTTCCTAGTAAATCTGTGGAAAAGTGGTATTAATTAGTGGATGAAAGTGGGAAATAAATTGAGAATATACATATATTGGAGAATTCATTCATTAGAGATAATTAAGTTACCTACAAGTACTATGAGTGGATCTCTTCTAAGAGTAGTGAGCGAAGGAAGAGGAAGACGACGATCCTTTCCACCAGTAGTGATCCAAAGAAAGAGACACAGGGAGTGAACATTGGGAATGCAGTGAGTAGACCCTAAACCTTTTAAAGGCAGTGATCCTGGGTATAGACATGATCTATCCCGAACCATCATTATTGGCAGCGAGCCTTAGTGAATTTGGTATAATCGGAACATCACTGTTGTATACTCCTTGGATATAGCCCAGTGAGGGTGAACCAAGTAAAAATCACTGTGTCCTTGGGATTTCTTTCCTACATCACATTCAAAGAATAATCATCAGATAAATAAGGAAATAATAAGATCAGAATTAACTCTTAAGTGAAAACAAAGTGACCCTTATAATAAAAAGGTCACGTACCTAGTGGGGAAGGATGAATATACTAAATAATATCCACACCCTGTTTCCCCCCCTCTCAGGGTATCTAGGCCCCTTTTGGACCTAAAAATTGGTATCATATGGAAGATTTATTTTATCATATTTTTTTTCTCTGAATTGGATCAGTTGATCATTGAAGTTAAAGATTCATTCTTCTCTAATCCTATTGTTCCATGGAAAAAATATGATCTTCAAAGAATAAGAAGAAGTCTGGTGGTACTACATAGTGTGAAAGTGTCTATGGAAAGAGTGTGATTCTGTTGAAGGAAATATGCAGTGATCAGAAGAAATATTTGGATAAGTCATACCATGAATAACCTCATATTCTAAGTGATGTTAGAACTAATGATGATGAAGAAATTCCAAGAAGGACACTAGTATATGTTGTCGACCTGGAAAAGGAATTATATTAGAAATTAAAAGAGGAAAACAAGTCTGAAGATATATACAGATCCAAGTACTGGAAATTAAGGTCAATAAGCTAAAAGGACTAAATAAAAGGATTATTGATTTGGATACTAATTTGAGGGATAAAAATTATTACAAAGCTAAATAACTGCAAAATATGTCTAAAAAGATAGAAAACCCAAAAGATGATGAAAATGAAGAGAATATAAACTCAGATGAAATTCAAAATCTAAAATCTAGAAATGAGTATCTTACTACACAACTATCTGAACTATTTTATGAGAACCAAAGGCTAAAATAAGAGAATGCATGCTGTCCTGATTCTATTACTCAGAAAAAATTTAAAATAAAGGAGAAAAGTGACATTGTGGTTAATCTCACATGAGAATTTGAAGATGAGATGAGTAGTGGGAAGAATCTCAAGAGAGAACATAATGATTAACTTTAATAAAGGGATATGAAGGTTCAACAACTGAGAGAAATGCTAAAATTTGTGAAGAAAGAAGTTGAGAAATCTAATGATAAAGGAAATCCTAAATTGAAGGATGATTTTCAATTACTATTTGATTATTGTAACATCCCGCCCCATCCCATTGGATTGTGAGGGTAGAAGAATTCTACTTGAACTTAAGTGACGTTACCAAAGTGCCAAAGGCTGGAAATAAATTCTGAGGGCTTAGAGAATAATTTGGGGAATGATTTTTCCTTGAGATAAAATCAACCAATAAAAAATCCATTGCCAACAAACTACATGATGCATGTCAACAGAGCAATCAAACCCTTACATTACCAGAAGACAACCAAACTAATCCATAACAATTCACAAATACCAATACAAACAAACCAAATATCATAGTACCAAGCATAAGAATACAAAACAATACCCCAAAGAACAAGGACACCATCCATAGCTCCACACCAAGCTCCATGCAAAAAGCACTAAAACATCACCAAAGCATCATGTCGAACCGCTAGAAAAATGAGATGATTTACTCTTACTTGTGTCCTAGAATACAACATATATAAAATCACCAAAGTTCCAAAGTAGGGGGTGAGTAAAAATACTCAATAGGTTTCCCCCAAATGACTTCCCTACACATTCCACTTGGATAAAACCGTTAACACATTTATATAAATCATTTTATAAAAAACATTAAGTAATGAAACAACTTACAACAAACCAAACAATCCTTTACCAATAAATTTACACCCAAATTACCAAAAAACATAGGAAATACAAACAACCATTCCACAATCCATTTCACCCTTTCACATTAGCACAACAATTTTCATCTTTCATAGAAACACACAACAACCAAACAACCACGGTGGAACTTCCCGTCCAAACATGTTTGCTTCATTCCCCAACTAGTGGTACTTCCCGATCACTTATCCTTTGATGTTTTCCCTTCCATCCACTATCCATAACCTTTTTATAGTGGTACTCCCCACCCACTTCACATAATTCCAATCACAAACATAACATGTACAGGCCAACAACTAAGTAAATAACACACCAAGGCCACAACACATGCCAATGGCCATCTCATAACTTAAAAATCCCTTGGAGAATCATCCATGTCATATCCCATTTCAATAAACCAACCCCTTTTTATTGAAAATCATTTTATCAAACCATTTCCATAAAACAACCCAAGTTACCGATTTTAAAATCAACATTTTAAAATCCAACAACAAGAACATTTCACCGCAAAACCCCCTTTTCCCCCAAAATTCATAAAACATTACCCAATAGGTTTAAAACAAGATTAACACATCATTATCACAATTAATATCAGGGAAAAAAAATTAATTTAAACCAAGGACACTAATTCTAACCAAGTGGAGTCGAGAGAGAAGCCACCCACCTCTAGGGTTCCGATGAAAATGACCCACAAACAACCACACCACAAATCCGGACAAACGCTCCACCAAAACCACTCTAGATCTACTTATATACCATCAAAAAGCCTTAATATAAATATACAAGGTAAAAAAAACCATAGATCTACATGAAACAGATGCAGATCTAGAAAACTGAGAGAGAGGGAAGAGTAGATCTAGAGAAAACCACAAAACAACCAAGATAGAAGACTTACCCGAGATGAACTGCCTTCAAACCACCAAGAAAACCATTCAAATACCTTCCAAAACGAGTGGGAGAGAACCCCTAACCCTTGAGAAGAGGAAGTAACAAGTGAGGATCTAATGAGAGAAAGTTTGGGTGTTTTTAGGGAAATCCCGACTAATACCATATTTTTAAAAACCCATTTTTATAGGCTGCACGATTAGCTCGCACGGTTGGAAAAACCATGCGCTAACCACGTGCCTGCTGCTACCTCAAAGGTACATCTTGCATGACCTCCTTGCATGTTTAGACAAATAGTATGTAACCACACTTCCTGCATGGTTTCATCTCGCATGGTTTCTTATAACCATGCTCAAATTGTGCAACCTTAAAAAGCCTTCCAAAACTTTCCAAAACCTTCCCAAACTCTCCCAAACTCTACCCAACCAATTTATATACTTAAAAATACATAAAAAGGCTATATACCTAAAATAAGGGGTGCTAAATTCTCCCCACCTTTGGAATTTCCATCCTCATCAAGTAGAGAACCACCACTTTACCGAAAGAGCTCAGGCCATTGCTCGGCCATCTATTTCTCCTACTCCCAAGTCTCATCCTGAATCTGAACATGCTACCACAAAACCCAAACTAAACTGATGATTTTACAATGCAAGACTTTCTCTTACCTATCCACAATATGCACTAGCACATGCACCAAGGAATCATCCAAATATATCTCAACATGATCCTAACGAATCACATGGTCATGATCCAGTTGATACTTTTTCAACTATGACACTTGAAACACATTGTGAACTGCACTAAACCATGGTGGAAAATCCAACCGATAATCCACCTCTCAAATACGCTCAAGTATCTCAAAAGGCCCAATATACATCAGAGATAACTTACCCTGCTTCCCGAACCAACAATGTCCCAACCCAGGAGATATTCTCAAAAACACATAATCATCCACCTCAAACGACAATGGTCATCGATGATGGTTTGCATACAATTTCTGACGACTTTGAGCCATCTCCATCCTCTTTTTGATCAACTTGATTTTGTCTATAGTCTCTTGGACAAGGCTTGGTCTAATCATTGAAGTCTCACCCATTTCCACCCAACATGTTGGATAATGACACAGACACCCATACAATGCCTCAAACAGAGCCATATGTATTGAATCCTGATAACTATTATTATAGGAGAACTCCACCAATGGTAAGTTATCCTTCCATGAACCACTAAAATCCATCACACAATCCCTTAAACATATCCTCAAAAGTTTCTATCATCCTCTCAGATTTTACATATGTATGAGGATGATACGCCATGCTCGTCGTCAACTGTGTCCCAAGGTCTTGTGGCAAGGATTTTCAGAAACAAGATGCGAACCTCAGATCTATATCTGATACAATTGAAACTGGAACCCAATGCCTATTTACCACCTCTAGGATATAGGTTTTGGATATATCATCCACCGTATGAGATTCAAGAACCAGGATGAAACGAGCCACATTTCTAAGCCGATCCACAATCACCCATATGACATCGTGTTTCCTAACCATTCTTGGAAGACCTGTCACAAAATCCATCGCTATATGCTCCCATTTACACACTGGGATAGGTAAAGGCTGCAACATGCCTGCTGGCCACCGATGCTCTTCCTTGACTTGCTGACAAGTCAAGCATCTCGAGAAAAACTTGGACACATCCCTTTTCATACCATCCCACCAAAACTTCTCTTTGAATGACTTATACATCTTCTTAATTCCAGGATGGACAACCCACCTAAAATGATGATAATCCCTGATAATTTCCTCCTTAAAATCCATTGGTACAACCAATCGATTCCGAAAACACAATACTGAATCCCCATTCAGTTCCCAACCCTCAATGATCTCCCCACCATTGAGTTTCAACCTCATCACCATACACTCAGAATCAGATGCCTGTACCTCTTTAACCAAACCAACCAAGTCAGGAACCAACGAAACCAGAAATAAGACCATTCTTCCAACCAAGTCCTCACATTCCAACTGCATTTCAACTATGACCGACATCAACTTCCACTGATCTGATTCCTCTTTCACCACCTAAGCATACGATTTCCTACTTAATGCATCCTCCCCTGAATTTCCCTTACCCGGTGTGTACATTAAGTCAAAATAAAGCATCTGGAGATATTTCATCCATATTATTTTTCTCAAATTCAAATATCTATATGAGAAAATTTTATTTAAACTCTTGTGATTGGTAAACACCTTGAATTTCTCACCAAATAGATAATGAATCCACATTTTCAAAGCATGAACCACTGTCGCCAACTCCAAATCATGTGTTGGGAAGTTTTTCTCATGAAACCTCAACTACTATGATCCATATACAACCAAATGACCCCCCTGTATGAGAACACACCCCAACCTTGATCCCAATGCATCACAATACACCACGTACCCTTTACCTGGTTTTGGAAAACTAAGATTGGTGATATTGTAAGGCGACCCTTTGGATCTTCAAAACATTTCTGACACTGCTCATACCATTGAAATGGGATATTCTTCCTTGTCAAATCTGTCATCAACAAAGCCAACCGTGAGAAATCATGAACAAAATGTCGATAATACCCAGCTAGACCAAGGAATATTTGTATCTTGAAAATATCATTTGGCGGGTTCCATGAGATAACAACCTCTATCTTCTCTGGATCAACTAAAACACCCCTCTAATAAATAACATGGATATGGAAATAAACCTCCTATATCCAAAAGTCACACTTTGACAATTTGGCATACAACTGATGATCCCTCAAGATCCCTAACACTATCACCAAGTGATTCTCATGATCTATCATTGTACTCGAATACATCAGTATATCATCCACAAATACCACCAAAAAAGAATCCAGATATCTCAGAAATATCCAATTCATCAGTTCCATAAACACAACTGGTGAATTCGTTAGAATAACATGCATAAACACATACTCGTAATGTCCATATATACATCTAAAACCTATTTTCAGAATAGTCTCCTTCCTCACCCATAATTGATGATATCCTGACCTCAATTAAATATTAGAGAACCACTGATCTCTCCTCAACTGGTCAAACAAGTCATCAATGCATTGAAGTGGATATTGGTTATTTATTGTAACCTAATTAAGTCTAAGATAATAAAAATAGATCCTTAGAGTTTTATCCGCATTTTTAACAAACAAAACTGGCGCTTACCATAGAGACATTCTAGGATGGATGAACCATTTGTTCTCTAACTCTTCAAATTGCACCTTTAATTCGCACAATTCTATTGGTTCTATATGGTAAGACGGAAGTGAGATAGGATTGGTCCCCATGAGAAGATCAATCATAAACTCCACTTCTCTCACATGTGGAAAACTTGAGAATTATTTGGGAAATATGTCCATAAACTAGTCCACAACCACTAGAAGAACACTCTTCTCAACAACTTCCACCAATTACAATGACAAGGTTGCTAACTGATATGATATCGTGCCAATCTCTGGTGTCAACAAGCCTGTTGCACCCTGCTTCTCACTCTTCCCCCCTAAAGAGATGTCTAACGCAATCCTCCATCACAAAACTAATCGTTCGTGCATAGCAATCGATGTGGGTCTTAAAAATCACCAACCAATCTATTCCCATGATTATATAATAAGAATACATCTCAAGTACTGAGAAATCCCACATCAATTCAATGCTATACAAAACTAAGAAACACACTCTATATAGGAAGGCTCAACACTCTCTTTGACCCGGGGGAGTTTGTAGTTTCAAAACAGAAGGAATACTTTCCATCATTAAGCCTAAAAAATCAACGATTCTAGAAGCAAGAAAATAATGAGAATCATCCATATCAAACAAATCTTGCATCAATGTGTAATTAAAAAGAACCATAACTCACACCATGGATGGTCCTGACTGATCATCCACCACAACCTGATCATCCCCAAAGAAATTATTGATTTCCACTCTCTGATCTTTATTTCCCTACTGAGGTGTCGTGGTATTATGAGAATCACCATGACCTACTTTTCTATGCTAACAAGGGGTATACTGCTGCCCCCATCCCGTCGAGGCATAGGACCCCTACGACCTCTAAAGAGTGTCATGGACACCCGAACTTAGAGCATTCTGAAAATACTACCAAATATGCCCCATCTATTTACTGTTATGACATGCTTGAGGTTGTATCATACAATCCCACTTGATTTGTCCCACAGAGTCACACTGAAAACATCCTGGCTTACTCTGAGGCTTCGGAGTAAGATTCACCGATCCTACTTCCAGATTCTGAGCCGTACTCCCACCCTATAAATAAGTGTCCCTCTTCCTCTTGAGCCCAGCATTCGAGTTCCCACTATTCCTCGTGGGTAACAACATACTTACCCCACCTTTAGACCCCAAAATATCTCACTCAGAAACCATATCCCTATTAACCATTTCTGTGTAATCATTTATACACATCACCACTATCTTGGAATGAATTTCTTGGTTCAACCCATCTTAAAAATTTGTGCCTTCAACTATGTACTACTCACCACCTCAGGTGAAAAATACACTAAGTTTATAAAATTATCCACATATTCCATTACCTCCATATTCCCTTGCTTCAAACTGAAGAAATCCATTGTACACTGAATTCTAAACATATTAGGGTAGAATTGTTTGTTAAATAATTCCTCAAAACCCTCCCATGTCACACCTTGGTCCATCCCATCTTGGACCACCAGCTCCCACCACTGAAGAGAAAGATCTTCCAACATGTACATGGATAATTTCACTTTCATCTCTGCCAATGTTCCCAAAAAGTCAAATATCCTATTCATTCTTTTCATCCATGCTTCAGCCCTTTCTGGCTCCAAATCACCCCTAAACATGGGTGGATTTTGCCTTTGAAACTGAACTGCATGATCCACATGATTTGGTTCATCCTCTTTATTACCACTTTCCACAACTTGTAAACCTTACACTATACTCTACACGAGCTACTGGTTCACCTGAGGCTCAAGTGTAACCAAATTTTCAGTAGCTTCCTCTGGTTGGTCTCTACGATGCCTACCCAGTGCCATTTTTATCAATACAAAAAAATCATAAGTCCCACTCCCTTAACAATAAAGGGTATACAATTTTAAAATTCAATTACATGAAAACTATCGAAACCAATATTTCCACAAGTTCACATTTCCCATGTTTCACTATTCTGAAAAATCCACCATGTTTTGAAAATCAACCCATTTTCAAAATACCACAAGTTTCCATGTTTCAAATCCTTCTGTTTTGAAACCCAATTAATATTTTTCAAAATCCACACATTCATATCACACAATAAATCATTATAACCCAACGAAATATGCATCCTAGATGGAATTAATTTCTACCATGCATTCCATGCTCATCTCATTGGATGCACCCACGACAATGAGATTTCCATTTCCTACAAGTGTCTCCAAAACACTTATGTACCCAACTCCCTAATAACTTAGAGTTCAGTATAAAAGGGTTAGCTAAATCCTTTTATTCTATACATTCCAAGTTCTAACAATCCTATGCCTTGATACCATCCCGAATTAAGGAATATACTAAGAATGAATGTCAACACCAAGACTAATAGTCAACACCAATGGACTGAACAACTGCTCTCACTTGAAAGCCAAGGACCGAATAAACTCATACCACTTGTAACACCCAACCCCATCCCATTGAACCGATAGGGAATTGTAATTCTACTTGTCCTTAAGCGATGTTCCCAAGGTGATAAAGGTTGGAAATAAATGCCGAGGGCTTCAAGAATAATTTGGGGAATGATTTTCCCTTGAGATAAAATCAACCAACCAACAATCCATTACCAACAAACTACATGATGCATGTTAATAGAACAATCAAACCCTTACATTACCAAAAATACAACCAAACTAATTCATAAAAATTCTCAAATACTGATACAACCAAACAAAATATCAGAGTACCAACTAGAAGATTACCCAACAAGAACCCAAATAACTAGGACACCATCCATAGCTCTAAACCAAGATCCATGCTCCAAGCACCATAACATCACCAAATAATCATGCTGAACTGCTAGAGAAATGAGTTTCTTTACTCTTACCTGTATCCTAAAACATCTACAAAATCACCAAAGTTCCAAAGTAGGTAGTGAGTACAAATACTCAGTAGGTTTTCCCCAAAAAACTTCCCTACACACACCAATAAGATAAAACCATTTGAACATTTATATAAATAAATTTATATAAAACATTAAGTAGTTCAAAAACTTACAACAATCCAAACACTCCTTTACCAAGCCATTTCCTCCCAAATTCCCACAACACATAGGAAATAAAAAAAACCATTCCATAATCCATTTAACCCTTTCACATTATCACAACAATTTTAATCTTTCATAGTAACACAAAAAAACCAAATAACCATGGTGGAACTTCCCATCCAAACCTGTTTACTTCATTCGCAAATTAGTGGTACTTTCCACCAACTTATCCTTTGATGATGGCCCTTCCATACACTATCCACCCCCTTTTTTATAGTGGTACTCCCCACCCACTTCACATAATTAGAATCACAAACATAACATAAACAAGCCAATAACCAAGAATATAACACACCAAGGATGCAACACATTCCAATGCCCGTTTCATAATCTCACAATCCCTTGGAACATCATCCATGTCATATCCCATTTTAATAAAGCAACCCATTTTTATTGAAAATCATTTTATCAAACCATTTTCATAAAACAACCCAAGTTACCAATTTTAAAATAAACATTTTAAAATCCAACAACAAGAAAATTTCATTAAAAACCCCCCTTTTCCCCTAAAATCCCCAAAACATTGCCCAATGGGTTTCCAACAAGATTCACACATCATTATCACAATTAATTTCAAGGAACACAAATTAATTGCAACCAAGGCCACAACACATTCCAATGGTTGTTTCATAATCTCAAAATCCCTTGGATCATCATCAATATCATATACCATTTCAATAAATCAACCCCTTTTTATTGAAAATCATTTTATCAAACCATTTCCATAAAAAAACCCAAGTTACCTATTTTAAAATCAACATTTTAAAATCCAACAACAAGAACATTTCACCGAACCCCCCCTTTCCCCAAAATCCCCAAAACATTACCCAATGGGTTTCCAACAATATTCACACATCATTATCACAATTAATTTCAAGGAACAAAAATTAATTGCAACCAAGTATAATAATTCTAACCAAGTGTAGTCGAGAGAGAATCCACACACCTTTAGGGTTATAGTAAAAATGAACCACAAGCAACCGCACCACAAATCCAGAAAAACGCTCCACTAAAACCACTCTAGATATCCTTAAATACCATAAAAAAATCTTAATATCAACATACAAGGAAAAAAACCCTATATTTACATGCAAAAGATGTAGATCTAGAAAACCCAGAGAGAGGGAAGAGTAGATCTAGAGAAAACCACAAAACAACCAAGAGAGAAGACTTAATCAAGATGAACTGCCTTCAAACCACCAAGAAACCCCTTAAAATACCATTAAAAACTAGTGGGATATCACCCCTAACTCTTTAAAAGAATAAATCTTGAGTGAGTCTAGAATTGTATCAAGTTTGGGTGTCTTTAGGGAAATCCCAACTAATCCTGGATTTTTAAAAACCCATTTTTATGGGCTGCACAGTTAGCTCGCACAGTTAGACAAACTATGTACTAATTGTGCGCCTGATGATAACTCAAAGGGGTATCTTTCATGAACTCCTCGTATGGTTAGACAAAATGTGCTCAAGCTGTGCATAACCCCACTGCCCACACGGTTTCATTTCGCATGATTTCTCCTAACCATGCTCAAACCGCGCAACCTTAAAAAGGCTTCCAAAACTTTCCAAAACCTTCAAAAACTCTCCCAAAATTCTCCCAACCACTTTATATACTTAAAAAGACATAACAAAAGGCTAAATACCTAAAACTAGAGGTGCTAAAATTATCCTACGGAAAGCGATGATGAAATGAAAAGAAAATATTCTATTTCTGAGGAGAAATAAGAACATATTTTCTCATCTCAAAGGCCATAAGTTTAGGAAAATCTTGTATTAGATATGATGAATACTCTCCCATGCATGATAGGATGAGATCTGTGAACAATTCCAGAAATAGGAAAAATCCTATAGTTTCCGAAAATAGACCGAAAAAGGATTTTATAGGAAGTAATGATAACATGTGCAATTTCTGTGGAATTCATGGTCATACATCAAGTTTTTTCAGAGTATTTGGAATATATTTCATTCTATGAAGACATAAATATTTCTAAATTTGAGAATAAGAAGAATAATCTTGAGAAATATGAAATAAGAGTCTCTCAGAAGAAATTATCCGTGAATTTATGTTGTGGAAGAATGGGACACTCCATGAGTATGTGTTAAGAAGCTCATGAGCTCAATGTCATAATAAAAACTCATGCTGTATCAACATCTCAACCAAGAAATTATGACATGAGGTATGTTTTTAACAGGATATTTTTTTATGTTCTAATCATGGGTATTCAGAAATATATTACAACAAGAATAAATAAGGGAAGGAAAAGGAACCCAGAAGGAGATCCCCAACACTAGAAGTGTATAAAGAAAAATCCTACATTGGAATATAATATGATGAGTTGAAAAATAGGTTTACAACCATAGGGGAATAAAATGGAGCTCAATGAAATAAATATCAATCAACTCCTCTATTACACTCAAAATAAATCTCTTGGAAAGAATGTGAACAAACCTGGAAGAAAAAGGGAGGAGATGCACCATTTTTGATTTAGAAGAATGTAAATTCAGTGGAAGAATCTTCCCCAACAAGAAAGGGTGGAATGAATCAGATAACTAATAAAAGAAAAATGAATAAATAAATCCTTGAAAAATTCACATGTCATTCCACATGGCCAGAAGTAAGGCAAAAAAATATCCCTCCAATAGAGAAATAAGAAAGAGCAGAAGACCAGTGAAAAGATTCCTGCTCAAAGAAAGAGTCATGAAAAATGGCACATGAGTTGAGAATCAAATAAGTAAAATTTTACAAATGGGTTTAAACCCAAAATTGTGAAAAAGAAAAATCCTAAAAAACCTAAATATCATATGAAGACTTAGAATGTGGGTACACAATGTCTAGTAATATGGACAGAGCATTTAAAGTTGAATGAGTAATTGGAACAAGCAAAAAAACATTATAGTTATTTGCAAGAAAGCATCAAAGGGTTGATCCATCAGGATAGACCATTATCCTCATCTTGAGGATTTCATAGGTACCCCTCTCCCCATGCATTAAATTTTTCTAATATCTACTAGGAGTTGTGAAAGACTAAGGGGGAGATACAATCCATGGGGTGTGTGTGCTGAAAGGGAACAAGTGCATAAGTTGAATGAAGATATATGCGAAGAGAAAAATCTGAATCATTGAAATCCACATATGATATTAGATTCAACAAGTGGTGTTATACAATAATTATATTTTTCAAATATTAATTTGAAGGTTGTGTGCTATGAAAAAGGAGATGATATGAGAAAGAGTCTTCTTTGAAACTGAAGATCTATTAAATCCATACTTGGATGATCCAGTGGTACCGAGTTGCATTGAATACATAACCATTGGTATCATGACTCAATTAAGGTGTTAATTTCCCACCGAAATATGATACTTATGATTAATATGAGGGGTTCAAATCTATATCTACATGAAAAAAATGAAGATTCAAGGTTAAATAGATAGACAAAACATCAATGGTGATCAGGCAGTGCCAATGCAGGCAAGGAGAATGAGAAATATTCAACAAGCATCATTTCTATCTCAGGAAGAGGCTAAATGTTTTGATGAATCAGATGGAGATGAAAATTAGGTTTAGGCTATGAATGAAGACCATGACCAAATTGAGAAGAATCAGATATGGGAGATTATTTCAAGGCTAACAAATAAGAATGTCATTGAGACTAAATGGGTATTTTGAAATAATATAAATGAAGGGGGTACAATTATTCAAAACAAAGCATAACTAGTGTGAAAAGGGTACTCCTAGATTGAGGGTATTCATGTTGATGAGAAATTTTCACCTATTTTGAGGCTAGAGACAATCAGATTATTCTTGGTCATAATAGTGCAAAGAGGGTTTAATGTTTTCCAGATGGACATAAAATCTACATTTCTAAATGAGGTTCTAGAAGAAAAAGTGTATATTGAGAAACCAAATTGTTTTCTCATTCATGAATATGAGAACAGAGTGTGTCGGATGAAGAAGGAACTGTATGGGTTAAAGAAAGCACCAAGAGCATGGCATTCAAGGCTCAATCATTTTTTGAAGAAGCATAGTTTTCAGTGTGGTGGAGTTGATTAGAATCTCCATTTCAAAAATGATAGTAATAAAAGGATTATGGCGATGGTGTATGTCGATGACATAATTTTCAGTGGATCGGATGAAGCACAATGTAGACAATTTTCCAAATTCATGAAAAGTGAGTTCGAAATGTCAATGATTGGTGAACTGATATTTTTATTTGGTTTATAGGTAACACAAGGAAGGAACGGTACATTCATTTCTCAATATAAATATTCCAAGGAAATTTTTAGAAGATTTGAAATGTATAATTATAAGGAGATGAAAACTTCGGTGTGTACCTAGATGAAGCTATCATGGGATGATGAAGGCAAAGTGGTTAATGTCACTGAATACAGGTAGATCATGGAAACCTATTGTACTTGAAAACGACATGACTGAATATTGTTTTTTCCACATGTCAAGATGTGTGGTATCAAATCAATACAAAGGAAATAAACTTTCTTTTAGTAAAAATAATACTTTAGTATATCAATGGTAGGGTGGATTTTGGTTTGCTGTACAATGAAAAATATCAGTAAGAGTTAATGGGCTTTACAAATGCAGATTGGTCCAGTTCAACAGATGATATAAAATCAACATAAATTGGTGCATTATATCTTGGTGGTTTTTGTATTTATTATCTAAGAAAAAAAGAATATTTCATTTCATTGAGCACCATAAAAGCTGAATATATTGCGGCCACTCAAGATTTCATGAAGTTATTGTGGATGAAGCATCAACTTGATGATATGGTAGTTGAAGTGAAGTCTCTGATCAAAATACATTATGATAATTTATGTTTTATAAATATTATAAAAAATATAATCCATCACTCAAGGAAAAACCACATTGAAATCAAGTATCATTTTTATCAATGAGAAGGTAGATCAAGGGTTTTTGAAGTTGGAGAATATTCCAACATAACTATAGGTTGCATACATTCAGATAAAGGCCTTACCCCAAGAAGCATTTAAGTGGCATAAAATATATTTTGGAGCTTAATAAACTCTCCACACTTGAAAAAGTGTGGATGTGGGACCCCCTCTCCCTGAGGTATGGTTTATTTTTCCCTAATTTACTGATATGTTTTCTTTGCCCTATTTTAGACCACAAAGGAGTGACCTTTGGGTTCATTGAAAAAGAGGGAGAAAGTGTGGCTATTTAATGGGAGAAAATTTCTTAATCAAGAGAGGGGATAATATAATAAGTGGAGCAACTATATAGGGGGGGAAGATGATAGGGGGAGTAACATGATTATAATTCTTTGGTGTTATGAGAAAACATTCATAGCTTAGCTTGGACATCTTTAAGCATTCCAAAACACGAGAACCCAATGAGTGAAGTAGGGGGAGTATTAAATCTGATGATGTTAAAGCTGATCTATCAAAGGTTACATATCACGATAGATGGAGTTCATGATGAAATTAGTTGATTGGTTTCAGAATGAAGTGTTTCATTGATGAACTTTTCATGCTACTCTTGTTTCTCACGCCGAGCATGGATCATGTGGGCTTAGAGTATGTGTTGAGTAAATCCTTATTCAATTTCAGTATCGTAAGAAGTGAATGGTGGTAGAAGATGGAAGAATCTTTAAAGAGGTATCAAAATGTGATGATTTGTCAATAAACCCAAAGGGGGAGATTGTTGGGGAAAAAATACCTCAAGGTAACATTGAATCATTTTTGGGCTGATTGTGTTTGTTGAAAAAGCAGGTTTCCATGGTTTTTTGTGGAGTTATAGAGATATTATTAACAAACCATGTTGAAAAAGATCCAAGAAAAAGGAATGTATTCCATGGAGGTGGTACATAAAGATCATATAAAATCTGGTGCACTTTACTAGTGTTTTCCAATTTTTGGGTCTCAAAATCAGGAGAACAGAGAAATGTGTTTTTGGAAAAGGAAGTTTCCTGAAAGATTAAAGGTGGTTTGGAATGTTGCATGCAATGAATGTTTTCAACCACTCCATAAAAATGTGGCAAAGGAATGAATCATGCGTAAGAATAGAATTTGTGTGAAATATGAGTTTTCATGAAAGAGGCTTACATGCCTAATGCGACGTCAAATGGGGTTTTACATGCTCAGAGAGGATCTTACACGTATAGAGGATGATTCCTTAGGATATTGCATGTAGGTTCTTATTATCCTATAAATTTATGGTTACCCCCCTAATTTCAATATATTAACACTTAGAGAGAATTGGAGCTCTGGATCGCGCAAGTAGTGAGTTTCACGCAAAAAGAGACTTGCGTGCAAGTAGCGAGTTTCACTTAAGAAGGGAGTTTTGTGGAAAAAGGGAGTTTCACATAAGAAGGGAGTTCTGTGAAATTAGTAAGTGGTGTGAAAGTTGGTTTTCTCCGACAGAGGAAAAATTTGTACGCAATGCATTAATGTTGTGCACAAGTCACCCTAAGGTTGCGTGAAAGTTTGAATTTGCCCAATACATCTTTGGTAAAGCAGTATTCATTAGTGGATGAAAGTGGTACATCAATAGAACATCTAAATATAGTGGAGGATACATTCATTAGATATAATTAAGGGACATACAAGTCCATAAACTGTGAGTAGATCCATTCTAAGAGCAATGAGATAAGGAATAAGAAGATGACGATCCTTTCCACCAGTAGTGAGCTAGAGAAAGAGACATAGGGAGTGACCCTTGGGAATGTAGTGAGTATACCCTAAAACTTATAAAGGAAGTGATACTATCTATAGATTAGATCTATCCCGAACCATCATTATTAGTGGTGAGCCTTGGTGAATTTGGTACTATCGGCACATCGCCATTGTGTGCTCTTTGGATGTAGCCCAATGAGGGTGAACCAAGTAAAAATCACCATTTCCTTTTGATTTCATTCCTATATTACATTCAAAGAATCATCATCAGATAAAGAAGGAAATAATATTATTAGAATTAACACTTAAGTGAAAACAAAGTGTCCCTTATAATAAATAGGTCAAGATCTAGTGGGGAAGGAAGAATTTATTGAAGAATATCCATACCCTAATTCACCCTTTATCAGGGTATATATTCCCCTTTTGGACCTAACAGTTTTCATAACTTTAGATATACCAAAATGTGTTACTTTTAATTTACTCCAAATACTATTGGAAGCTTCACAAGATGATATCTGACTATAGATATTACTTTTCATAGAACATAATAAAGTATTATTGACTTTGTAGTTCAACTGATATTCTAATTTTTTGCATTTGTAAAAGTAGAAAATTCCTCATCATAAATATTTTATTTTCTAATAAGAATTAAGAAGTTATCAACTCTAGTGTTGATCACAAAAGTTTTCATTATATCTCTCCAATACTCATGGTCATTCCTATCAAAGATAGGTGGTCTCCTTGGATTCAAATTATCAAGAGATACAATATTCACACCCACCATATTAAAACAATAGAAACTATTTTCTAAAAATACACATTAGTATATCAAATTTTATAAATAGAAAGTTTATATAAAAACTTAAACAACTTATAGTAAGTAAATAAAGTAAAAACTCAGCAAGTATATAATCATTAGAAATCTACTCTGATACTAATTGTAGGATCATAATATTAGCTTATATAGATATACTTATAAGATGGGGGGGGGGGGTGAATTATAGTTTATAAAGTTTAAACTAATCAAAACAAAAAATCTATTAAAGTAAATTTATCAATATCAGACTTCATTCGATGGTTAGAGTAAGAGAATCAGAATCATAGTTGTCTGATTATATCAAATTATGTTTTTATCAGAATTAAGGTTACACTAATAAAACAAATAGTATATAAAGATAAGTACAATGACTAACTTTCTATTACATACATAGTAGAATAGTCTTTTAAAAACAAGAAAAAAAATAGTTAGTAAAATTAATAATGAATTACAAGATATATTAAAATAATACACTATTTAAACCTTAAGAGTAAATGTAGTCAGTAAAATTGACTAAAGGTATCTACAATTTTATAATTACTGTAAATTTTGTCTTTCCTTACCCATAAATCCTTCAATACGATGATCCTAATAAGCTCTATCTTCCTATCCTTTTAAGGCCTTGATATGATGACAGGTCTCTATCTTCCTAGACCCAAAATCCCTCGATAAAATGGATTAGATCCATTGTCTTCCTATCTATAGAATCCCTTGATCATAATAATGATCAGACATGATTATAAAAGAAAAACAATTCTAATGGAAACAACCCTGACAAGGATTCCTTAGAACTATAGCTCTCTAAAGTATTAAAAATACTTTTGAATGAGATTTTCATGTAGATAAAACTTTAGACAGATTGAGTTGTGAATGTGATCAACACCCAACTCTTTAAATGAATGACTATTTATAGGAAAATCTCTAACCGTTATATTTACAAGTTAGTTGAAATAACCTTGGATATCTGGCTCTTTTACAGCTCACAATTTTCTAGTACAACTTAATGTCCAATGTTGTTTTGTTTTAGCACTATTACAATGCTAAAAGTATTCCTTATAATAGAAACAATTCTTATGTTCTTCCAATTATAAAATTCAGTCAGTCTGATAGATTTCCTTATTGATTATCAATACGATGAACTGAATGAGGATTAGTTCGATCTATCGGTACCAAGGTCAGTCCAAGGTTATTACTTTTATTATTTAGGTAGACAAAACATAAGTCTATCTACTGGTCTAAATAAAAGTCATTCTGATAATTGGACACACCTTCCGTCCGATGTATCATATTGAGTAATGTAAAGTTTATATTCACAATACATTAGAAAATTTCTATATATGGTAGAAAGTAAATACATACTAAAATAATTGGGACATAAAAATTTAGTAAACAAAGTTTTAAAATACTGTTTGTGATTTCTAGAACTAAAGGAATGGAAAAGAAAAAGTACAACTTATAAATCAACACTTAAGTATGGATTTATTAAGTATTATTAGAAAATATTAACAATATAAAATTTATCACATTACACAAAAGGTGATATCCACTTTATCATTCTTTCACATTGAATTAATATATATATATATACATATATATATATAGTTCATAAAGTTAAATGATAATTAGCCACTCAAAATATGACTTTGAGTTATCTCCAGCCGATTCTCATCAAGGAGTACTATAGGATGTGATGAAATTTTAAAGTTAGTATAAATATTATTCTTGTATCGAGATATAAAAAATGATCATGAGGTTAAAAGTGGGTTTTGTATGCTAGATGGGCCACTAAGTATATACCATATGAAATGTCATACATACTAGGGGTCCCTGGTTCATATTTGGAGTCTTAAATATTTGAGGTTGAAAAAATACCTAGCGTTATAATCTTTATACTTTGAAACCTTTATTACACAAGCCTCAAGTCTTAACTAATTAAGGGGTAGTTGGGTATGTTTCATATTATATTGTCAGTTAGATATTAAACAATATAAGATTTTTCCTCTCATATGATGAGTGTGAAATATAGTCCCTCTATTGAGATAGACTGAGGAAGTGTATGACCATACCTAGATAGTATATATGATGTGTTAATCTATTCAGGAAAGGGGTATGTGGTGTGATTATCCATATAAATAAATGATATTCATCTACTTGGTTAGTCTATACTCAAAGAATCAAGAACATATGAGTATCTATATGTGATTGACATACTTAATGTCCCATGGTTACTCAATTTTTTAGATAAAGGGATAATATGAAAATTCATGCTTACATATGATGCATTTGGTAGAAATAAACATAGAGATACATGTGTTTGATGGGGATCACACCATATTCCTTTTTAGCTTGAGTATCACTAATATTTTTACCGAATCCTCTCTTTGCTTACATCTATGAATTAAAGAATTCATATTTTTTTCAATGCTATAAAGGATCTCAAGGTCACACTTAGTGGTTGAATCAATGGGGATTTAGTTTTACGTAGAGAGTTGATCAAAAAGTGTTTTGGAGTTTATCCAAAAGAAGTTTTGGAGTTCATCCAAAAGAAGTTTTGGATGGGTATTCATAAGGTATAGCTTTCCAAAAGTGTTTTGAAAGTTATCCAAAATGAGTTTTAGATATAGTTTTAGAAATTATTATAAATGATATAATATTATGTGGAATGACATGAAGTATAATATGATTTAGTGTAATAGCTATATTTTTGGAGATATACCATAAATCCTTATATTATAATGACTTGAGATTTTGGATCCTTTAAATTAATATTATCTTCAATAGATTCTGTCACATGAAATAGTGAACTAATGAAACACCTGACTAAAATGAATCATGAAATATTAAAAATACATGAATAATATAATAATTATAAGATAAAAGGATAATAATTAATTAAAATAATTATATAATATTATTCTCTTTGACTAATATTTTAAAAAAGTTTTCCTTTTGAAGAACCGTTTAAAAAAAGGCTATTGTATTCTACCTTAATAAATCAAATTGATAATATTTAAAAGTTTATCATGATTTTTAATATTTATATTTATAAACTAATATAAAAATATTCAATTATTTATAAATATATTTGAAATAATATTAAAAACACATGAAGTTTCAAAAGGTCATTTTTTTAATAAAATATTTTTTCTTAGTATATTATATTTTCATTTAAAAGATAATTTATACATTTTAAAAATTTTATTTTTTTAAAAATAAATTTATTCTTGGTTTAAAAATATCAATATTAGCTTAATATTATTTTTTTATATTTTTCTAAAAAGATTGATTTTTAGGTGAATAGTACAAAATATCATTTTTACAAATAAAATGACTTTTAAGATATTATTAATATATAAGTATGGATTTGAAATTAAGGAAACCCTTTTATAATACCAAATATTTATTTTATAAGTGAATTTATAATTTTAAATAAATATGGTTTTAATTTAAAACCCCATATTTCGCATTTTAGAACTTAAGTTATATTTTTCAATTTTTTTAATACATTATAAATTTTGTTTTTAAAATTAATTTCTATCACTTTTAGAAATTTAATAAAAAAATGGATTTAAAATTTGTAATTATTAGTTCCAAATTATGTAATAAGGGCCTTTTTTTGTTTATAAAGGATAATTTTCCCTAGATAAACACTAGTTATCATGATAAAATCTAAAACGTTAAAAGTAAAAACCTAAGAGTAAAAGACACCAAATAGGTTTAAAACATGTGAAAAAATGTGTGGTTGAAGAATTTATCAATCTTATAGCTTCATATCTACATTATTTATCAATTTTGGAGCCAATTTTCTTGAGAGTAACTTCCAATCATTAAAAAGTTTTGGGTATTTTCAAAAACACCATCCCTTTTATCTTATAAAATGGGATCTCCTCTCCTCACTTTACATCACACAAAAACCCATTAATTGTAATGATAAATATAACCAAAACTCCCATATAAACTTCTATAAACCTTAATTAGGTTCTGGTAATCTAGAAATTCCATCTCTCAATGGTTTAACCCCTTTCTCAAAAGAGATAATCCAAGAAGTGAGGTATAAGTTTCTACCTCTATCTTTTTTCTATTTATTTATGTGATTTTATTCTTCACTAAATTAATTTTCTCCATATCATAATGATAAAATCAGTATAATTATTATACTAGTATGTTAATATAATTGTCTTAAAGGCATTAAACACCATCCCCTTTTCCATTAATAAAAACAAAAATGTGAATCGTACATTGTACAGACTACCGCCACCACAACACAACATGTTTTGTTTTCCATAACCACATTATATGGATGGTACTAATAGGAAATTTAACATGTTTTATTTTCCATGAGACAATTGATTTCTATTTTTCATTTCATCTACACCTTAAATTCATGGAAATGAGAATGATTTTAATGTATAAATATGATTTTAATGATATAATTAAGTTTATTTTATCAAAAATTATAGAACCTATTAATTTTATGATCAATAAACAATTATCATAAATTCAATCATTTAAAACAAGTGTACTAAGAGGAAAATCATTAATTAAAATTAGGAAATATTTTCATATCCATAACTTCTTATTATAATTCATTTTATAAATATTATATATCACAATAATAAATACTAAATGATATCATTATGCTATTGGTGTAATGATATTACAAATACATCACCTCATAATCACCAATAATCATGGTATGTTCTTGATTGGTTTAGTTTGACCACCTACTTGAGAAATGATATGAAATTATATCATGGATGATCATAAAATTTAATAATTATTATAATATTATATAAATATCCAAATAATTATTTTTTTGGCTTTGTAAATTATTAATAAGTATTTAAATCATTAATTAATAAAATACCCTCTGTAGGTTGAAAATCATCCAAAAATGTTTATTATCGATTTCATATTATAGGATAAAGAATAAATAACTCATGAAAGGAAATTTATACTTAATAAATAATTATAATTCATCCATTATAGAAACTTTAATTAAATATCAATTATGAAATTTTGAAGAATAATGAATATCAACACCGCTCCTACGAAACTGCAACAAACAATTAAAACTTTAAACATCCGATGTGACAAAATAGGAAAAAACTAACTAATATACAAGAAGATAATGATTAAAAATAAAAATTATAAAAATTTTAAGTTATGAAATTGATTATTAATACATTTATCTTTTTAAAGAATATCTTAGTGTGCATCCGACCAAGTAAGGGAATACGGTAAGACTTTATTTGTCTCAAATTTGAATCCCTTAAGGAATGTTTAATATATACACCATGTTTCATTTTCAATGGAGTAAATAATGACCTATTTTCATTTGGTATCATGATAATATTATATTTCATGATATTAATTGTTTTATTTAAAGTTATACCTATCATGGGGTTTTGATTCAAAATTTAAAAAGGTTGTAAGGGGTTTCCTTGACTCAAATCTTTTCCTTGGGTTATAATCACTCTTCATTGAATATTTTATTCCAAGATTAATATATTATAACCTATTATGATGTTTTGTTATATTTAAAACTAATTTTATAGGAAAAAATGTTTCATATCAAAGTATTATTCCTTGATGATTCTTTTGTTCTATTAAAATTCATTTTATTAAGAATAATCCCTGTTACTTTTTAATGGAATTTTCTTCCATATCCATGTTTTTAATTCCCAAATATTTATCCTATTTTTGGGAAATATAATATGGATTATTTTATATTATTATCATAATTATATTTTCTGATTTTTAAAAGAAAATTTTAGTAGTCTTTTTACGATGTGGGTTTTCAAACAATGGTATTCCAAAATATTTAAAAGGGTTTTCCATCATTTCAAAATCAATTTTTTATTATTCCATCAAAAAAATTATTTTTATAACCTTTATATATTTTAAAGGATATTTTATTTATAACTAATTATAATAAGGTTTTAAAAATTTATCTATTTCCTTTCTAATTTTTTTTGAAAGTAATTTGAAATTCATCTTTTATAACAATGTTTAAAAGGTTTTGTGATAAATTTTTTATTTTGAATTCTATTTTTCCTACAAGGTTTATCACTAATGATGTGATTTTTTTAACATAATATTTATATATCATTATGATATGATTAATTTTTAAAAATGAAATTTTTGATATCCTATGATCTTCTAAGTTGATGTTGTGTGATGTTTTTGAAAAGTTTAAGAAACCTATTTTTTTCATGGGTTATTTAAGGTATAATTATTGACTTTAAGTGGTATACATATGTATGGATGATGATGTGTGGGGTACTATATCAACCTCAATTTCATTGGTTTAAGTTTATATCTCATGTGATAGTCAGGCATTAATATTGTGAGTTTGTTCACAAAGACATGGTCATGATGGATTTTTTTTCACATTTCAGGCATGTAAATAATGAGTCTGTTCACATTGGTGTGAGAATTATGGGGGTTTTCACATAGTTTTTTCTATGATTATGGATGTTACAGATTTAAAATTTGTTTATAAAGTTTTAACAAATTTTCAAGATGTATTTCATTTCCATGAAATGATCTGTTTTCATGATTATGCCTTCTTTTTAAAGTATTACACACTTTTATACCACACTCACATAGTTTATGATTATTGATATGTATTTTGAGTCATGTATTAATTTTTATGCTTTTTAATGATCTATTTATGATATTATGTTTCTCTATCATGTTTTATGACTATCATATAAGTTCTTATGATATTTTATTATGATATTTATGTCTTCATCATATTTTTATTCTTGTTTATGATCTAACACATTATGATATGTTTTTTCCCTTACTAAGCATCCGAGTGAACTCCTTTATTATGTTTCCATTCCCCAGAATATGAAGAAAGGTAATACATCAGATGTGTCTAGACAGGTATCTTATGAGATAAATTTATTAGATATTTTTAATAATTTTTATGGATTAATTAGTTGATCTCATAGTGGAATGGGAAAATTACCATTAATTGAAAAATACATGAGTTTTGTTAGTTAATGTTTTTTCTTAATTATATAAAAATATAAACTTAAAAGGACTTGGGAATGTGTTTTAATGAGATAATTAATTTATTTAATTTAATTACCTGATGAGTAGGTCTAGGATATAATATATATAATAGTACATGATATTAATATATTGTATTATACAACATATATAAACCAAATCATGTAGTATACATGATTTGGGTATGTACTTTTGTATTGTATAAGTGATATCATATCCACTACCTTTTCATACTGTTATATACAGTATTAATATATCATACTACATGGTTTGAAATATATATCTCATTTATGGAAGGAGAATATTTCATGTCTAAACATTCAAATCATTTTTACTGGATATCAATAATATAATTGTTTCATAAGATGAAATGCATGTGTGGAATATCTCAGTCGAGGTTTATGAATGTTACAACCACAAGGAATTAAATTATATGTTATGAATATCTTATTTAATACATGAATTCTGGATGAGGACTATATAAGGAGACATCCCCATTAAGGATTTGTGTGTGACAATCCTTTCTAAGTTCATGTACAATTCTCTCCCTCTCCTGAAGATCTTATATCTTTATTACTTTACCATCGAGACACTATCATTTCATTGAAGGTAGGAGAGTATTTCCCATGTGATGGGTGATTCTATTTATACCCATGGAAACACCATAGATGAGGGATTCCTTTTCCAACTACTTTGTTATATTTATTATGTTCATTACATTAAAGATTTACCATTAGATTGAATGATGAATGGTACAAAACATAGTGCTCATTGATTTATTTATATTCATGGTTTCTAGTTTCATTCATGGATGATCTTAGTATTTTTGATTTCTAATTGCTTCTTATAAGATAAATGAATATTTTTTTATCCTTAGAAACCTATAAACATCATGGGATAGAATTTACATGAATTATGAATTAATTTTTAAAATAATGTTTATTTACATGTGATTTGTGATAAATATTTATATGTGAGTTTTGAATCACTATTTTTTAAAGGAATAATTAATGGTAAAATAAGGGTTTTAATATCCATCTTATTTATTTTATGATTGTGAGCTTTGGTAAATATTTTTACATGATAGATTGTTAAATGATTTTTTAATGGTGTGTTAATTTTTAGAATTTATTTCTAAATTATAGTTTTTGTGAAGATGATTTTATTAAGTTTTTTTGATTAAAATGTTTGGGTTTTATAATTTATCCAATAAAAGGGTTTTTTTTTAAAACATACGATTATTTTTTCTATTGATTTGTTATTTTTATTATAAATATTGCAAGTTATGTTATTTTACTTGACCAAATGGTCTATTATTGAGGCCATATAACCCTTATATTTACTTTTGTTAAGTCATGGAATGGTCATACAAGGGGTTTATGGATGGATGATGACTTTATCCATACAATTGAACCAAGTGGGTGATAGTCTATCTCAGTAGGAATTTAAAATATATCTAGTATATTTACTTAGGGGTATTAATTCTTATAACAATACTTGGTAACCTTATAGTTATTTTATAAGGATTTTTTTATAAATAATTTATAATTTTTTATATGGGGGTTTATAGTTATGGTTTGAGGGGTTTTTATTTGATTATTATTTCTTTTTGAGTTAATATCTTGTGTTAATTGAAAAAGTAATGAAAGGTTTTCCTTTAAAATAATAATCCCCTTATTTATTATTTGAATAAGAAGATGTTTACTTGAAAATGTGTTTGATAATATATTTATTTAAATGTTTTATAAACATTTAATTGGGTTTTTAATATTGGATTACTCATGTATGGAATTACTTTGGGTATTTGGGGGAATCATACTAATTTTATACTCACCCCTGTTGGGTGAAAACCCAATCCCACATCAGTTTATATAATGAATAGTGGATGACTTATAATCTTGGATGGATTACTCCTCATATCACCAATTGGAGGATAAAACCTTATAAGGGGTCATATATTGGGCCCAAAAGGACAGGGATTGATATAATGATTCTGACAAGTGGTATCAGTACCTTGTTTTAGGTTTGAGGTCTAAATCTTATTTGAGAAAAATGGTAGAGGATGACGGAAAGGAGAAGACTGATCAATTTGATGTAAATGAATTCAGATTCTAGAAGATAAAAATTTAATATTATTTTTATAAAAAAATATTCACCTACTAATCATGGGGGGAAATATACTAATGATGTCAAATAAATATTGAGAATTGTTGGATAGACATGGATTGAGAATTATGCGCTTCTTGTTGGTGATAAATGTCTTATCCAATATCAAGGTGGAGATATAAACTTCAATCATGATGATGTATTTATCAAAAATATTGAAAAATACTTATGGATCTAATAAGGGTTACTATTGCATATATTATTCAACCAAAATATGTGAGAAGGTAAGTAAATTTCAACTCATATTAATGAATTAAATATTATTTCTATTTATTTGAGTTTGGTATAGATTGTTTTCATGGATAAATCAATGTATTTCTTCTCCTATCACCATTACTATAAATATGGGATGTGATAGTCACAGTGATGAGTAGTTTCCATGTAAATTATACATTGAAATTAAATGAAATTTGTGATATGATTCTTAGGGAAGTTATTCATAGAAGATAATTGGGAAAATTATCTAGAAGTGATATAAATATTAAAGGTAGGGGTAGATCATCTAATTGAGGAAGCTCGAGAGGTTGGTGGAAATATAGAAGATAATGTTAATAGAAATCCAAAGGAGAAGATACCATATATAGGAGATATGAGAATAAGGGGCATGTAAAGAAGGATTTCATGAAGATACAAAAGGATTCAAGTAATGAGATAGTGAATAAAACTTTAAAAATATTTGATAATGAATTGATACTCAATGGTGATAGTCCCATAGAATCTTTGATATTTGAATCCAATGCTTCATTCCAATCAAATACATAGAAGAAATTTATATGAAATTTCATTCTAGAAAATTTTAGGAAGGTATATCTTTCTAAAAATTTATCTCTTATTATTATTGGAAAATATGATGTTAAAATTAAAACTTAAAATGGAAATTTATAGATGTCTAATAATGTAATATATATTCTTAGAATTCAGTGAAATTTAATATCCATTGGATAAATTGATGATAATAAATATTACACTATATTTGTAAATGGATACTAGGAAATTATAAAAGGGTATATTATTATATCATGGGAAGTTAATAATGGAAAACTTTACATGACTATTAATTATAATCATATGCTGACTTATTTACATTTAGAAATAGATCCTAAAACCAAGAATTGTAGACTGAGTCATACGAGTGATATGGGAATGGATGTTATTTTGGTGAAGGGAATTATAACTGATATAAAATAAATGGATATTGGATTATATAAGGATTTTATTATTATAAGGTAGAGGAAAATTTTCTATATTAAAGGAGGAAAAGCATTGAAGGTAACAAAATTAGAGCTAATACATTCAACTGTATAGGAACCCATGCTAGTGTATTCTCTCGATGGATCACTTTATTATTTGATATTAATTGATTACTCTACTCAAAAGGTTTTATTTTATTTATTTAAAAATAATCCTAATGTTTTTCCTAATTTTAAGAAATAGAAGAGTTTTTTAGAGAATGAAATATGTCTATAAGTGAAGTGTTTGAGATTAAAAAATGGCCACAAGTATGACCATTAGGAGTTCAAAGAGATATATATGAAAAATAGAATTATTATAGAGAAGATAGTTCTTATAATAATTGAAAAAATTGGTATTTCATAATGTATTAATAGAAATTTGGTTGAGTGTGCTACGAGTATAAGGTTTCATGCTATATTGCCCAAGGTTTTTTAGGCTGAAGCTGTTAACATGAAAACATACTTGATAAATCATGGTTTTTATATATCATTGGGAGAGAAAATAACTGAGGAAGTATGGGTAGAAAATAATAAAAATATTTTAAATTTAAAGTTATATAATTTTCTACCTTATGTTTATGTTGAATCATATTATAGGGATATGTTAGATTCTAAGTCCTATAAAAAAATTTAAATTAAAAATGGAAATGAACAATTTGGTTATTTATTTTTGGGATAATGAAAATAAAAAAACAATAAGAAGAAATAATATGATCTTTCATGAAGTTTTTATTTATAAGTATATATATGATTCTAAATTTGATAGTGGGAGAAAAGAAATCTTGTATCGTGAGTAGATTAAGCTTGAAGGCATCCTAGTAAAGGAGATTGAGCAGTCTAAGAATTAGTTGGTGAACCCTAGTATGGATATACCTCGTAAAAGGTCAATGAGGTTATATAATCCAGTAAAAAGATAATAATATTCTATTCATTATTTTTATTGACTGATGTTGGATAACCCAAGTGTTATGAAGAAGTATTGAAAGTGAAGGATTCAATTAAGTGGGAGATGAAAATAAAGGATGAAATTTCATCATTGTATGCTAATGAGACCTAATAAACTGCTTATTTACTATAATGGAAGCGATAATTACACAATAAATGGGTATACCATGTTAAACCATAACATTATAGTAGTTTAAGGTATGAAGAAAGATTGGTTGTAAATGGAATTCAACATAAGGAGGGTATAGATTAAAATAATTTTTTCTCTTATTGTTAAGAAAACCACTATAAGAGTTCTATTAAGTATTATAGATATAGAAGGATTAAATTTTCAATAGATTTATGTGATTACAACCTTCCCTCATAGGGTATTTTATGAAGATATATACATGGTGAAACCTGATGTTTTTATTGATTCTAGTAAATATGATATATTTTTTATAATTGTAATAAGAGTTTATATGGGTTGAAGTAGGAATTGAGGTAGTCGAATCAGAAATTTTATGAATTCATGATAAAGAATGATTAAACAGGCATGTAATTGATCACTATTTTTATTTCAAATAATTTATTAATTACAATATCATGCTATCATTGTATGTGAATGATATTCTCATTATATGGTCTAGTGAGAAACAAATCAATGATTTAAAGATGAAATCATCAAAAAATTAAAAATAAGGGATCTCAGTGAACTTAAAAAGATTATTGGGATGAGGATCATATGATATAATGTTACTAGAACCTCAAATATATCACAAAATATATACATGGTGAAGGTTTTGAGTGGGTTCAACATGTAGGAGGTAAAACCAGTTTTTATTCCTCTTATGATTCACATCAAGTTATCAAAGGATAAGTCACCAAATGTGGATGATGAACATGAATACATAGAAAAAATACCTTATGCATCATTAGTAAAGAGTTTATGTATTATATGGTTTTCACTCGACTTGACATAACACATGTAGTGGGAGTTGTCAACAAGTATATGAAAATACAAAAAGATAGTATTGTGAGGCTCTAAAGTGGGCGTAGAGATACTTAAAGGGGATAATGGATACGACTTTGTGGTCTATGGTAGGTATTCCCATATAGAGATATGTTAATTAAGACTTAGGTAGTGATATTAATAGTGTAAGTAGTATTATAGGATACATTTATATCTATGGTGGAACAACTATTATTTGGGTGTCATAATTATAGAGGATTGCGACATTGTATACTATAGAGATAGAATATACTACTATTACTAAATAAAACAAGGAGATGTGTAGATGAGGAGTTTTATAAAAGTGTTGTATAGGTAAATAGAAGAGAATGATTTATATTCTAACATACCAGGTGTGATACATCTTGAAATGAATCTGATATTCCATTCTAGAAAAAAGACCATCCAGCTGAAATATCATTTCATCAGAGGATTATTAAAGGATGGATATTTGGTCTTGATAAAGATTCACAGAAACATACATCTATATGACATGATGAATAAAGTTATGTTCATTTCTAAATTGACTCATTTTTATAAATCAATTTTATTTTAGGGATGATAATGGAGTGAAGGGATAAATGTAATAGGGGATATTGGAGGAAATATCTTTGGAATGAGTCTCCAAGTAGGGGATTGTTGAGATATATGGAATCTAATTTGATATGGAATGGATTGTACACCAATCCCCAAGTCCACTTTTTTACTTATTAGAAAATAACATGGGGTACACATGGAGTTATTGCTATGAATTTCCCATAAGGTTCACAAAGAATAAATATTTAGAATTTCCATTTTTACACAATGTTGTAAAAATAAATTTTCACATGGGATTCACTTAGACACACAGAGGTAATTTTTTTTAATTAATACACACATAAAGGAGTAGAAAATTTATTTCAGGAAAAAGGCAGTTTTAACTCATAAATTTATGAAATTATAATTTTCTTACCATTAAATTTTTAATTAGATAGTTGAGTGTGTTTGGTTCCACTGTATAAAAAATAATTGTATATATTCATGGATTATAGAGAATTATATTTCCCCTTGATAAATTTAGGGTATTCTTCTTAAAGCATATAAATCACCTCATTCTAATTTTCTTTCCATTTTTATTTTTTGTTCTCTTATTATCACAATAAGTGGGTGAAAACCTAAATACCACCTCAGTTTTAGAAAGGAGTGGTGGTTAATATATACTCTTAGATATGATACCTATCATATCATTAATTGGTTTTAGGATGAAACCCATGAAGGGATTGTGTGTTGGTACCAAAAGGTATGGGCTGGAGGAATGATTGTGAAAAGCGGTATTAGAGCCATGGTTTAACCCAAGTGTGATATTGATGGAATACCCAAAGTTTGACCTCACAATAATAAAAATTGATTTTTAAGAGAATGCGGATCCATGGTGGAACCTTGTATCAAAAATATTTCTGATAGAAGTGGTCAGGAGGAATGTACCAATGATGAAAAATATTGGCATAAAATGATTTGTATTATGTGGATTATCATTGAGGGGGATGCCCAAATTCATGGTATTTGGTTTATGGGTAGGATTTTTTAGTGTAAACCCTATCCCACATCAGTTTCTATGAGTAATGGTGGCTGACATATAAGCTTGGATGAGATATTTCTCCCATCACTAATTTATTTTAGGATGGAACCCTAGAAGTTCTTACGTGTTAGTCCCATAAGGGTTGGGATGAAAATAATGATATTGAAACCCCTATATGTGCACTTTAGTGGACACGTATGAAGTGACCTGGGTTTTCCTCAAAAAAGACTTAGATAATTTTTGATTTTTGATGTCCCGGGTGATGGAGATAATCCCTAAATTCTATATTCATATGATGCGTATTGTTCATATCATATGTGATAATATATTGATGTCGTATGATATGATATCCATGGATACAGTGTGATTTTGGGGCATATTGTTATATATGATATGATGATATCATATTGAAGATAGATAGACTATTCATAGTGTATGACATAGGTCATATCATAAGGTTGTATAATGTGTTCAGTCATATTGTAAAATTCATATACACAACCTAAGATTGAATTAGGCATTTTAATGCTAAGTGTTAACATTAAAGAATATTCCAAAACTATTATTGATGGATAACGTTTCATATGATGAGACTTATTGGAGAATAAAGGTTATAATACACAATATTACATATGAGTAAATTTATAGAGGCTCAAGGAGTGCCCCTGAGGCCTATATAAAGGGGAAAAACATTGAGATAGTGTGAAATAATATCCTAAGCTTATAAAGATTCTACCTAAATATCTCTCCTCCTCCATCCTTTTCTATCCGAGGTACTATCATACTCTGGTTATGAGAAGGGTCCTTCCCAAGAAGTTGGGTAATTCAATCTAGCCCATAGATACACCACAAATGGAGGAACATGTTTATTAAACCTTTGATATCTTTATAAACTAATGTAATCAAAGAACATGAGCAGTGGTTATCAATGATGAAAAGTACACGTTATTCATTTATATTATACATGGTTTTAGGTTTTTATAGCATGAAGATCTTGGGATTTGAGGTTTTTAATTCATTTTACACCATTGAATAAGTGATATTCGATCCTTGAAACCCTTTAGTGGTATCAAATCTTCACCAACATAGTCGATTCATGAAATAATGTTAAAAAATGATTAAATTCGATATTTTTTCATATTGTATGTGGATATCATTAAAAATGATATAGAATTTGTACTGTGGATACCTTTATGATATGAGTATCATTAGCAGTGGTATGAAATTTTTATTTTTCATATTTTTTGATATTTGATTTCATAAGCTATGATAAGGATAAAATTTTATGATATAAGATATTTTAACGACTAAGTATAATATAATCCTTTGGTTTATGTTTTATTATAAAGTAGGATATATACCTATTGTAACCAAACATATCATCTTATCACTAATATGTTATAATGTATATCATAACATATGATATCCCTATCATTGAAAGTTATATCATGGTTGAGAATAATCTATCATAAAATATGATAGATAATGAAGAAAATGACATTTTATGACATAGAGTATATCGTTAAATACGATATGCATATAAAATTTTAAATTTTAAATTTTCAATTATGAATTGAATTATGTAATTCATAATTTTTTTATAAATTAAATAAAAAATTATTTTTTTATATTTATTTAGTTCATAATGTATTTGTAAATTAATTAATTACAAGGTTTTTATAATTAATTATTAAATTTTTATGTCAAATTTAATAAATAAATATCCATAATATTAAATGTTAATATTATATACCTTTTAAAATTATATGACATGACTTATAATTTGGATATATAATGTTTTTATAGAAATTATAAGTGTTTATAAATTAAAAAATAAGGAAAAATATAAAATTTTATATTTAATATTATGAATTTTTCATAATAATTAATTTGAAATTATAAAATTAAAATACATTATTTAAGAAATTATTTGAACCAGGTAAAAAAGAGTTTTGATGATTAATATGATCATGGTATAAATAATATTAAATGTGTGATATTTTGATTATTTTCATAATATATGAAAAGTTCATAGATATATTAATATATATCAGATATCATATGTTTAAGTAAAATTACACATAAAGGATAATATGAAGGAGTTTAAATTAGAAGTAAATATAAAGTGTTTATATCTATTTGATTTTGTAATTTATATAATTCACAACTAAATTATAAAGTGTTTATAAATAATTTATTTATTAATTGTTTATAAATTATTTATTTCATGTTTAAATATATAAATGGTTCATTTATTTATTCCATTCCCTATTTTATTCATAAATATAATTGTTGTATTATGAATGGTTGTATTCTTTAGTTTAAATTCTTCTATAAATTGTCATACATGCATATAAGGAGTTACATGTTAGGTATGATAATTGATTTAGTTATTTTCTACCATGAATTTGGATTTTACTAGGTTAAGATCTTTAATTAAGAAGTTAATCATATATTATAAATTTTAGGTGTTAAAATAGTGATGTAATTGAGGTATCTCTTGAGTAAAGTAACCTTATGTAGAGGGTCTTTCAGTCAGACTACTCACTAGCCTGGAGGCTTATGCCTTATCTAGAAAAGTGGGGGTTAGCTATTTTCCACTCTAAGATTACTCTTGGGTATATTGTTATTTTCATATGATTCTAATATTTTACATGAAAAGGTTTCATGTACCTTATGAATAAGATGTATATGGATATATATGAATATAATTGAATTTTAATTTGTCTTAGTAACACAAGATATGATTCATTTAAAGGGTTACACATAAGTATGGTTTGAACTTATTGAATTGTTTGAAGGAATAAGATTACAAAATAAACCATTAAAAGTATGTATACATGTAAAGGGAATACATGAGATAAGATAGTGAGATAATAAATCCCATTTAAAAATACTAAGTGTTAGATTCCTTCCAAAGTAAACACTTGATAATATCTTGATCATTAAATTAGGTAGGTTTTCCCAAAGTAGGATTCCCCTAGATTATCTTGTAAAAGAAAAGTAATGAGGTGACTGTAAGAGTTAGGTTCAATTTTTTTTCTTTGGGTTACACTCAATTGGTAAACCCTTATAAATGATACTAGAGGAATAATGTTGAGTTTATCTATATGATGGTTTGAAAATTAATTTTCTTATCAACCATAAAAGAGTTAGATATGATATTATTGAAATTATTTCCTACCTATAGAGATAATTGGTGAGATTAATTCCAAATAATACTCATAACTTAGATAAATATGGATGTTGAACCAATGTTAAACCAATGTTGAACCAATGATGAACATGATAAAATTTTAAAAAGGTATCATAATTTTAGTGGGGGTATAATTATTAAAACTCATTATTAAATTATTGTAAAATATAATAGTAATATGATAAAATATTCTATTTTAGATAAATAACATCATCATCATCCTTAATTTGACACCAATCCTAAAGAAAGAAGATTGTTAATGTAAGCACCTTCTTGGAATGAATACCTAATATTTTTTCTTAAGTAAGAAAAAAAATTCAATGCGTTAAAGTAACCCCTTCTTGAGTAACCAAATGTTGAAGTTATTAGACACTTGAATATAGATTCTTATAAGAAGTATAAAATTATTAAATTGAGTTTCTAAAGGTATTAAACACAAGATAACCAAAGGAAGTTTATTACCCACACATACACTCAATGTAATTGAGTGTTTTGGTAACTTGGAGAGACTGAAAATATCCTCTATGGATTGTTATGTATATGAAATTCATTATTTAATCATCATTATAAATTTTCCAACAATGTGAATGAGTTCAATAAATGTTTACCCTATTCTTGAAAGTATTGAGGATAAATGAGAATGATATGTTATGACTAGGATCAGGTACCATGATAATAATATAAAAGTTTAATGGATTAAGTTATAAAGAAAATATTAGATTTCCCAATAGCCATCCTTGGTTATTGAAACCTAAGAGGGGTGTCAGGAAGGAGGATAAATGATTCCATATGTGATGGAATTATCCAAAATACTTTAAGGAGTTTAAGAAACTCCATGGAGAGTCCGTATTAGATATTAGTAATATAAAAATAAATTATTTGATTTTAAAGGGCATGAAATACTAAATATATATTTTAAAAATTTTGTAAATATATAGGAGTTCAAGATAAAGAAAATGACTGATTGATCTTTTAGTATTATTTAAAATTATGAAGTAAAGGATTGTTGAATCATGTATTTGAATGAAAAAGAATATATTAAATGTAGATGGATATAAATAAAGGCTTTGTGTTTTTATCTTATATATATTATATTAGAATAGAAGTTGTTAATAAAGAGTTTTTATAAAAAATATGATATAATGGTTTTGAAACACATGGTTTACGATTCATTAGATTCTATAACAGTCTTGAAAGTAATATGAGGATAAAAATGTTTTATCCATGATAAAAGAGTATCTTTATGATTATTAAAATATGAGTGACATGATCCCACCACTTATCTATCACATACTTTAAAGAATAAAATATTATTTTTAGAATAATGCTCCAAACACATAGAATACCTTATTTCATTTTGAAACAGTAGTTTTTTGTTAAATATTTATACTAATATAAATGAGTGTCCTTTACTAAACATAATAAAGTTTGTATATCTTAGAATGATATTATAAAGTGAATATAGTTTCAAAGAGGTGAGTGGGAGTATATTTGGACTTAGAGAAGTTCAAGCACAATAAATAAAATATTATTATAGTTAATATTTAAATTAAATGTAATTTTATCCTAAAATTGTTTAGTATATATCAGTATATAGAATTGTAAAGAGTTGCATATATCTACCCTTACAAAGTGACATTCACTTTATATCCTAAAGTATTTTAGGATATATTAGTAAATAAAAATATAAATAGTTTCATATTGTTACCAAAATGATCTTGAGGAAATTTTTTAATTGAATATTCCTAAGAAATATGATGATAATGAACTTAAAAGTGGATCCAAGTTGTCATGACCCATCCCCCAGGGCCCGTGATGTGACTAGCCCCAGCTCGCCTTCCATAGGCCAGGGGATGAAGACTAGCACTGAATAGGCATATCCCAAAAAAGGGAAAGCATTTTTCTTTAAACCTATACACACACACAAAGATAAAACTATGGAAAATAAACAAAAAGTAAACCATAACTGTCACTGAGACAACTACTGAGAGTACAATACAAACTGAAAGTACAAGAGGCCAGAATAAAATCCTAAAACCACAAAGGATGGTATAACTACCATGGTCCATCCACTCAAGACCCTACCTAAAGGGTAGGTAAAGGCTAAATGCCTATACCCATAGAAGTATGCCTATGTGTCCCGTCTCACTGAGAGCCACCTGGCCTGGGACCACTAAGGTCTCTGTTGAAACATCGATCACCTGCACAAGACACGACATGTATGGGTGAAGCCCATGTAGGGGTGAGTAACACAATACTCAGTAGGGACCCTAAAACACAAATGAAAGACCAAAAAGCAAGATATCTCACACCAGGTATCACTCAAAGTATAGAAAGTAAGACTATTAGTCATAAAGATGAATCATCTTGTATTTCTGAGGGACTCATCCATGATGAGTCACTGAATTTTGATCAACTATTAGACCATTGAGGTACACTCAACTACTGGACCTCTAAGGTCTACTGAGCTACATGACCACTGAGGTCCACTCAGCTACTGGACCACTATGGTCTGCTGGGATTCTGGACCACTAAGGTCTGCTCAGCTACTGGAACATTGAGGCCCACTTGGCTGTTGGACCACTAAGGTCCAATCAAATTCTAGACCACTGAGGTTTTCTCGGATTCTGGACCACTGAGGTCCACTCGACTGGTGGACCACTATGGTCTGCACGGCTGCTGGACCACTGAGGTCTCTCCGCTCATGGACCACTGAGGTCTACTGAGATACTAGACCACTGAGGTCCGCTCGACTGCTGGACCACTGAGGTCTGCTCCACTACTGGACCACTGAGGTCCACTGAGCTACTAGACCATAGAGGTCCACTTGGATCCTAAACCAATGAGGTCCCACTCATCATATTCATCATGTCATGATCTGTTATAAGATTCCTACTCTAGTGCGCTTGACTCCGAAATATTATACTCCTCAAGCCATTGGTCATATCTTGAATTCCACAAAAACTCACTTATAGTATACTCAAAGGACCGTATCATCATAAGGGTCCCAATGCCACAGGCGGAGTTTCAATCGGATGCCCGGTCTGAAAGATATTGGAATTTTAGTAAATAGGGGTCAGTTGTGTCTGGACCCGGTCTGACTTGGTTAGATTGACTCGACCAACCCGTGCCGGGGGTCCTGCATGACCCGATCCATTTCGGCAGACCTGAACCAACTCGGTTTGGTCTGGACCGACCCAGTCTGGCTGAGCCTAGTGGCCAGGCCCATTAGGCCTTATTGGACCTGGCTCGGTTCGACCGTGGGTCCACCCCGCCGGGTCGGCCAGTGATCCGGTCAACATTCTCCGGACTAGTTTGACTTAGTCAGACCGATTTATTTCCAGCTAGGCCGCACAAGGGCCTAGTTTCTTATTTTTACCAGCCTACAATGGAGGGTTGGTTCTCCACTAGCCCGGGCCGCGCAGAATCCCAGTTCGCTCCACCGGCCTGGCCTGATGCCGAGTCCGACCTGCTGCTCCAGCCTGGCCCACTGGGTAGGCCGGTCCGATCCACCCAGGATGTGGTAGGTGCTACATCCCTACTCTACTGATGTGACTAGATGGAGCCACGCCCCCCTCTGCCATGGCCTCAAGCCACGATCTCCGATGCTATGTGGCCAGCCTGGGGCCAACTAGGTCCTCCACACGCGATCTGTTGACCGCATGCCACCGCCTGGCGAGGCGACGCTACGCTGTGTCACCCCTTCTCTATTATGGCCTGCCCTAGCTGTGAACCTCATCACAAACCATGGTCCTCCCTGACCACAACCCTCATCACCACCTGCGGTTGCGCCACCGTGGGTCCCTACCCCACTAGCTGTTAAGTTGGTGACCTCCGCTGTCGGGTGGCTACGCCACTGCACACCACCGCTGGTTCCACCATATGCTACTACCGATGGTCCTCCTTCAATGGGCCACCACTGTCAGTGTGGTAGTTTGATTTCCGTTCTGAAAGCCCCATTGTGATCCTCGGGTCACCGCCTTTATCCCTATGGACTCAAGACTGCCTTGCCATTGCTTTGGAGGTTCAATCACTCTCAAAACGTCCCATAAAAATCTGACGCGACCTTGTGGGTCTGTTGGTGAAGAACAATATGGGAGAGAGAGGGGCTCACAAAGATCACCCAATGAGTAATATGGTCCTTTGTTCATTTTGGACCAGATCTATTCTTATCAGTGGGGTCATGAAGCATAATTCAATCACTAATAATGTTAATCCTCAACATCAACCCGCAAATATTTATTCCCAATCACGCAATAAGAAATCATCCATGGATCAACTAGTTAGAGAGTTGATATGCATTCTTCATTTATAAAAGAAGAACAGGGGAAAAATAATCACACAGATTTACCTAGAGAATAGGTTCGATCACAGTAAGACTTTGTTGTTGAAGGTGATCCATTCGTGAAAGTCCTCGATCCATCGTCGAGGGTGAGATCTCTCGAAGAGGAGGGGGAGTGCTCAATGTTGTTGGCGATCATCATTCGTCATTATTCTTTCATAAAAAATGATCCTCCAGAGATTCAGAGTGATTTTCAAGATCCCACTCTCATACCCAATTCCTATTATCCCATTAAATGGAGAAAATGCATCACGACATTTCTATTACACTGAGTCACTACCGTTACACTGTTTCATTTAGAAAACAACATTTCTGTTACTTTGCGTTGTAGAGTCATTGCATGGTTTAATTTATGGAATGAAATAGTGGGCTCTTCATTGTGTTGCAGCGAAAGAATTTCAAATAAAATAAACTTTTTAAGTTTATTTTATTTTCCCTTAAAACACCTGAAAATTAACTTTTTCCCTCAACCTGTGCCAGTCTGGGTTAGGCCCCGCTTAAGGAGAACATCTCATTATGAACACAACTGTGGTCTTTAATTTTTAATCTGAGTTACCATTTGTGAGTTATGATGATTCGGAAATAAAATAATTTTTATTTAAATTATTTTATATACTGTTACGTCCCAAAAACCAACATTCATAGCCGGCCTGCGCCATCCGATGTTAGGATCTGCCTAAGGTAATCACACCATCATAAAATGAACGATACTCTCAGATTTCCAATCTAAGTTACCGTTTATGAGTTATAAGGATTTAAAAATAAAATAATCTTTATTCAATTATTTTATTTACGGCCAAAAACTACTTTCCACTGTTGTCCAGCACCGGCCAATGTTAGGCTTTGCTTAGGGAAAGCATACCCTCATTAGCTTAACGGTGGTCTCAGATTTTGAATTAGAATAACCGTTCCTGAGTTATAAGGATTTGAAAAATAAAATAATTTTATTTAATAATTTTATTTATAGTTATGTCATTTTTGGGTTTTTCATTGGAGGCCCGTGACGACTAAACTTAAGTCACGCTTAGGGTAAACTCGCCATCCTGAACGCAATGGTGCCCTCATATTTTTGATCTGGGCACCCATTTAAGAGTTTTTCAATTTTTTCAGGAAAATTTCTCACACATACTATTTAAAACTTAACATTTTTTGACAGATCATTTTGAGAACTCTGGGCCTCATAATCGCACACCGTCTTAGTTCAGAGTCTCAAAATAATACTATATAATTTAAAAAAAATACATGGAATTCTAGGATATTACATTAACCCCACTTTTAGGTATTTATGTCATCGTAATCCAAAACAAAGGCTAATCAAATAAATGGGAGTACTGAGAACGAATCTGAGTCTCACAATCCCACATACTCTCATAGAGATTCATATACTGACAAAAAACACACACTATAAGAATCGAGCTTCCGCGAAGGATCCTCTCATATTGATCCTCTATTTCCACTAGGTACTCCATGAATGTCACCCCATCATCAATGTCCTACTCGCACCAATCAATGACACGTGATGGGTCTTGTATGTATCTCTTACACATAGAGGTATCTCGAGCTCTCTACTAACCTCTACTACTAGGTAGTTAGGAACTGGGTTGACTCGGTGAGTTAGTCATCGATCACCCAGATGGTAGCGTGTCTCCTAGACATATGTGGTAAACCCATCACAAAGTCCATCGATATCCCCTTCCCACTTCCTTCCCAATACCCCTAGAAAGAGAAAGAACAACCCACAAAACTAATTTATACAAGCATTCAACTTTTTATCTCAACAGATAAACCCATCTTCAACCCATTCCATTATCCCCAGTGTCCACCTTGACACCCACACAAATACCCTGATACATCTCACCACTCTAGGCGTCACTGCTACAACTACACATCCTCTAAAAAGAACAATGTTCTCCCCACCTTTTGAATATCCAGTAAGGGTATGCCCTATGAACATCTAGGAATGTGTAGTCTCGCAGCGGGGATCTCTGAGTTTCACCTCACTAACTCTCTAAGAGTGGAGGGGAAACTACCCTTGGCTAAAGAAAAGATACCTCATCTCTATCCATGAAGGATATATAAAGTTAGACTAACTGCTTTGAGGCCTCGTTCAGTAGCTGTGAACTTGATCTCCTACTGAGATCATCTACCACCATGTTCCCCTTCCCAAGAGTATAGACTACATTTAAGTCATAGTCCTGGAGGGACTCTATCCAATGTCACTATCTCAAATTCAGATCCTTCTAAGAAAAGATATACTTGAGACTCTTGTGGTCTGAGTAGATGATGAATCATTCACCAATAAGGTGGTGTCGCCACATCTCCAATGCGAATACAACCACTACCAAATCAAGGTCACGAGTCTCATAATTCTACTAATGCGGTCTCAATTTTTATGATACATAAGAAATAACCACTTTCCCCTACATCAGGGAACAACCAATCCTGGCTCGTGATGCATCATAGAAAACCACGCAGTCGGTGCCCTCCTCTGGATGACTCAAGATATGATCACTCATCAAGCTCTACCTCAGTTATTGAAAGATCTGTTGGCATATTTCTGTCCACACAAAGGGTTTTACCTTCTTCTTCAATGCCTTCATGGGTGATTACAATCTAGACAAGTCAGGTAAAAGCCTTTGATAGTACCCAACCAACCCAAGGAAACTCCGAACCTTAGTAACGCTCTTGGGTGGCTCCTCAGCAAGCACTGCCTCGATCTTTACTGAATCCACCACAACTCCAACCTCTGAGATGACATGTCCCAGTAAGTGGAACTTTTATATCTAGAAATCACACTTAGAGAGCTTTATGTAAAGCTAATTCTATTAGAGTGTGTCCAGAACCATCGTTAGGTGTATTGCGTGATCCTCCTCAGACACTGAATACACTAAGATGTCATCAATGAAGACCACTACAAACCGGTTTAAGTACGGCTGGAAGATTCTATTAATGAGTCCCATGAACACTAATGGGGAATTATTAAATAAAAAGGACATCAATAAGTAATCATAGTGGCTGTAGTAAAATTTGAAATTCGTCTTCAAGATGTCCTCATCTCGTACTTGAAGCTGGTGATAGCCTGATTCTAGGTCTATCTTTAAGAACCATGTCACTACCTTCAGCTGATCGAAGAGTTTATTAATATTTGGTAGAAGATACTTGTTATTCACGGTCACCTGGTTCAGGTTCTAGAAGACCACGCATAATCTCAATCTTTCTTCTTCCTTCTTGGAAAACAATATTGGGGATTCCCATGGTGAAATGATGGGCCTTACGAACCCCTTCCTCTGTAAGTCCTCTAACTGTACCCTCAGCTCTTGGAGCTCTGTAGGAGCCATCTGATATGAAGGTGTAGATACCAATGTCATCCCAGAAAACATATCAATTCATAAATATACCTCTCTACGAGGAGGTAGTCTTGGAACATCATCTAGAAAGACGTCCTCGTACTTGTCCACCACTGTAGGGAACTAAAAACTCAAAACATCCACTTATATGAGGGTAAGGATGGCTGCATGAAACTACCCATTCCTCTATCCTCTAGCATCCTAAGCTTGGTGTGCACCACGTTGGGGTGGTGTTTGTAACATACTGAAATTTATACCACTTGCTATTGCTCTCCCAGCTCCTCTACCACGTCTTCCACCCTACAAATTATTCTGTTATTATCGCTATCTCTGCCCCGGTGGCCCATCCACCATTTCACTGTTAACAAAATGGGCTGGAAAATCTCTAGTGTGATATCCCCTCCTATCTCTTGGAAAGTATTACCCATTTATAGGTCAACTGGACACACCCTATGAGCCTTGATTTGTAGATCCCCTATCTTGGGACCTCTTCTCGGAACATCTCACACGTCCAAGTCTCTGAGACTGACGTTAGCTTTCTGGTTTCCCACAACTGACATCCACTGGCTGTATCTGCTCAGCTAAAGGACTTTCAACCAAAAAGGGTCTCTTTATCACCCTATCATAAGTAGGAATGCATAGAGAAATAAAGATGACTTGGATTTACCTAAACACATCTCACTCAAAGGTCCAATCCCTGAAGCACTGGTCGTATCGTATTTATCGAGTACCTAGAAAGGTCGGTATTCCTCAATGAATACTTAGCTACCGACATGTCGTCCTACCAAAGCTGTAGAAGCTCTTGGGAACACATAGCCTTTAGATTTTATGGTAAGAGCCCCTTCTCTGAGAGAGGTTCTCAAGCTCTGTCCATGGAAAAGTCACCTCATCATAAGATCGGATAATCTTAACCCCGTAATCACGTTACTGAGCCACGTAGAAGGCTCACTTCTAGGAATTCCATCTGATCTAATGGTGACATGACTAGACAAAAAACTTGGTCACCACTTCAAGCTAGTCCTTAACTGCTTGTGAGTCAGGATCTCCTTGGAACCTGAGGGGTATCTGTCGCTGAAACTTGTGAAAGGCGATCATCCTACACTTCTCATCCGCTGGTACTACGAGTACCATGTGCTACTCCATAGGTGGTGGTACAGATGGTACACCACCCAATGGTGTTGTCTCTAGTATAAACCCCTATACCCATCTCATCACCCCATAGATCATCCTCATGATCACGCGGTGGAATCTTGGCTGGCTTTATATGTGGAATCATCTTGAAACAAAACAATATGTACCACTATCAATAGAGTATACCTGGTGATATGACTCAATAAGGAAATGGAAAAGTCAACCCATTATTATACGATGCATGTGCCATTGTTTTTACCTACAACTAGTGTTTTCATGAACTGAGTCAAAAAGAATAATTCATGGTCCTGGTGTATGGATATGATGGATAACGCACCAACAATGGATTCCCTAGCCTAAAATCCAAACTTGAAATACTTAACACTATTTCCCCAAACCAAACTCATAGAATTTTGATTCTTAAGGTAGAACCGACCTCCTCTGATAGCACTTTGTCATGAATCGTCCCCTAGGGCCCGTGCTGTGACTACCCAAATACTGCCTTTTATAAGACAGGGGCTGGAGACTAGCATTGAATAGGTATATCCCAAAAGGGAAGGAATTTTAATTTAAACCTATACACATGCACACATCTCAAACTGCAGAAGTTTAACACAAAGTAAACCACAACTGTCACTGAGACAACTACTGAGAGTACAATAAAAACTAAAATTACCAGGGGCTAGAATAAAAGCTCCAAACCAAAAAGGAATGTACAACTGCCTGTAGCCATAGAAGTATGCCTGTCTGTCCCATATCATTGAGCACCACCTAGTCTCGGACCACAAAGGTCTATGTCTAAATTTCGATCACCTACAAGAGACACGACACATATGAGCAAAGCCTGTGTAGGGGTGAGTAAAACAATACTCAGTAGAAACCCCAAACCACAAAGGAAAGTCCAAAAGGAAAGGCCACAAAGTAAGACAAATCACATCATATATAACTCAAAGTATAGAAAGTAAGACTATCAGTTATAAATCTGGATCATATTTTACTACTGAGGGACTCATTCCTAATGAGTCACTAAGGTTCGCTCAGTTACAGGAAGACTGAGGTCATCTCCCCTACTTGACCACTGAGGTCCACTCGGCTGCTCTACCACTGAGGTCCGCTTAGCTGTTGGACAACTGAGGTCTGCTCGGCTATTGGACCACTAAGGTCGGCTTAGCTACTCAACCATTTAGGTCTGTTCGACTGCTGGACAACTGAGGTCTGCTCTGCTCATGGACTACTGAGGTCCACTAAGCTATTGGGCCACTGAGGTATGATCAGATGCTGGACCACGGAGGTCCACTCCCCTAATGGATAACTGAGGTCCACTGAGCTACCGAAACACTAAGGCATGCTCGGCTCTTGGACCACACAGGTCCCGCTCATCATATCCTTCATGTCATGGTCAGCTGTAGGATTCCTTCTCTCTAGTGCACTTGACTCTAGAATATTTTAATCCTCAATCCATAGGTTGTATCTTGAATGACACAAAAACTCACTTAGAGTATACTAAAATGACCATCTTATTGCAAGGTTCCCAATTCTATTGGTGGCGCGTCAATCTAATGCCCATTCTAAAAGATATTGGCATTTTAGTAAACATGGGATGGTTGTATCTGAACCCGGTCCAACTTGGTCGGATCGACCAAACCAACCTAGCCTTGGGGTCCCGTATGACTCGACCCGTTTTGGCCGACCTGACCTGACTCAGTTAGATCTAGGCCGACCCAGTCCAGCCTGACCTAGTAGCTAGGCCCATTGGGCCTTAATGGACCCGGCCCGGTTTGGCCATGGGTCCAGCCTGCCGGGTCACCCAACAACCCGGTCCACATTCTTTGGTCCGATCTGACTTAGTCGAACCAGTTTATTTCCAGCTATCTGATAAAAAACTATTTTGTTGAATATTTTTATTGATAATAAATGATATAATTTTCTCACATTGTGTTAAATATGTTTATTTATAAAATATTTGGGATTTGATCATTCATTTGAAAATTTGGTGAAAATTCCAGTTTTACCCTTTATAGTGCACTGTAGTATTTTGAAGATAAATATTTTTATATTTATTATTTGAATTTGAAATTTTGTAACAGTGTTCCTAACTTAATGTTATACAACTTTTAGTCAGGACACTAGAGCTAAAGAGTGCATTTGGATGGAGTAAATTGCCCATTAAGACAATGATGGGATGGACTCGGCAGAATGGACATGGGTTTTGTATTTGGGACATATCGTCTTCATCCGGGCTTGGATTGAGCCCAAATTTTGAAGAACGCTTGGGGAAATGATTTGAAACAAATAATCCTTCTAGAAGGTCGGTAAATTCACGCGTTGTGGAGGTCAAATAGGCGGTTAAAATTGTAATAAAATATTTGGCCGAGTTTTTCATTTCACACTTAAAAAGTTATGTAACCCTAGACCTCACAAACTCTATTTAAAGGGGGTTTTAAATCTTTGGGAGGGATGGTGGAGACATTGGGAAGGTGTGTCCGAAAGAGTGTCTCTTGGGAGCCACTCAAAACTCTTGGAAGAATCAAGCCTTTGTGCAAAACTCTCTTCCAAAAAGGCTCTCCTCTCCCACCTCTTCTTTGTATTTCTTTTATTTCATGTTTTTTTCTTGAATTTTTATTCAAATAATATTCTGCGTTCTTCCCTTTTCTTCTTCTCTTAATCTTCTTAATTGGGTTGGAATCAATATTGGAGACAATATTGGGTTATAACCTTTCAATCCTTTGCTTATGCAAAATGTCTCCACGATGACTACACCGCCCATGGAAGAGTAGTTCTTTTTAGTAATCGGTCGACCTCTCAACTTCTTCATTCATTTATTTTGAATAAATGATATACTGTAATTCACTAAACATGATCCAATAATTGAGTTTTCAAATTATAAGAAACTAAGTGAGAAAATGAACAATTAACACAAAACGCGCGAGGTCGGGATTTGTGTGAATTGTGAGAGCGCGATCTTAATCGGTAATACAAGACCACACGGGATCAATTTGTAGAATTCAAATAAAATCCCTAAACTCAATTAATTCTCATTTCTAGAGTGGTTATGTGCCTTAATTTACCACTGTCCATAAGCTAATCTTAGAACATCAATCAAAGCAGGGTGTTGCGATTTCATGTTCCGAAGTTAGCATAAGGTTAAATTCACTTCATCTTCGTGGTAAAGTTAATTCTCGTAGGGTTTGGGATTTAAGAAATTAAGAGATCATAATTAAGTGAATATTAATTTAAATGATAATGATTAATAAATTATTGAAGAGTTAGAGTTAGATCGATTACGTCTTTTAAATATTTTCTAAACAAACATCTTTTTGTTGTGTAATTTTAATCAAACTTCATTTAAAAACTAAAAAAAATACAATCTTCTTCCAGCAAACTTCTTCTAGATTCATAAACTATAAACAACCACCCCCATCCTTTCAAGTAGTGTTTTTATTCTATTTTATTTTATTTCTAGAATACCTCTAAAAATTGTTTTAATTCACTTCCTCCTTTGAGAGACGACCTTGGTCAGCCACTCTGCTGCACCTAAGTACCCTAAAATCACACTAATCATTTGAGGGCACCCACGATAGCGCTCTTTCAAATTGGCATTGTTTCCAGGGAGGAAAGTAATTTATTCAACCATTTAGTGGTATTTCTTTATTTTTCATTTTATTATTTTCTTCACCTCTCTCTTTCATCTTTACCCTTTCTCAAGTTTTAATTTTTTTTCATCCTCTTCTTTTCTTTTTGGACCATCAACTCAACTTATAATTCTTATTTTACTATGGTCCACTCACTTTCTTTTAATTTTTATTTGATTTATGACACGAACTAATACTGAATATCTCTTATATCTTGACCCTAAGATTGAATGTACCCTTAGGGCTCGAATCATACATTCTCAGTCTACGGGAAGTTTCAATATTCAACAAGTTGGTGAATTACTCTCTTCTGGAAACATAGAAATTGGAAGCAATTCAATTTCAAAAATAAAAGAGGAACCAATGGCTGGAAATAATGTAAATTAACTTAATAGAACCATTCAAGAATTGGCTGCACCTGATATTAACTATCAACCAAATTGTATTGCATACCCGAATCTCGAATCAGACTTTGAGTTAAAATTTGGATTTATTCACTTACTTACAAAGTTTCATGGACTCTCTGGTGAGGATCCCAATAAACATTTGAAATAATTTAATGTGGTTTTCTCAACCTTGAAACCAAGAAATGTTTCTGAAGATCAAATTAAATTAAGAGCATTCCCATTCTCACTTGATGGAGCTACAAAGGATTGGATGTACTATTTATAACCTGAAGATGTAACATATTGGAACAATTTGAAACGTATTTTCTTGCAGAGATTTTTTCCAACATCAAGGACCACTTCTATTCATAAGGAGATCTCGGGGATCAAGCAAGCACAAGGGGAGTCAATGTATGAGTACTGGGAGCGATTCAAGAAGTTGTGTGCAAGCTGACCACATCACCAAATTAGTGAGAAATTACTCATCCAGTACTTCTATGAAGGACTCACACCTATGGAGAGAATAATGGTAGATGTTGTGGCTGGAGGAGCATTGGTGGAAAAGACACCAGTAGCTGCACGTGCGTTGATCGACAAGATGGACCAAAACTCCCAAAAATTTGGTGATAGAGGTACACCACATGTCAGGGGAGTACATCAGGTAAGTCCTTATTCTCTTGAAAGTCATTTGATTGATACCAAGTTGGAAGAATTGAACACTATGGTGAGGCATATTTCTTTGGCTCAAAAGACATCCCAACCCACTCCCTCAAGGCCTTGTGGCATTTGTACTGATACAAGCCATCCAACTGACTGTTTCCCCCAACTACAAGAAACAGAAGATTGTGCAGCAGTATTCTCAGGGAGACCATTTCAGTAGCAACAACAACCATATCCCCAAAAAAGTTTGATTCATTTGCTCCAACATACAACCAAGGGTGGAAAGATCAACCAGATATGAGGTATGGATCTGGACAAAAACAAAGGCCACCCTTTCCACAAAACTTCCAGTAGCCTCCGCCTTACCAGCAGGGTTTCCAACAACCCCAAAGGAGATTTGAAGCCCAAGCATCAGCAAGCCAGCAACAAGGGAATCCCCCACCCATGGTAGATTCTAACACTGATGACCTTTTGAAGAAAATTTTTCTTAATCAATATAATGAGTTGAAGGGTCAAGGTTCGGAGTCAAGGGAGTTGAAGACTCAAATGAGCTAGATTGCCACCGCCCTCCATGAACTTGTGAGTAAGAATTCTGGAAATCTACCTTCCCAACCCACTCCAAATGCAAATGGGAATGTCAGTACCATCACATTGAGAAGTGGTAAGCAAATGAACGATACATCTGTACCTACCATTCCACCGGGATTCAACTCAACTCCGGAGCAACCGCATTCTAAACCAACTGATGAGCAATCCAAGGAGAAAGATAAAGGTAAGAAAAAGATTGATGATGTTCCTCCTAAACCCCTTACTTTTCCAAACAGGGTTGTTCAAACCAAGAAGATGGCTGAAGAAGAAATGAAAAAGGAGGTTTTGGACACATTCAAGCATGTGGAGATCAACATTCCTCTACTTTAATCCATTAAGAAAATCCCAAGGTATGCGAAATTCTTAAAAGAACTTTGTACCAATCGAAGAGGGCTCAAGGGAAATGAGAGGATAAACCTTGGAAGGAATGTATCAACATTCATTACACCAACTCTAGCAATGCCAACAAAGTGCAAGGATCCCAAGACATTCACCATCCCATGTACCATAGGGGAGTTTCGCTTCTCTGATGCTCTTTGTGATTTTGGAGCTTCAATAAATGTGATGCCTCATTCTGTATTCTCTTCTTTACAGGTTGGTGAGTTGAAGCCGACGAGAGTAGTGGTGCAGTTGGCGAATAGAGCTACGACATATCCAGCGAAAGTTCTTGAGGATGTACTAGTTTGGGTAAGAGACATGATCTTTCCAGCGGATTTATATGTGCTTAACATGGAGGATGATCAGTTAAGTTCTCATGCCCCCATTATCTTAGGTAGGCCCTTCCTCAAAACTTCAAAAACTATCATAAATGTCAATGAGGATACTATTTCCATAGAATTTGGGGATGAAGTTGTGATATTTAATGTTATAGACTCTATGAAGTACCCCTATGAGGACCATTCTTCTTTTGTTATCTCCCATTTTGAACCACCAAGTAAAAACTCCATGGATTTTGATTATCCTATGCTTAGGGAGATTATGAGTATTGGTTCTGGTTTAATGTCTAAGAGAACTTCCACACCTATTTCTAATGAAGAAGACTCTCTAATATTTGATTTTAAAATGGATTCATATTCTGATCTTGATCATGTGAACTCTGATTATGACATGGTTGTTGAGTACACTGATGGATTTGATGCTTTATTCTCTAATTTTTATGATGTCTATTCTGATACTGATGCTCTTTGTGCACATATTTCAGTTCCTTCAATGTCTCCATCCATACTACACCCTCCTTCATTAGAACTCAAGCCATTGCCACCAAATCTGAAATACTCATACTTTTTGAGTGGTGAGAGATTACCCGATATCATTGCTAACAATATCCCTTTTGAACATGAAGAAAAGCTTTTGAATATTTTGAGGGATAACATCAGGACGATTGGGTGGACCTTGGCTGACATATCAGGTATTAGCCCCTCCATTTGCATGCATAGGATTATCTTGGAGGATGGGGCTAAACCGGTGAGACAACCACAAAGGAGACTCAATCCCACCCTCCTGGAAGTTGTTAAAAAAGAAGTTGAGAAATTGCTCGAGGAAGGTATAATCTTTCCCATTTCAGATTCTCAGTGGGTAAGTCCAATTCAGATTATGCCTAAGAAGAGTGGTGTTACTGTTGTGAAAAATGAGAAAGATGAGTTAGTTACAGCGAGGGTACAAAATAGTTGGCGTGTGTGTATTGATTATAGGAAACTAAATCATTCCACTCTCAAATACCATTTACCCCTCCCATTTATTGATCAAATGCTTGAGAGACTAGATGAGAAGACACTCTATTGTTTCTTGGATGGATTTTCTGGATATTTTTAGGTTCCTATAGATCCCTAGGATCAGGAGAAGACTACATTCACCTGTCCCTTTGGCACATTTTCCTACCGAAGGATGACATTTGGACTTTGCAATGCCCCAGGTAACTTCCAGAGATGCATGGGGAGTATTTTTTCTTATTTTATTGAGACCTGCATGGAGGTATTTATGGATGATTTTACAGTTTATGGATCCTCATTTGATGAATGTCTCTCTAGTTTGGGTGATGTGTTGCATCGTTGTATTGAGAAGAACCTGGTCTTAAATTTTGAAAAATTTCATTTCATGGTCGAAAAGGGAATTACCTTAGGTCATATAGTCTCACAACATGGAATTGAAGTTGATAAATCTAAGGTAGACATTATTTCATCCCTTCCATATCCTACATGTGTGCGTGATGTTCGATAATTCCTTGGACATGCTGGATTTTATCGACGCTTCATCAGAGATTTTAGTAAGATTGATCTACCCTTATCTTGATTGCTTCAAAAAGATATTGACTTCAATTTTGATGATTCGTGCTGGGTATCATTTGACGAGCTAAAGAAGTGTCTGACCACTCCACCGATCATACAGCCCCCACGGTGGGAGATTCCTTTTGAGATTATGTGTGATGCCTCCAACTTTTCGGTTGGAGATGTCTTATCTTAGAGGGTGGAGGGACGTTCACATGTGATCACCTATGCATTGAGGACAATGGATTCATCCCAATCAAATTACACAACCACGGAAAAGGAGTTTCTTGTAGTCATATTTGCTTTAGATAAATTCCGCTCATATTTATTGGGATCTAAAGTAGTTGTTTTTTCTGACCATGCAGCTCTGAGGTACCTCTTGAAGAAGCCAGATGCAAATCCCAGGCTGATCCGATGGATGTTCCTTCTTCAAGAAATTGATATTGAGATAAAGGACAAGAAGGGGTCAGAAAACGTGGCGGCGGACCACATGAGTAAGCTTACTCGCACACTAGAGGATGACACCTTGGACCATGTACCACTTCGGGACACTTTCCCTGATGAGAATCTCTATACCATCTCAGGTACGCATCCTTGGTATGTTGATTTACTTAATTACATTGTTTCCTCTGAAATCCCATCAAATTTGAAGAAGCATCAAGTCCAAAAATTAAAAAGTGAGTCTAGGTATTAAGTGTGGGATGATCCTTACCTCTGGCGCATGTGTAGTGACCAAGTCATTAGGAGGTGTGTTCCCGATCACGAGTTTGAGTTTGTTTTGCATTTCTGTCATACACTTGCTTGTGGTGGACACTTTGGACCCCAACGGACAGCTAGGAAGGTTTTAGACTCTGGATTATATTGGCCTAGCTTGTTCCATGATGCCCATTGTTTTGTAAGTCATGCTCTCGTTGCCAACACACTGGGAATATTTCTAGGAGACATGAGATGCCCCAACAACCCATACTATTCTGTGAGATTTTTGATGTATGGGTCATCGACTTTATGGGTCTTTTTCCTAGTTCATTTGGATTTTTGTATATTTTGGTTGCTATTGATTATGTGAGTAAATGGGTGGAGGCTAAGGCCACCAGGACTAACGATTCTCATGTTGTAGTGGATTTTGTCAAGACTCAAATTTTCTGCAGGTTTGGAGTACCAAAAGCCATCATCAGTGACCAAGGGACACACTTTTGAAATAGTAATTTTGCTTCCCTCCTTCATAAGTATGGGGTGAAACACAAAACATCAACACCATACCACCCCCAAACAAATGGCCAGGCTGAGGTTTCAAATCGTGAGTTGAAACAAATATTAGAGAAAACCGTGCAACCAAATAGGAAGGATTGGAGCAAGTGCTTGGATAATTCATTGTGGGCTTATAGGATAGAATACAAGACACCCATTGGTATGTCCCCATTTAGGATTGTATTTTGGAAATCTTGTCATCTCCCGGTGGAAGTCGAGCATTGGGCATATTGGGCTATAAAGAAATGCAACATGGATTTGACCCAAGCTGAAATTCAAAGGAAGTTGAAAATTCAAGAGTTTGAGGAGATTCGACTGTCATCATATGAGAACTCAAGGCTCTACAAGGAAATATCAAAAGAATCTCATGACAAAATGATCCAACAAAGGGAGTTTCATGTTGGAGAGAAAGTCCTTCTCTATAGTTCACGACTCAAGCTGATGCCTGGTAAGTTGCATTCCATATGGTTAGGTCCTTATATTGTGACTAATGTTTTTCCTTATGGTGCAGTGGAGATCACACAAGAGGACACTGGAAGAAGATTTACAGTCAATGGGAAACTTTTGAAGAGATACATTGAGGGAATTCCTACTGATGTAGTGGATTTTATCAAACTGCATGACCCCATCATCACTTGATCACATCAGGCTGTTCCTAACCCTTTCACTTTTATATTATTTGTCCTATTTAAAAATTATAAATTTAATGTGCATATATCATCTCATGGGTTCACATTGAGGACAATGCAATATTTTATGTGTGGGGGAGGAAAACTTTTAGTTTAGTAATTTCAATTTTTTTTTCTGATTTAAAAAAACAAACAAAAAAATTGTATGTTTTTTCAAATTTTTTGTGTTTATTTTTCAATTTTCTTTGTGTTTTTGAAATTTTTGAGCTGAAATGATTCTCACCACAATTTAGAAATGCATATCAATGAGTGAAAAAATTTATCCCTTGAAACTAATCTTAAATGAATGCTGAAAATGACTTTGTTTCATGTTCAAATATTTAGTAATTTCATTAAAAGTACATCGAATTTTGAATCCCATGCCACATCTCATTGTCTTTATATTTGAAATCACTTTCCTGTGAGGCTTATGAACCATTATTTTCATATTATTTACATTCACCTCACTTCTTGAGAGAACCAAACCATGCTTGATTTAACCAGAATTTGATTTATTCCTGTCAAAACTTGAGGGTTTGAGGTACTTATGTTTAAATGATTAAGGAATTTGTTTGGTATTAAAGCCCCTATTTCAAATAATCTTTTTTTATAATGGCCTACCTTGAACATTTAATCCTTGTATCCCTTATAATCCATGCACATCCTGTTAGGTTAGCCACATTATAAGCCAATTTTCCCTATCCAACCAAATCTTGAAGTGAAATTGCATAATCTAGTTGATCTTAAGTGTAGGGGAAGCTATCTTGTGTTGTGATACCACATTCTGTGATACTTTATGTGGAAAATTAAATTCTTAAGAGATGTGTTTGCTGCTGAATAAAGTCATTATATTAAAATTTGTGCCTTTTCTGGAGCTTTCATGACAAGTGAAGCTCTGCCTTTTCTGGAGCTTCTAATTGAGGTGGAAAGCTGTACCTATCTGGAGCTTTCTAGAAAATCATGTTTGAGAAGATTGACATTTTTTATGCTAAAATGATGAATGATGTAAAATTTTCATGACTTTTCATGATGATGGAGCTGAATTTATACTATTGGGATTGAGGAGAAGACCATATTTAAGTGAAAATTAGATTAATGCAATTTTGCTTCAAAAAGAGTCAAGCCCTCCTCATTCAGCCTCAGAATTTTTCACATCTAAATCCTACCAACCGAAAGACAGAGAACAACCCTAAAAACTCCTCATGATAAAAATATGTCCTTGACTCACATCGAGTGGCGATGTAGGAATCTATCAATCCTATGGTGACCCTTGTATGAGTTTGGATGAGAAAGACATTGCAAAAAAAAATGATATTTGAGTGATGAGAGAAAATTCAAGCGAGGTAAGTGTTTTATGCATGGGAGGATAAATGAATTGGAAATATATTGAATGATATTAATAGAGAATTTGAAATAAGGTTTTTTATGAGGCATTATATCTTTTGATTCTTGGTGTGGAATTGATGGATCCCAATGATATGTGTTTTAAAATTGGTTTTGATTTGATATTGATGTTTACTTGACATGAGGTTTTTCCCAGGAGTGCAAAAGGGTAAGTGTGGGGGAGTTGATAAAACACTATTTTGTTGAATATTTTATTGATAATAAATGATATAATTTTCTCACATTGTGTTAAATATGTTTATTTATAAAATATTTGGGATTTGATCATTCATTTGAAAATTTGGTGAAAATTCCAGTTTTACCCTTTATAGTGCACTGTAGTATTTCGAAGATAAATATTTTTATATTTATTATTTGAATTTGAAATTTTGTAGCAGTGTTCTTAACTTAATTTTCTACAACTTTTAGTCAGGACACTAGAGCTAAAGAGTGCATTTGGATGGAGTAAATGGGCCATTAACACAATGATGGGCTGGACTCGGCAGAATGGATATGGGTTCTGTATTTGGGTCATAACTTCTTCATCCGGGCTTGGATTGAGCCCAAAGTTTGATGAAAGATCGGAGACATGATTTTGAACAAATAATCCTTCTGTAAGGCCGGTAAATGCACGCGTTTTAGAGGTCAACTAGGCGGTTCAACTTGGAATAAAATATTTCACCGAGTTTTTCATTTCACACTTAAAAAGTTATGTAACCCTAGCCCTCACAAACTCTATTTAAAGGGGGTTTTAAATCATTGGGAGGGATGGGGGAGACTTTGGGAAGGTGTGTCCGAAAGAGTGTCTCTTGGGAGCCCCTCAAAACTCTTGGAAGAATCAAGCCTTTGTGCAAACCTCTCTTCCAAAAAGGCTCTCCTCTCCCACCTCTTCTTTGTATTTCTTTTGTTTCATGTTCGTTTCTTGAATTTTTCTTCAAATAATCTTATGTATTCTTCCCTTTTATTCTTCTATTAATCTTCTTAATTGGGTTGGAATCAAGAGTGGAGACAATATTGGTTTATACCCTTTCAATCCTTTGCTTATGCAAAACGTCTCCACGATGACTACACCGCCCATAGAAGAGTAGTTCTTTTTAGTAATCGGTCGACCTCTCACCTTATTCATTCATTTATTTTGAATCAATGATATACTGTAATTCAATAAATATGATCCATTAATTGAGTTTTCAAATTATAAGAAACTAAGTGAGAAATTGAACAATTAACACAAAACGCGCGAGGTCGGGATTTGTGTGAATTGTGAGAGCGCGATCTTAATCGGTAATACAAGACCACACAGGATCAATTTGTAGAGTTCAAATAAAATACCTAAACTCAATTAATCCTCATTTACAGAGTGGTTACGTGCCTTAATTTACCACTGACCATAAGATAATCTTAGAACATTAATCAAACCAGGGTGTTGCGATTGCATGTTCCGAAGTTAGCATAAGGTTAAATTCACTTCATCTTCGTGGTAAAGTTAATTCTCATAGGGTTTGGGATTTAAAAAATTAAGAGATAATAATTAAGTTAATATTAATTTAAATGATAATGATTAATAAATGATTGAATAGGTAGAGTTAGATCGATTACGTCTTTAAATATTGTCTAAACAAACATCTTTTTGTTGTGTCATTTTAATCAAACTTCATTTCAAAACTAAAAAAAATACAATCTTCTTCCAGAAAACTTCTTCTAGATTCATAAACTATAAAAACCCACCCCCATACTTTCAAGTAGTGTTTTTATTCTATTTTATTTTATTTCTAGAATACCTCTAGAAATTGTTTTAATTCACTTCCTCCTTTGAGAGATGACCTTGGTCAGCCACTCTACTGCACCTAAGTACCCTAAAATCACACTAATCATTTGAGGGCACCCACGACAGCGCTCTTTCAAATTGGCGTCGTTTCCATAGAAAGAAGTAATTTATTTAACCATTTAGAGATATTTCATTTATTTTTAATTTTATTATTTTTTTCACCTCTCTCTTTCATCTTTACCCTTTCTCAAGTTTTCATTTTTTTTCATCCTCTTGTTTTCTTTTTGGACCATCAACTAAACTTCTAATTTTTATTTTACTATAGTCCACTCACTTTTTTTAATTTTTATTTGATTTATGAAAAAAAATAATCCCGAATATCTCTTAGATCTTGACCCTGAGATTGAACGTAGCCTTACGGCTCGAATCAGACATTCTCAGTCTACGGGAAGTTTCAATATTCAACCAGTTGGTGAATTACTCTCTTCTGGAAACATAGAAATTGGAAGAAATTCAATTTCAAACATAAAAGAGGAACCAATGGCTAGAAATAATGGAAATGAACTTAATAGAACCATTCGAGAATTGGATGCACTTGATATTAACTATCAAATAAATTGTATTGCATACCCAAATCTCGAATCAGACTTTGAGTTAAAATCTGTATTAATTCACTTACTTCCAAAGTTTCATGGCCTCTCTGGTGAGGATCCCAATAAAAATTTAAAAGAATTTAATGTGGTTTTCTCAACCTTGAAACCAAGAAATGTTTCTGAAGATCAAATTAACTTAAGAGCATTCCCATTCTCACTTGATGGAGCTGCAAAGGATTGGATGTACTATTTACAACCTGAAGATGTAACATGTCGGAATGATTTGAAACGTATTTTCTTACAGAGAATTTTTCCAGCATCAAGGACCACTTATATTCATAAGGAGATCTCGGGGATCAATCAAGCACATGGGGAGTCAATGTATGAGTACTGGGAGCGATTCAAGAAGTTGTGTGCAAGCTGCCCACATCACCAAATCACTGAGCAACTACTCATCCAGTACTTCTATGAAGGACTCACACCTATGGAGAGAAGAATGGTAGATGCTGCGGCTGGAGGAGCATTGGTGGACAAGAAACCAGTAGCTGCACGTGTGTTGATCGACAAGATGGCCCAAAACTCCCAATAATTTGGTGATAGAGGTACACCACATGTCAGGGGAGTACATAAGGTAAGTCCTTGTTCTCTTGAAAGCCATTTGATTGATACCAAGTTGGAAGAATTGACCACTATGGTGAGGCAGATTTCTTTGGCTCAAAAGACATCCCAACCCACTCCTTCAAGGCCTTGTGTCATTTTCACTGATACAAGCCATCCAACTGACTGTTGCCCCCAACTACAAGAAACAGAAGATTGTGCAGCAATATTCCCAGGGAGACCATTTCAGCAGCAACAACAACCATATCCCCAAAAGAAGTTTGATTCATTTTCTCCAACATACAACCAAGGGTGGAAAGATCAACCGGACATGAGGTATGGCTCTGAACAACAACAAAGGCCACCCTTTCAACTTAACTTCTAGCAGCCTCTGCCTTACCAGCAGGGTTTCCAACAACCCCAAAGGAGATTTGAAGCCCAAGCATCAGCAAGACAGCAACAAGGGAATTCCCCACCCAAGGTATATTCTAACACTGATGACCTTTTGAAGCAAATTGTTCTTAATCAATAGAATGAATTGAAGAGTCAAGGTTCGGAGTTGAGGGAGTTGAAGACTCAAATGATCCAGATTACCACTGCCCTCCATGAACTTGTGAGTAAGAATTCTGGAAATCTACCTTCCCAACCCACTCCAAATCCAAAGGGGAATGTCAGTACCATCACATTGAGAAGTGGGAAGCAAATAAACGATACATCTGTACCTACCATTCCACCGGGATTCACCTCAACTCCGAAGAAGCCGCATTCCAAACCAACTGATGAGTAATCCAAGGAGAAAGATAAAGGTAAGAAAAAGATTGATGATGTTCCTCCTAAACCCCTTCCTTTTCCAAACAGGGTTGTTCAAACCAAGAAGATGGCTAGAGAATCAATGAAAAAGGAGGTTTTGGACACATTCAAGTGTGTGGAGATCAACATTCCTCTACTTGAATCCATTAAGCAAATCCCAAGGTATGAAAAATTCTTAAAATAACTTTGTACCAATCGAAGAGGGATCAAGGGAAATGAGAGGATCAACCTTGGAAGGAATGTCTCAGCACTCATTACACCAACTCTAGCAATGCCAACAAAGTGTAAGGATCTCGAGACATTCACCATCCCATGTACCATAGGGGAGTTGCACTTCTATGATGCTCTTTGTGATTTTGGAGCTTCAATAAATGTGATGCCTCATTCTGTATTCTATTCTTTACAGGTTGGTGAGTTGAAGCTGACGAGAGTAGTGGTGCAATTGGAAAATAGAGCTACGACATATCCAGCGGGAGTTCTTGAGGATGTACTTGTCCGGGTAACAGACATGATCTTTCCAGCGGATTTCTATGTGCTTAATATGGAGGATGATAAGGTAAGTTCTCATGCCCCCATTATCTTAGGTAGGCCCTTCCTCAAAACTACAAAAACTATCATAAATGTCGATGAGGGTACACTTTCCATAGAATTTGGGGATGAAGTTGTGATATTTAATGTTATGGACTCCATGAAGTACCCCTCTGAGGACCATTCTACTTTTGTTATCTCTCATTTTGAACCACCAAGTAAAAACTACATGGATTTTGATTGTCCTATGATTAGGGAGATTATGAGTATTGGTTCTGGTTTAATGTCTAAGAGAACTTCCACACCTATTTCTTATGAACAAGACTCTCTAATATTTGATTTTAAAATGGATTCATATTCTGATCTTGATCATGTGAACTCTGATTATGACATGGCTGTTGAGTACGCTGATGGATTTGATGCTTTATTCTCTGATTTTTATGATGTCTATTCTGATACTGATGCTCTTTGTGCACATATTTCTGTTCCTTCAATGTCTCCATCCGTACTACATCCTCCTTCATTAGATCTCAAGACATTGACACCAAATATGAAATACTCATACTTGTTGAGTGGTGAGATATTACCCACTATCATTGATAAAAATCTCCCTTTTGAACATGAAGAAAAGCTATTGAATATTTTGAGGGAGAACATTAGGGAGATTGGGTGGACCTTGGCTGACATATCAAGTATTAGCCCCTCCATTTGTATGCATAGGATTCTCTTGGAGGATGGGGATAAACCGGTGAGACAGCCACAATGGAGACTCAATCCCACCCTCCTGGAAGTTGTTAAAAAATAAGTTGAGAAATTGCTCGAGGAAGGTATAATATTTCCCATTTCAGATTCTCACTGGGTAAGTCCAATTCAGGTTGTGCCTAAGAAGAGTGGTGTTACTATTGTTAAAAATGAGAAAGATGAGTTAGTTCTAATGAGGGTACAAAATAGTTGGCGTGTGTGTATTGATTATAGGAAACTAAATCATTCCACTCACAAAGACCATTTCCCCCTCCCATTTATTGATCAAATGCTTGAGAGACTAGCTGGGAAGACACACTATTGTTTCTTGGATGGATTTTTTGGATATTTTTAGGTTCCTATAGCTCTGGAGGATTAGGATAAGACTACATTCACCTGTCCCTTTGGCACATTTTCCTACCAAAGGATGCCATTTGGACTTTGCAACGCCCCAGGTAACTTCCAGAGATGCATGGTGAGTATTTTTTCTTATTTTATTGAGACCTTCATGGAGGTATTTATGGATGATTTTATAGTTTATGGATCCTCATTTGATGAATGTATCTCTAGTTTGGATGATGTGTTGCATCGTTGTATTGAGAAGAATCTGGTCTTAAATTTTGAAAAATGTCATTTCATGGTCGAAAAGGGAATTGTCTTAGGTCATATAGTCTCACAACATGGTATTGAAGTTGATAAATCTAAGGTAGACATTATTTTATCCCTTCCATATCCTACATGTGTGCGTGATGTTTAATCATTTCTTAGACATGCTGGATTTTACCGATGCTTCATCAGAGATTTTAGTAAGATCGCTCTACCCTTATATTGATTGCTTCAAAAAGATATTGACTTCAATTTTGATGATTCGTGCAGGGTATCATTTGATGAGATAAAGAAGTGTCTGACCACTCCCCCCGATCATACAACCCCCATGGTGGGAGATTCCTTTTGAGCTTATGTGTGACGCCTCCAACTTTGCGGTTGGAGCTGTCTTATCTCAGAGGGTGGAGGGACGTTCACATGTGATCTCCTATGCATCTAGGACACTGGATTCAGCCCAATCAAATTACACAACCATGGAAAAAGATTTTCTTGAAGTCATATTTTCTTTAGATAAATTCCGTTCACATTTATTGGGCTCTAAAGTAGTTGTTTTTTCTGACCATGTAGCTCCGAGGTACCTCTTGAAGAAGCCAGATGAAAAGCCTAGGCTGATCCGATGGATGATCCTTCTTCAGGAATTTGATATTGAGATAAAGGACAATAAGGGGTCAGAAAACTTGGTGGCGGACCACATGAGTAGGCTTAATCACACACTAGAGGATGACACCTTGAACCATATACCACTTCGGGACACTTTCCCCGATGAGCATCTCTATACCATCTCAGGTACGCATCCTTGGTATGCTGATTTAGTTAATTACATTGTTTCCTCTGAAATCCCAGAAAATTTGAAGAAGCATCAAGTCCAAAAATTAAAAAGTGAGTATAGGTATTATGTGTGGGATGATCCTTACCTCTGGCGTATGTGTAGTGACCAAGTCATTAGGAGGTGTGTTCCCGATCAGGAGTTTGAGTCTGTTTTGCATTTTTGTCATACACTTGTTTGTGGTGGACACTTTGGACCCCAACAGACAGCTAGGAAGGTTTTGGACTCTGGATTATATTGTCCTAGCTTGTTCCATGATTCCCATGTGTTTTGTAAGTCATGCTCTCGTTGCCAACACACTGGGAATATTTCTAGGAGACATGAGATGCCCCAACAACCCATACTATTCTGTGATATTTTTGATGTATGCGGTATCGACTTTATGGGTCCTTTTCCTAGTTTATTTGGATTTTTGTATATTTTGGTTTCTATTGATTATGTGAGTAAATGTGTGGAGGCCAAGGCCACTAGGACTAACAATTCTCATGTTGTAGTGGATTTTTTCAAGAATCAAATTTTCTACAGGTTTAGAGTACCAAAGGCCATCATCAGTGACCAAGGGACACAATTTTGAAATAGGAATTTTGCTTCCCTCTTTTTGAAGTATGGGGTGACACACAAAACATCAATACCATACCACCCCCAAAAAAATGGCCAGGCTGAGGTTTCAAATCGTGAGCTGAAACAAATATTAGAGAAAACCGTGCAGCGAAATAGGAAGGATTGGAGAAAGCGCTTGGATGATGCATTGTGGGCTTATAGGACAGCATACAAGACACCCATTGGTATGTCCCCATTTAGGATTGTTTTTGGGAAAGCATGTCATCTCCCAGTGGAAGTCGAGCATCGGGCATATTGGGCTATAAATAAATGAAACATGGATTTGGCCCAAGATGGAATTCAAAGGAAGTAGAAAATTCAAGAGATTGAGGAGATTCGACTGTCATCATATGAGAACTCAAGGCTCTACAAGGAAATATCAAAATAAGCTCATGAAAAAATGATCCAACAAAGGGAGTTTCATGTTGGATTGAAAGTTCTTCTCTATAGTTCATGACTCAAGCTGATGCCTGGTAAGTTGCGTTCCAGATGGTTAGGTCCTTATATTGTGACTAATGTTTTTCCTTATGGTGCAGTGGAGATCACACAAGAGGACACTGGAAGAATCTTTACAATCAATGGGCAATGTTTGAAGAGATACATTGAGGGACTTCCTACTGATGCAATGAATTTTATCACACTACATGACCCCATCATCACTTGATCAGATCAGGCTGTTCCTAACCCTTTCACTTTTATATTATTTGTCCTATTTAAAAATTCTTCATTTCATGTGCATATATCATCTCATGGGTTCACATTGAGGACAATGCAATATTTTAAGTGTGGGGGAGGGAACCTTTTAGTTTAGTAATTTCAATTTTTTTTCTGATTTAAAAAAACAAACAAAAAAATTGTGTGTTTTTTCAAAAATTGTGTGTTTATTTTTCAATTTTCTTTGTGTTTTTGAAATTTTTGTGCTGAAATGATTCTCATCACAATTTTGAAATGCATATCAATGAGTGAAACAATTTATCCCTTGAAACTAAGCTTAAATGAATGCTGAAAATGACTTTTTTTCAAGTTCAAATATTTAGTAATTTCATGAAAAGTACACCGAATTTTGAATCCCATGCCACATCTCACTGTCATTATATTTGAAATCACTTTCCTGTGAGGCTTCTGAACCATTATTTTCATATTCTTTACATTCAACTAACTTCTTGAGAGAACCAAACCATGCTTGATTTAACTAGAATTTGATTTATTCCTATCAAAATTTGAGGGTTTGATGTACTTATGTTTAAATGATTGAGGCATTTGTTTGGTATTAAAGCCCCTATTTCAAATAATATTTTTTTATAATGGCCTACCTTGAACATTTAATCCTTGTAGCCATTATAATCCATGTACATCCTGTTAGGTTAGCCACATTACAAGCCAATTTTCCCTATCCAACCAACTCTTGAAGTGAAATTACATAATCTAGTTGAGCTTAAGTGTGGGGGGATCTATCTTGTGTTATGCTACCAAATTCTGTGATAATTTAGGTGGAAAATTAAATCCTTAAGAGATGTGTTTGCTACTGAAGAAAGTAATTATATTGAAAGTTGTGCCTTTTTTGGAGCTTTCATGAAAAGTGAAGCTGTGCCTTTTCTGGAGCTGCTAATTGAGGTGGAAAGCTATGCCTATCTGGAGCTTTCAAGAAAATCATGTTTGAGAAGATTGAAATTTTTGATGCTGAAATGATGGATGGTGTAAACTTTTCATGACTTTTCATGATGATGGAGCTGAATTTATACTATAGGGATTGAGGAGAAGACCATATTTAAGTGAAAATTACGTTAATTCAATTTTACTTCAAAAAGAGTTAAGCCCTCCTCATTCAGCCTCAGAATTTTTCACATCTAAATCCTACCAACTGAAAGCCACAGAACAACCCTAAAAAGTCCTCATGATAAACATATGTCCTTGACTCACATCGGGTGGCGATGTAGGAATCTATCAAGCCTATGGTGACCCTTGTATGAGTTTAGACGAGAAAGACATTGCAAAAAAATTGATATTTGAGTGATGAGAGAAAATTCAAGCGAGGTAAGTGTTTTGTGCATGGGAGGATAAATGAAGTGGAAATATATTGAATGATATTAAAATAGAACTTGAAATAAGGTTTTTTATGAGGCATGATATCTTTTTATTCTTGGTGCGGAATTGATGGATCCCAATGCTATGTGTTTTAAAATTGGTTTTGATTTGATATTGATGTTTACTTAACATGAGGTTTTGCCCAGGAGTGCAAAAGGGTAAGTGTGGGGGAGTTGATAAAACACTATTTTGTTGAATATTTTATTGATAATAAATGATATAATTTTCTCACAGTGTGTTAAATATGTTTATTTATAAAACATTTGGGATTTGATCATTCATTTGAAAATTTGGTGAAAATTCCAATTTTACTCTTTATAGTGTACTGTAGTATTTCGAAGATAAATATTTTTATATTTATTATTTGAATTTGAAATTTCATAACAGTGTTTCTAACTTAATGTTCTACAACTTTTAGTGAGGAAACTAGAGCTAAATAGTGCATTTGGATTGAGTAAATGGGCCATTAAGACAATGATGGGCTGGACTCGGCAGAATGGACATGAGTTCTGTATTTGGGCCATATATTCTTCATCCGGGATTGGATTGAGCCGAAATTTTTAGGAAAGCTCTGGGACATAATTTAAAACAAATAATCCTTGTGGAAGGATGGTAAATTCACGCGTTTTGGAGGTCAACTAGGTGGTGAAACTTGGAATAAAATATTTGGACGAGTTTTTCATTTCACACTTAAAAATTTATGTAACGCTATCCCCCACAAAATCTATTTAAAGGGGGTTTTAAATATTTGGGAGGGATGGTGGAGGCTTTGGGAAGGTGTGTCAGAAAGGGTGTCTCTTGGGAGCCCCTCACAACTCTTGGAAGAAGCAATACTTTGTGCAAACCTCTCTTCCAAAAAGGCTCTCCTCTCCCACCTCTTCTTTGTATTTCTTTTATTTCATGTTTGTTTCTTGAATTTTTGTTCAAATAATCTTCTATGTTCTTAAATTTTCTTCTTATATTAATCTTCTTAATTGGGTTGGAATCAAGAGTGGAGACAAGATTGGGTTATACCCTTTCAATCCTTTGCTTATGCAAAACGTCTCCACGATGACTACACCGCCCATGGAAGAGTAGTTCTTTTTAGTAATCGGTCGACCTCTCAACTTCATCATTCATTTATTTTGAATCAATGATCTACTGTAATTCACTAAAAATGATCCATTAATTGAGTTTCCAAATTAGAAGAAACTAATTGAGAAATTGAACAATTAACACAAAACGCGCGAGGTCAGGATTTGTGTGAATTGTGAGGGCGCGATCTTAATCGGTAATACAAGACCACACAGGATCAATTTGTAGAGTTCAAATACAATCCCTAAACTCAATTAATCCTAATTTCTAGAGTGGTTATGTGAATTAATTTACCACTGACTATAAGCTAATCTTAGAACATCAATCAAAGCAGGGTGTTGTGATTGCATGTTCCGAAGTTAGCCTAAGGTTAAATTCACTTCATCTTCATGGTAAAGTTAATTCTCATAGGGTTCGGGATTTAACAAATCAAGAGATCATAATTAAGTGAATATTAATTTAAATGACAATGATTAATAAATGATTGAAGAGGTAGAGTTAGATCGATTATGTCTTTTAAATATTGTCTAAACAAACATCTTTTTGTTGTTTCATTTTAATCAAACTTCATTTTAAAACAAAAAGAAATACAATCTTCTTACAACAAACTTCTTCTAGATTCATAAACTATAAAAAACCACCCCATCCTTTCAAGTAGTGTTTTTATTCTCTGTTATTTTATTTCTAGAATACCTCTAAAAATTGTTTTAATTCACTTCCTCCTTTGAGAGACGACCTTGGTCAGCCACTCTGCTGCACCTAAGTACCCTAAAATCACACTAATCATTTGAGGGCGCCCAAGACAGTGCTCTTTTACTATCCAACAATGGCTGGCCAGTCCAATCCACCCAGGATGTGGAAGGCTCCATGTCCCTACTCTATCGACACGACTCAACGGAGCCACATCCCCCTCCCCTGTGACATCAATCCATGACCTCCGATGCCACGCAACCGACCTAGGGATGGTAGGGTCCTCTGCACATGGTCTGTTGACCACGTTCCACCATTTGGCGATGCGGAGCTGTGCCGTGTCTCCCCTGATTCTCTATTTGGTGACGTGACACTTTTTATTGACTACCCCTGCTCCACCGTGTGCCACCATTTAGCGACGCAGCGCTCCGCTACTACCAGAAGCCCTCCTTTTGCAGGTCTCCACTATCAGTTTGGTGGTCTGATTTCTGTTCTGAAACCTCCGTTGAGATCCTTGGGTCTCCACATTTATCTCTATGGTCTCAATACATCATTTACATCACTTTGGGGGTTCAGTCACACTCATAACCTCCCTGAAAAACCTGACATGACCTCATGTGTCTGTCGGTGAAGAACAATATGGGAGGGAGAGGGGATCAAAAATAACACCCAATGAATAATCTAGGTCTTTGTTAATTTTTCCCAGATTTTTTCTTATCATCAGGGTCATAGAGCATAATTCAATCACTAAGACTTTTAATTCCCAACATCAACCCACAATAATTATTCCCAATCCCATAAGAAGAGATCATTCGTGGATCAACTAATTAGTGAGTTGATCCACGCTCTTCATTTTGAAGGTAAAAACATGAGAATAATAATCACATATATTTAAACCCTTACCTGGAGAATAGGTTCGATCGAAGGAAGGCTTTGTCGTTGAATTTGATCTGTCCGTGAAATTCCTCAATCCGTCATCGAGGAGAGAACTCTTAAATAAAAGGGGAAGTGCTCAAAGTTATTGGAGATTTTCATTAATAATTCTTCATTCGTCAACAAAGATCCTCCAGAGAGTCAGAGTGATTTGAAATATCCCACTCTCATCCCCAATTCCTATTATCCCATTAAATAAAGAAAATGCGTCGTAATGTTTCTGTTACACCGAGTCACCACCGTTACGCTGTTTCATTTAAGAAACAACATTTTTGTTACTTTGCATTGAAAAATAATTGCACAGTTTCATTTATGGAATGAAATAGTCAGTTTGTCACTGCATTTCACTGAAACAATATTTAATAAAACAAACTTTTTACGTTTATTTTTTCCTTTAAAACGTCTGAAAATTAACTTTTTTCCCTCGACCCATGCCAGTCAAGGTTAGGCCCCGCTTAAGGAGAACATATCATTAAGAACTCAATGGTGGTCTCATATTTTTAATTTGTGTTACCGTTTGTGAGTTATGAGGATTCAAAAATAAAATAATTTTTATTTAAATTATTTTATTTAAGGTTACATCCCAAAAACCAACTTTCACAGCCAACCCACACCAGCTGATGTTAGGCTCTACCTAAGGGAAGCACACCCTCATGAACTTAACAATACTCTATAATTTCCAATATGAGTTACCGTTTAGGATTTATAAGGATTTTAAAATAAAATAATCTTTATTAAATTATTTTATTTACGACCAAAAACTACTTTCCACTATTGGCCTGCCCTGACCAATGTTAGGATCCACCCAAGAAAAAAAATACCCTAAACAGCACAACTATGGTATTAAATTTTCAATATGAGTCCCCCTTCATGAGTTACAAGGATTTGAAAAATAAAATAATTTTATTTAATAATTTTATTTACGGTTATTCCATTTTTGGATTTTCTCACTAGAGGCCCGCACCGACTAAACTTAAGTCTCTCATAGGTTAAACCCACCATACTGAATGCAACGGTGCCCTAATATTTTTGATACATGAACCTATTTAAGAGTTATTACACTTTTTTAGGAAAAACTCTCAAACATGCTATTTAAAACTTAAAATTTTTCGACAGATCATTTCGGGCACTCCGAGCCTCGGAATCACACGTCGTCTCAGTGCCTGGTCTTGAAATAATCCCATATAATTTAAAAATATTACAAGGAATTTTGGGACATTACACAATTAGAAAAAAAAAGTTTTTAACATTTTAACATTATATATTGTAAATTAATGGAGTTTAAATACTTGTTCAATTAGTTTAACATTAGGAACATGATTCCTAAATCTCAATATTAATCAAAATAACTTTATTTATAGATTCCACGCACTAAAGGAGTTTAGTGTGAGGATTTTATAATATGGTCACATAGATATGTGATAGGAATTATATATAGATGTGATGAGTTCAAAAAAAACCTAAAAGTGTATAAAATATTAGGCCTCTTTAGAGGTCTATAACATGGGTTGGATTAGATGAGTGCTTATGTATGGTTTTGTTAAGTATTCTTAAAGGATTTTTAGAATATAAAATGTATCATGTTATTTAAAAGGAAATATTCACTTTATCATTCTTTCATATTGGATGCATATATCATATGGAGTGAAATGATAATTGAACTCTCGAAGTATGACTTTGACTTATCCCTAACTGATGTTCATCATGGATTATTATACATTGTGATGAAAATTTAGGGTTAGTGTGGGTAGGATTTCATATAGAAATATAAAATATGATCATGAGGGACAAAATGGGTTTTATGCACTGGAGGACCCTCCAAGTATACCACATGGAGTTTCACACACTATTTATTTGGTATAATTGGGGAACATTTTTCATATTTGGATTTCCTTATACCTGAGCTTAGAAATACACCCCACATGAGAACCCTTATAATTTGGTACCTTTATTATGCAAGCCTTGATGATTATATAATTAGGGGATGATTGGGTATGTTGCTGATCATGTCATTGGTCAAGGATTAACCAAGATTAGATTTGTCCTCTAATACAATGAGTATGAAATTTGGGTCCTCGATTGAGATAGATTGATGGAGTTTATCAACATATAAAATTAGACATGTGATTTTATTTTCTATTTAGGTGAGGTTAATGTGATGTGCTCATTTTATTAAGGTGAATGGAATGTGATGTATTCATCGACTTGGCTATTCTATAACCGAGAACATACAAGTATCTATATGAGATTTAAATACTCTATATATTGTGGTTAATAAATTTATTAGATAAAAGTATCATATGGAAATACATGATTTTATATGATATAATTGGTGGACATAGGTATAAAGATACACATGTTTGATGGAAATCACACCAGATCCCTTTGTAGTTTAAGTAGTAGTTATTCTTTGTTAGAGGTTGATATTTTCGTACATATATGAATTTGGGAATTCATATTTGTTTAAGATACTAAAAAGGCCTGCGGGGTCACACTTTTTAGTTGATTGAATGTGGATTGGGTTTTATGAAACCCATATAGCTAATATACAAGTGTATTAGAATTTATCCAAAAGGGTTTTGGATAGATATTCACAAAGTATTTCATATGATGTGATACATGATGAATTTAATGATAACTTTAAAAAAGTGTTTCAAAATATATCAAATATAAGTTTTGGATATGATTTCATAAGTTATTGTATATGATACAATATAATGTGACATGGCATTAATCGCATGGGGATTTAGTGTAATTGGGATATTGATGGAGATATTCCCTAATGAATATATATATATATATATATATATATGTTTTATATTATCCATATCATATGTAATTATGTGAGTATGCCATATGGTATGATATCAATGAATATAGTGTGATTTTGGGGGATATCTTTATATATGATATGATGATATTATATTGAAGTTGTCTAGGATAGTTGTAGTGTACAACATATTCCATGTCATAAGGCCATGTTATGTGCTAAACCATATTTTATGATTAACATAAACACCCTATTATTTATTTGTACATTCTAATGTTAAGTGTTAACATTCAAGAATATCCCACAACTATCATTTATATATAGCATTTCATATGATTAAATGTGTTAGGGTGAATTAATTTGGCTAAATTTTACAAGTTTTTTAACTAAATCCATTTACTCGTATATAATAAAACATATGAGAAAATCATGGTGGCTTAGGTAGTGTCCCTAAGGTCTATATAAATGGTATAATAACACTGAGATGATGTATGATCCTTTCTTAATCTTATACTGATTCTCACTTAATCTCTATCATCATCCATCCTTTTACACACGAGGTACTAGAATACCATGGCTATAGGGAGGTTTATGTCGAAACTTTTTGGTGGTAAAAATCATCCCATGGATACACCAAAAAGGGAAAAATCCATCGGTTTCTCTTTAGGTAGCTTCATTAACCACTATTATTGAAGAACAAGAGTAACAATTATGAATAGTGAAAGGTACATTATTTATTTATATTATACATGGTTTTAGTTTTATATAACATGGTGCTATTATGATTTTAGGTTTCTAATATATTTCACCATATTGAATAAATTATATTTGACCCTTATAAACTCTTCACTGAGTCCTCTAAAGGGTTAAAATAGTAATTTCACACTAGTAAATGATCTTTATTTTTTTTATAATTGTTGCGTTGATTTTGGAATGTGGTGTTTACCCTCGGATTGAATTTTGGTAAAGTTTTGAGATATTTAAATTTTAAGATATTTAATATTTATTTAATAAATAAAAAAATATCCCACATGTGTGAATGATAATATACCCTAGATAGAGTCTTAGATGAAAATTCCAACACTATGGATATGTCTATAATGGGGTGATTTACCTAGGATAGTTATAATTTAAGTGTTCAGGTTTCAGGTCTCAAACCGGGATGATTTTGGGTGTTTTAAAGGAATAATTGGTTAAACCTAAATCAATATTATAAACACCCTATTATGTATCTCTTATAGGGTTATAAAATTTTTCATTAGCATAAAAACTATAATTGGAGAGGAAGGGTGTATGGGAGAACATTATCTTAGAGAAATCAATAATGAATCATGACATATGAGAATTCTCATGACATCGACAAGTAGATCTTCAAAGTTTATGTGATTTTGACATCAAGGTAAGACTATTTTTCTATTAGTCATCTATTTATTCATGTAATAATATTTTAATCCTACATATTTATTCATTCCATGTCTCATAAATTAGTGTGATTTTATTTAGTGGATAACCATGTTCCTAATTTTTTGGGTTAATATATATTGGGAAACATGATCATAGATTTATCTTCCTATCTCAATTTAATGAATTTTTAATCTTTTCTATGTTTTTAGTTTTAGTTTATTAATATTTATATATTCATTGATGAACATGGTTGTGAATAATAATACAGATTTCTAGAGATCACCACCCCCTAAATCCTTTCCTCTCCTTATCTCCCTTATTCATTCTTTTATGATAAACAGACACTTCTAACCTTTGTAATGTCTATTGGTTTGAAAATGGAAGACTAGGATGATAGTATCGATTGAAAAATTTAATGGTGGAAATAATAGAGTGTGAAAATGAAGGAATAAATGGTGTTAGTCATGACATTGATTGTAAGAGGCATGATGGTGGGTGATGATGATAATGTGATTTGCGATAGGTTAATGATGAGATCCAAAAATCACGGTAGAAGTGGTGAAGAAAAAATGACTACATGACATGTATTTTAGAACTCACATGATGTGTTCCATTTTCTATATAGTTCAGTTTACATTTATAGTTAAATATTATTTATACAATGTGAAAACATGTAGAAAACATTGTATTTCATCTTAAATTGGAAGCTAGGGTTTTAATAATAAGTTAAATATAACACAATGTGTAGTATCTAAATAGATTCCATGTATAGCCTGGTTATATAATTCAAACTACCCTAGGGTATATGTTTTACTAACCACTTGACCACACACACTATGTGGGATAAGAGTTATACTGTGTATTATCCTGAAGACACAACTTAGGTCTCATAAGTATGCGCCAAATAACCTTCGAGATTCGCGTTCCATGTATAGATGGTTAGCACACCATATATGGTGGAATGAATTAACACCAAGCCTCTATAGTATATTCCTAACTAACTCTTGAATCCTACACACTTTTTATCTCAAGATAACACAAAGTGTAGGTCAGATACACATGAAAAAATGGTGATAGTACATTCTCAGCTACTGTCTGAGGCTTACATGCTGTGTTTAGAATAGTACATGTTATGTACTATTTTATTTTATATTTTTTCATACCTACTCTCTCAGGTATCAGAATTGAAGAAATAAATAATCCATTATAATAAATTTTATGTTCAGAGAATGATGATATAACCCTCCTTGTCAACAGAGACCATTTTCAAGATAGTTTTGGGAAGTTTGGGAATCCTAGATTCTTAGAGGCGATGGAAAGCTTTGGGTGTTCTGTTAATAATAGAAATGATGTTATTAAATCCCATTAATATATGTTTATGATGGGGTGTGGATCCTGTATATGTATGGTTTAATCATGTACTTCACCATGGATATAATCCATGGGTCATCCATTCAGGCATGGGGTCATTACTCCCTCGATATCGATGAGGCATGAGTCTCCTACAGTACAGTCAAAGTCGATACCACCACACGATGGGACATGAGTCCTCTACCTATAGAATATGGTATTTTACCTATGTGGTAGGGTGTAGGTCTTTCAGCCACTACGGTTAAAACTCCCTCAAATGACACTCGAGTCTTAATGAGGGGCCGATACCCTACTTTAGTTGTGGAGAGGTGGAATGGAAGTTATGGAAGTTAGGTTGTTCATGTGTTACAGGTATTTCAAAGAATTAAACTTTATTGGTGCCTTATAGATATTACTTACATTTATAATTTTGAATTCAATATTTATGAGCCTTTTTATATTTCATGTTTCTCTAGTTAATTTGGAGTTGAGTTGATATGACTAGGTCTTCTCTATGTCCCCGAGTTTTCTATCTGTAAAGAATATATGGTTTTTTACAGTTCCTCTCTTATAATAGAGTTTTTTGGTGGCCTACTATTTTTCATCATTAATTTATGTTTTTAGGAAATCCAATTTAACAAGATATACCCTAAATCCTTACAAATTTATGTTTACTTATTTATAATATATGGTAGGATATGGGTGTATCATAAGGTACTTTTTCCTTGGGAAATCATAATGTATGACATAGAAAAATCATAGGGCATAGTGAATCATATTGTATAATTCATCGTACAACCTATGATTTATGATGGAAACTAGATGTTAATAATTAACTTTTGAAACTACAATATATGTAACTTAACATTGATTAGATGATTTATAATATGAAACCCTGGGATAATGATATGTATGAGGTTTACAAGGTGTTGTAACTGCATGTCATTCATGCATACATTTCATAACATATGATTAAATGCATAAAGGCTTGGGGAGAATCCTTGAGGTCAATATAAATAAAGTTGTTCCATGGGAATAGTGTTCAAAGATTGATAAATTATCCTTCCAATTACCCTAAATCTATATTACTCCACCTTATTTAGCCACCATGAGACACTAGAATATCTTGTTCTTAAGAAGGATCCCAACCAAGCATTGGGAGATTCAGTTGATTTACAAAAAAAATCAAAGAGAAGATTCCATTGACCATTCCTCATTAAAATTCATAAACTGTTGTGATTGAAGAATAAGGTTCAACTAACCTTGGTAAAAGATACATATTCTTCATTTATATTATACATGGTTTCAATTTTCATAAAATGGTGATATTGGGAATTTGAGGTTTCTAGTATCTTCCACAACTTAATACCGATGTTTTTTGATCCCTAAAAACCCTTCAGTGGCATCAAAGCCTTTCCATGATTTTTGATTCTTTAAATCATATTTTAAATGAATAAATTTTGGATGTCATATTTTATATCATTAAATACAACTTAAATTTTGAATTTTGAATATCTTTATGATATGATATATCATAGTCGACATTGTAAAATTTATACTGTGGAAGGTTTTATGATATGTGATATCATAATAAGTAATATGAAAGTGAAATACAACATGGGATATTGAAAACAAAAATATAGTTAAATAATTTAGTTTTCAACATATCATAGTGTATGATATGCCCAATTATAATGTATAATAGTGCCAAAGTGAGCTCTAAAAATAGGTCATCATATCACTTTTGTGATATCAATATAAGGACCCAACCTTAAACATTACATAATATAGTTAATTCAACTAGAATTCAATTTTATACATTCCAAAAGATATTTTCAATTTAAATTTTTACAGAATTAGTTCATAATTCATACATAACAACTCAAAAGCATAAAAAGTGGATTCTACTAAAATATTATCTATTTTTCTCATAATACAATAGTCTTTAAAAATAAATGTTGATTTGTTATGAAAAATATTCACAACATTCATCTTGGATTCTTCCTTTATATTACCCAACCTCAAACCCTATGGAAAACATTTTAAAACCTGTGATGAGCATAAAAAGATCAGTAAGGTACATAAGAATAATAAAATAAAAAATTATTCCATGAATACTTATAAACACATGAAAGATATAATTTTTACCCTTAAAAGTAACATATACTTACATTGTGAAAACATGAGGCTTCCATAAAACATATAAATAATACACATACCATTTAGGTAACTTAGGGAATCATTTCCTTACCATAATTACTTATCATTGTAACCCTCATGACTACCATATTATTTGTAACCTTCATGGTTACCTTATAATATAACCCTTGCGACTACCTTATAATGTAACTATTTCAGTTACACTTAGAATAACCATTATGATTGTAGCACCCCCAGTTTGATGTATGTAACAATTTTTGTGCATTTTTATGTGGTTAAAGTAGTTTAGTAAATTTTGGGAGAGTTTGGGAAGCATTTTGAAAGGTTTAGAGGCTTTTCTAAGGGAGAACAGTTTGAACACAATTTGGGGAAATGGTGTAGGATCTCTAGGTAACCGTGCAAGTGGAGGTAGCAGGCTTTCTAAGGTTTGTCTAACCATGTGAGGAATCTATGTGGGGTCCCTTTTGAGGTAGTATCATGCACACGTTTAGTGCATGTTTTTCTAACCATGTTAGCTAAACATGCACAACATTAAAAAGTGGTTTTTAAAAATAGGTCTCTCTCGGTGTTTGACCTAAAATTCTCCTTTCTTATCCCATATGAACCCCACTTGGTATTTTTGGTTCTTAAGGGTTAGAGGAGCTCTCAAACTCATTTTGGAAGCAATTAGAAGGGGTTTCAAGGTGCGATGAAGGCTATTCTTCTCTGGTAATCCATTTATCTTGGATCTTTCTTGGTTTTCCATAGATCTAGTTCTTTCTCTCTCTCAAATTTCTAGATATAATTCCGTCACATGTATATATAGGGGTTTTGTTTCCTAAAATTATGATATTGGGGCTTATTGATGTTAGTCAAATGGATATAAGGTAGTTTTGGTGGAGATTTCACCCGGATTTGTGGTGTAGTTGCGAGTTGGTCGATTTCACCAAAACCCTAAGGTATGTGGATTCTCTCTTGACTCCATTTTCTTATAACTAGAATCCTTATTTTCAATTAATTGTTTTTTTTCTTAAAATTAATTGCAATTTTGATGTGTGAAGCTTGATGGAAATTTCCTTAGTGATGTTTTGTGGATTTTTGGAAAAAATGGGTTATTATGGTGAAATTTTCTTTGTTGTCAGATTTTAAAATGTTGATTTTAAAATTGGTAGCTTTGGTGGATTTGTGAAAATGGTTTTTTAAAATGGTTTTAAATAAAAGGGGTTGTTTTATTTAATGTAATATGGCATGGAAGAAGTCCTAAGGTATTTTTTGGTTGTGAAATAGTTGTTGTATATTTTTGTGGCTTTAGTGGGTGTATATACTTGTTATTAGCTTGAGAATTTTATGCATGTGTTGATTATCATGTGAAGTGGGCAGGGAGTACCATTATAAAAAGGGGTATGGATAGTGGATGGAAGGGACACCATAAAATATAAGTGGGTGTGAAGTACCACTATGTTTGTAAATGAGTGAATGATCTTGGATAGAAAGTTCCACCATGATTGTTACCCAGGGTTAAGTGTGAAACAAATTGGATATGTTTGATTATGCTTGTGGATAGGAAAGATGAAATTGTTGTGATAACATGTGATGGTAAAATTGATTATCGCTTGTTGGTTGGATTTCCCTTGTATTGTGTGGATTTGGGTGGAAAGTTTCTTAGTAAGGGTGTGTTTGGATTATTGGAAATTGTATCACTATTTGATGTTTTATACAAATTGCTTTATATAAATGGGATAATGGTTCTATCCTAGTGGTTTTTGTTGGGAATTCATTTGGGGAAAACCTACTGAGTATTTTTACTCACCCCCTTCTTTGGCACTTTGGTTATTTTTCATATATTGTTTTATGGGACACAGGTAAGGGTAAAGCATCTTATTTTTCTAGCGGTTCATCATGATGCTTGGAGGATGGATCTTGGATTGGAGATATGATGTTGTGTCATAGATTCTTGGGTTTTGTTTTGTAGTCTTCCACTTGGTACTCTGATTATAGAACATTTTGGTTTAGTTGTATTCGTCTATGGGAATTATTATGGAATTTGATGGGTTGCATGGTTATTTGTTGGTAATATATTGTTTGGGGTATACTTTGTTGAAATTAATCATGTATTTATGGTTAGTTATGTGTTTTTTGTTGGTGTTTTTTCATTAAAGGGAAAATTGTTCCCCAATGGTTCCTTATTCTATCGAAATTTATTTCCATCCTTTGGTGCCTTGGGAACATAGCCTAATGCCAAGTAGCATGTAACTTCCTTCTCAAGCCAATAAGGAAGGGGCGTGACATTACAAGTGGTATCAGTTTGTTCATTCATTGACTTCCAAGTTGTTTGGTTCCTTGGTGTCAGTTTTTGTTCTTGGTGTTAGCTTTCTTTCTTGGTATATTCCTTGATTCAAGATGGTATCAAGAAATATGATTATCATAACTTGAAATGTATAGCATAAAAGGACATAGCTAACCCTTTTATGATGGACTTCAAGTTACTAGATATTTGGGTACATAAGTGTTTTGGAGACACTTATAGAAATTGGAAATATTATTTTCATGGGTATAGCCAATGATATGAGCATGACATGCTGGTAGAAATGACTTCCCACTAGGATTGAATATTTCATTAGCATGGTGATTTATTTTTTGGTATGAATATATTGATTGCTAAAAAATCTAGAAATTATTTGAAAATGTGTAGATTTGAAATGTGGATAGTTGATGTATTTTTGAAAATGGATCAATTTTCAAAACATGGCGGATTTTTCAAATGTGGTGCAACATGGGAAATGTGAACTTGTGGAAACACTTCTTGTGATAATTGAAATGTAATTGAATTTGAAATTGTAAGTATTTTCTTGATAAGGGAGAGAACTTATGGTTGTTTTTCTGTTGATAGAAATTACATTGGGTTGGTGTTGTAGAGACCAACTGGAGGAGGTTGCTAAAAATGTGGTTTCACCCGATCCTCAGGTGAACGAGTAGCTAGTGAAGAGTATAGTGAAAGATTTCCAAGATATGGAAAGTGGGAATAAACCAGATTAACCAAATCATGTGGATCATGTGGTTCAATTTCAAAAGAAGAATCCACCCATTTTTAGGGGTGATTCAGAACTAGAAAAGGCAGAGGAATGGTTGAATAGAATGAATAGGATATTTGAATTCTTAAAAACACCAGTGGAGTTGAAAGTGAAGCTAGAAACTTACATGTTGAAATATCTTTCTCTTCAAAGGTGGGAGTTGGTGGTCCAAGCTGGAACTGACCAAGGGATGACATGGGAGGGTTTTGAAAAAAATTTAACAAACAATTCTACCCTCATACATTCATAATTCAGTTAACAATGTATTTATTTCATTTAAATCAAGAGAAACTCTCGGTAATGGAATATGTGGCTAAGTTTATGAACTTAGTGCAGTTTTCACCTAAGGTGGAAAGTAGTACATTGTTAAAGGAATGTATCTTTGTAGCTAGGTTGAGGCAGGAAATTCATTCTAAAATAGCAGTGTTTTGTATAAGTAATTACATGGAAATGGTTAATTGAGAAACAATATCTGAATGGTATATCTTCAGGGATACATGTGTGGGAAGTATGTTGGTACCCATAGAGAATGGTGGGAACTCTAACACTGGGATCTAGCGGAAGAGGGAAAATTATATCTAGGGTGGAAGTATGGATCAAAACCCGATGATAGGATCAGTGAATCTTCCTATAAATAATCAGAGTAATCCAAGATGTTTTTAGTGTGATTCTATGGGCCACATCAAGTAGGATCGTATGACACAACCTCGAGCATGTTATAACTGTAAGAAAATCTAGAATCTTTAGCATTATTGTCATAATGCTCTGAGGTTGGGTGTTTGTGATACTCCTTAGGATTCGTAGACATCTTATGCCTTGATAGGGTGGGGGAAATGACATACCCCTCATAAATTGGGAAAAGTTAGTCATGGTGATTCCAAGAACACCATGACTCCTCAATAGGGTAATAAATAGAATAGTGTGTAAAACAAGAAGTTGTTTGGGGATGAGCAGGTTGTGATGGATGATCAGTCAGGACCATCCATGGTGTGAGGTACAATTATTTTAAATTCTACCTTGATGCAAGCATTGTTTGATACCATTGATTTTCATTATTTTATTGATTCTTGTATTATTAGTTTGCTGGATTTAATGGTGGAAATGATGCCTTAAGTTTTAAAACTTCAAAATCCTATACGTCAAAGAGACTGTTAAGCCTTACTATGTGGAACATCCTGTATAGTTGTGGATGGGGTTGAGTTGATGTGGGATTTATCAGTGCTTGATATGGATGCCTATGATATAATCCTAGGAATGGATTGGATAATGATGTTTAAGGACCACATTGACTTTTATGTGTGAAAGGTTAGTTTCACAATGAATATGGCCTTGAAAATCTTTTTATAGGAGAGAAGAATGAAAATCCAGTTGAAACATTCTTGTTGGAACCAGCTGTTTGCACGATATCATATCAGTTAGCGACATTGTCATTGGTATAAATGAAAGGATTTGAACAGAGAATTTTCCTAGCGGTTATTGATCAGTTCCTATATGAATTTCCTGAATAATTATCAAGGTTTTAACCCATGATATAAGTAGAGTTTATGATTGATCTCCTCTTGAGGAATAGTCCTATCTCACTTTTTTCTTATTAGATGGAACTAACAGAATTGAGGGAATTGAAAGTGAAGTTCGAGGAGTTATAAAACAATGGGTTCATCTGAACCAACACATCTTTGTGGGAAGCACAAGTTTTTTTGTTAAAAATGTAAATGGAACACTTTAGTTATGTGTTGATTATCATAAGCTTAACTAGGTTACGATAAAGAACCAATATCCACTTCCACACATTGATGATTTGTTCGATCAGTTGAGGGGAGATCAGTGGTTCTCCAAGATTGACTTGTGGTCTAGATATCATCAATTGCAGGTGTGGAAGGAGGATATTCCAAAAACATATTTCAGGAGTATACATGACCATTATGAGTATGTGGTTATACCCTTAAGTTTGAAAAATGCACTAGTGATGTTCATGGAATTGATGAATCAGCTATTCCAGAGATATCTAGATTCTTTTGTGGTGGTATTCATTGATGATATAATGGTGTATTCAAGGACAAGGGTGGAGAATGAGAAACACTTAGAGATAGTGTAGGGGATATTGAGAGATCATCAGTTGTATGCCAAATTTTCAAAGTGTGACTTTTGGATACAATAAGTTTGTTTCCCTGTCCATGTTATTTTTGAAAAGGGTGTTTCAGTTGATCTAGAAAAGATAGAGGCTGTTATATCATGGAAACTGCCAAATAATATTTTTGAGATACTAAGCTTCCTTGGTATAGTTGGATACTATCATCATCTTGTTTGTGACTTCGCATGATTAGCCTCACCAATGACAACTTTAACAAGAAAGAGTGTTCCATTTTAATGTAATGATAAGTATCAGAAATATTTTAAAGAGATTAAGAGTCACCTTACATCAGTATCAATCATGGTTTTTCTAGAACTAGGGAAAGGGTACATGGTGTATTGTGATGCATTAGGATCAAGGTTGGGCTGTGTTATCATTCAAGGGAATCATGTGGATGCATATGGATCATGGTAGTTGAGGTTTCATGAGAAGGACTACCCAACACATGATTTAGAGTTGTCAGCTGTGGTTCATGCTTAGAAAATGTGGCTTTATTATCTCTTCGGTGAGAAATTCATGGTGTTTTTTGATTATAATAGTTTAAAATATATTTTCTCTCAAAGATATTTTAACTTGAGGAAAAGGATATGGATAAAGTATCTTCACATGTTTGACTTTGACTTAATGTACACACATGGTAAGGGAAATTTGATGACGGATACATTAAGTAGGAAGTCATATGTTTAGGTGGTGAAACATGCATCAGATCAATGGCAGTTGATATCAGTTATAGCCGACATGCGGTTGGAATGTGAGGACCAGGATTCCAGAGTGGTTTTATTTTCGATATCATTGCTTCCTGACTTGGTTGTCTTGATTAAAGAGGCGTAGATGTCTAATTCAGAGTGTATGGAGATGAGGTCGAAACTCAATAGTGGGGAGACCATTGAGGGATGGGAACTGAATAAGAATCTAGTTTTCTGTTTTTATAATTTGATGGTTGTATTGGTGTCTTTTTAGGATGAAATTATCACAGGTTATCATCATTCTAGAGGGGCTGTACATCCTGGAATTTAGAAAATGTATAAGGCATTGAAATCACAATTTTAGTGGGCCAGTATGAAGAGGAGAGTGGCAGAGTTTGTTTTGAGACACTTTTCTTATCATCAAGTCAAGGAAGAGAATCAGTGGCTGGTAGGTATGTTGAAATCTTTACCTATTCCTATCTATAGGTGGGAATCGATAGTGATAGATTTTTTTACAGGTCACCTAAGAATGGTCAGAATGCACGATTCTATTTGGGTGATAGTGGATCAACTCACAAAGTTGGCATGTTTCATCCCTATTTGTGAATATCATATGGTGGAGGACCTATCCAAAATCTATATCTGTGAAGTCGTAAAGAGGCATGGTGTTCTATTTTTTATTATATCTGATAGAGATTCAAGGCTCACATCTTGTTTCTAGAAATACTGGCAATAATCCCTTGGGACTCAATTGATGATGATCATAGTGTATCATTCTCAAAAGGATGGGCAGTCCGAGAGGATGATAAAGAATTTAGAAGATATTTTACGAGCATGTGTGATGGATTTTAGTGGTTCATGGTAGGATCACTTTCCGTTAGTGTAGTTATCCTACAATAGTAGTTATTATACCTCAATACATATGGCTCTATTTGAAGCATTGTATGGGCATCTGTGTCATTCTCCACTTTATTGGGTGGAAATGGGTGAGACATCAATGGTTAGACCAAGAGTTATAAAAGAAACTATAGAGAATATCAAGTTGACTAAAAAGATAACGGAGATGGATTAGTCATCAGAAATCGTTTTTGGATCATCATCGATAACCGTTGTCATTCGATGTGGGTGATCATGTGTTCTTGAGAATCTCTCCTAGGCTTGGACATCATCATTTTGGGAAGTAGGGTAAGTTATATCTAAGGTATATTGGGAATTTTGAGATACTTGAGTGGGTTGGAAATATGGATTATTGGTTGGATTTTCCACCACGGTTTAGTGTAGTTCACAATGTGTTTCTTGTGTCACAGTTGAAGAAGTATCAACCAGATCCTAACCATGTGATTCGATGAGATCATGTTAATATAGAGACAGATTCTTCTTTGGTGCACATGCTAGTGCGTATTATGGATAGGCAAGAGAAAGTATTGCATAGTTAAATCATTGGTCTAGTTCGGGTTTTCTGGAAGCATGGTCAGAATCAAGAGGAGACTTGGGAGTGGGAGAAAGAGATGGTCGAGCAATGACCCGAGCTCTTTCGGCAAAGCAACGATTCTCTACTTTTTGGTGAAGGAAATTAAAATGGTTGGTAGAATGTAACACCCCTATTTTGAGGTATGAAAACCTTATTTATGACTTTTTATGTGGTTAAAGTAGTTGGGTAAAGTTTGGGAGAGTTTAGGAGGGATTTTGAAAGTTGTAGAGGCTTTTCTAGGGTAGCACGGTTTGGGGAAGCCGTGCAAGATCTCCAGGTAACCGTGCAAGTGGAGGTAGTGGGATTTGCACAGTTTTCATTTGGTTTTTCTAACCATGTGAGGAAATCGTGTGGGTTCCCTGTTGAGGCAGTATCATGTTAATGGTTAGCACACGGTTTGCCTAACCTTGTGAGCTAACCGTGCACAACATTAAAAAGTGTTTTTTTGAAAATATGCTCACTTGGGATTTGAAATAAACTTATCCTTTATTCTCCCATATGAAACCCACTCACGATTTTTGGTTCTCAAGGGTTAGAGGATCTCTCCCACTCATTTTGGAATCTATTCAAAGGGTTTTGAAGGTTTGGTGAAGGAAATTCTTCTTTAGTAAGCCTTCTCTCTTGGATATTTCTTGGTTTTCCTTAGATCTAGTTCTTCCTCTCTCTCAGATTTATAGATATACTTTGTTTCACATATATATATATGGTTTTTTTGCCTAAAATGATGAGATTAGGGATTATTTATGTTAGGTCAGGGGATATAAGGCAGTTTTGGTGGAGATTTCACTAGGATTTGTGGTGTGGTTGCGATTTGGTCAATTTCACCAAAACCCTAAGGTAGGTGGCTTCTCTCTCGAATCCATTTTGTTATAATTAGAATCTTTTTTTCAATTAATTGGGTTTTATTAAAATTAACTGTGATTATGATGTGTAAATCTTTATGTAAATTCCATTGGTGATGTTTTGTGGATTTTTTGAAAAAATGGGTTATTGCGTTGAAATGTTCTTTGCTATAAGATTTTTAAATATTGATTTTAAAATTGGTATCTTGGGTTGATTTGTGAAAATGGATTTTGAAAATGGTTTTCAATAAAAGGTTTTTCTTTATTGAATGTGATATGTCATGGAAGAAGTCCTAAGGGAATTTTTGGTTGTGAAATAGTTGTGGCAAAATGTTGTGGCTTTAGTGGGTGTATATGCTTATTATTTGATTAATCATTTTATGCATGTGTTGATTGCGGTGTGAAGTGGGTGAGGAGTAACACTATAAAAATATGATGGATAGTGGACAGAAGGGCCACCATCAAAGATAAGTGGGTGTGAATTACCACTAAGTTTAGAAAGGAGTGAATGGGTTTGTACGGGAAGTTCCACCGTGATTGTTACACCGGGTTGAGTGTGTGAAACTTATTGGATATGTCTGATTATAGATGTGTCTAATCAAGACAAAATTATTGTGATAACATTTTATTGTTAAATTTATTATGTATTTTTGGTTGTATTTCCCTTGTATTGTGTGGATTTGGTTGTAATGTGGCTTGATAAGGGTGTGTTTGGATTGCTGGAAATTTTTGCACTATTTTTTGTTTTATATAAACTACTTTATATAAATGTGCTAATGGTTCTATCATAGTGGAATTTTTAGGTAATTAATTTGGGGAAAACTTACTAAGTATTTTTACTCACCCCCTACTTTGGATTTTTGGTGGTTTTTTAGATGTTGTTTTTTGGGACACAGGTAAGGGTAAAGCATCTCATTTTGCTAGAAGTTCATCATGATGCTTGGATGGTTTTGTAGGGATTTGAGCATGGTGCATAGCTTAGAGATGTGGAGTTTTGTAATAGTTTATTTGGTTTTTTTTGTAATATTCCTCTTGGTACTTTGATTATGGAACATTTTGGTTGAATTTTATTGGTCTATGGGAATTTTTATGGGATTAGTTGGGTTGCATGGTTGTTTCTTAGTAATATATTGTTTGGGGTGTACTTTGTTGAAATGCATTATGTAGTTATAGTTGGTTATGTATTGTTTGGTAGTTTATTTTTCATTAAAGTTAAAATAATTCACCAAGGGTTCTTGATGCCCTAGACATTTATTTCCAACCTTTAGCGCCTTGGGAACATCGCCAAAGGCCAAGTAGCATCTCACCTCCTTCTCACGCCAATGAGGAAGTGGTAGGATGTTACAATAGTCAACGTCTAACATACCCAATGAATTGGAGGGATATCACCGACCCAACCATATTTGGTTTATAATGGAACCACCCATCATCATAAAAAATTCCCAAGAATTAGTATATAATCATAAAACATGAATACTTACCTCATAAAAATCATTCATTGAGAAAAATCACATATTAAAGGAATACTATGCACATACAAATGAAAAAAATTCTTTGAAAATAATTATGTAATCTTGTAAAGAAAACACCAAAACATTAAGGCATCATGAAATCCGGAAATTTATCCCAGATTGTATATGTTAAAAAACATTCATTTTGAATTTTTTAAAAATGTAAATTAAAAGAGTATTTTTAAAGAAAAGTACCTTACCTTAGGTTTGAAGTCCTTAAAATATGTTAAAAACTAATGTATAGTGATTTAAAGAGTGTTTTTAATTTATTTTAGAACCATATTGATATTTATAATACCTTATACGATCTTATTATAATATCTCTCCACCTGTTTATTAATAATATTTCATTATTTTCATTGTTTTGGGTGCGTTCGTTTAATGTTTTCATGGTCGGTTCATTATGGATTATTTTTCAAATGGTAATAGTACTTTAGAAGGGAGAATATATAATTATTGAATTAATTTTAAACAATTATAAGTGAATTTAAACTTTCTATTAATGTGGTAATGAGAAATGAAAACTTATCATCCAAGGTGGTTAATTGACACACCATGGACGGTGATTTCATTTTTAAGAATAAAAGGTGAAAATAAGAGATTTGATGATGGATATACCATTAAAATAAAATAAAATTCCAGTATATATATGATACTTTATTTATCATGAAACTTTGGATAGGGGGTGAGGATAAGTGAGAAAGAATTTAAAAGAGTAGAAGAAAGAATTTACCTCTTGAATATTTCTCCTTGAGAACCTCCTTAGGCTCTTGGAATTGGTATTTTTGTGAGAGAAGAAACAATAGAATATGGTAAGGGATTAGGAGAATAGAAATTTGTAGAGTATAGTCTAAAAATATGGCTTAAGGTGATGAAATTAAGTAAAGGAATGAGTCTCCTTTTATAATTGAGGTGAGGGGAAATTTAATAATTACTTAAAATATTAGAATATAATAAGTCTAATATATGTGTAAAAACTTAAAAAAGGCCTAAAAATCACAGGAGATCAAATTTTAAACATAATATTATCATATTTTTCCTTATTACATATTTTTTTTATTTTTAAATAATTTAGTAAAACATGTTATTCATGATATATAATTTTAATCAAATTTGACACTATTCACAATTATGACTTTAAAAACATAAAAAGTGTTAAATTTAATTTTTTTATTACATCCTATAAATATCATATTCATCTAGATAATTAGTCTATTACCTTAAAAATCTAAAATTATATTTATTTTAATATTTTTAATATCATTTATTTTATTTGTTGGTTAATTAAATAATTACTATATTATTATTGTGCAAGCCATTAAGGTAATTATTTATTCCCTAAAAATTAAAAATAAATTTTGATGAATAAAATATAATTTTTATATTTCAAATTAATATTTATCATCGAATATATCTTCTATAAAACCATGTATTAAAATATTATACTAATTAAAAACTATAGTGTGAACAACTTGACTTTCTTTTAAATAAAATACTATAAGGGTCGTAATCATATCCAAGTGGATCCAAATGGTCATTAATTTAACCCTTGGAAAAATTTGGTTGATATTTAATCAAAAAATATGATTTATCCAAGTTTCAGGGTCATTTAATGGTTCTTATAATTTTAATTAAATTTATTTTATAGATTTTAATTCTGCTTGCACAAGCATTGTATCAGCGTTACATAAGAATTAAAATTAATTATTTCATGTATAAAAAATAAATAAATTAATATCATAAAAAAATTCAATCAGGTTGCATATTATCATTTATATTCATTTATTAAGTATATTTAATCATATCCATGTCAAGAAAACTTCTTTAATTTGTTAATTTGACTTTTCTTGCCTTGTGCAAACATTGAAAATGCACTTTGATAAGATTCATGTTATAAAACTATAAAATTATAAAATATAAGAAAAAAACATCAATTATAAATAATAATAAATAAAAAATTTGAGAAAAGACTTTTTATCACTCAATTATTATCTATATGAAATCAAATCCGACCTTTCCAACGTTGCCAAGACACTACGTTGGCACTGACAAAGATTTTTATACTTATCATGAAATAAATTATAATTTACATGTTCTGAATTATTTTTCTAAAATATTTATATTATAATATCAAAATATATTAATTACATATGTTTAATAAATTTTATATCATAATATATGTCTTGATGATGTCATAAAAATACTGTATTTTTAAAAAACTGTATTTTTTTTACTATTCACTAAAAATATAACTTTTTCATAAAATTGTAAAAAATTCATAATAAGATAATTTTGAAATGATAAATTCAAAAATGAAATTATATTTTTCAGATTAAAATTATATAATTTTAAAATTAACCATTTAAATATAATAATATAATAAATTAGTTCAATAAAATTATTTATTTTCAAAATTACTTAACATAGTGAATTCAACTATTTAATTAAATAATACTAATATGGAAAAAAATTATTCTATTTTTACTTGGTTTGTTACATTCTCCCCCCTTTTAAGATTGTGTCTTAGAAATTTATTCACTTATTAAAAAAATGGGCATACCTTTTCCTCATAGTATTTTCATATTCCCATATTGCTTCTTCAACCATGTGGTTTCTCCAAAAAACCTTAGCTTGTTGAATTACCTTGTTATAAAATAATTAATCTATATAATAAAGAATAGGAAAGGGATTATCTTTATAATAAATGTTCTCTTATAGCTTAACTGCTTCTGGGATCAAAACATGAGATGAATCTGGCATATACTTTCTTATCATCGAAACATGAAAAACATTGTGTACCTGAGATAAACTTGGAGGAAAAAATAATCAATTGGAAAATGGTCCAAATTTCTCTAGAATTTAATAAGGTCTAATTAAGCATGGAATTATATTTACCTTATTACCAAAACATATAACACTTTTCCATGGATATATTTTAAATAAAACATGATCACCTACCTCGAAAGAATGGTCTTTCCACCTGTTATATGCATAACTTTTCTGCCTAATCTGAGCTGTCCACTTATGTTACTGTATCATATTTACCTTTTCATCCAATTTCTCTACTAAATCTAGTCCCATCAATTTCCTTTCCCCAAATTTATCTAAAAATTATTGAGTTCGACACTTCTTTCCATATAATTCCTCAAAAGGTTCCATCTGTATACTAAAATGAAAACTATTATTACAAGAAAAATCAACTAAAGAAAGATGTTGATCCCAAATTCCTTGGAAATATATTGAAAAATCATGAATCATATCCTATAATATCAGAATTTTTCTCTCTAACTGTCTAATGGAACGAGGATAAAATGCTGTGTTTAAACTTAATTCAGTTCCCAATGACTCCTGAAGGCCTTTCCAAATTCTAGACGTGAACCCGAGATCACAATTTGATACAATGGAGTGAGAAACTCCATGTAACCTAGCTATATTTTAATATATATTCGATAGAGTTGATATTGAGACATAATATCTCAAATAGGAATAAAATTTTCAGATTTATCCAGTCGATCAATAATAACCCAAATCGTATTGTTACCTTGAGAAGTCTTGGTAGTCCCACTATGAAATAAATGGATATAGTTTCCCATTTCCATTATGGAATTGGAAAAGGATAAAGTATCCCCTATGGTAGTTTTCACTCTAGTTTAACATGTTGAAAATTCAAAAATTTCATGGTAAAATTATAAATATCTCTTTTCATTCCATCCCACCAGTAATAATATCAATATTCTTTGTACATCTTAGTGCTTTTAGGATGAATTGAAAATAGAGAGCTATGAGCTTCACTTAACAATTCTTTATTCAATTTGGAATCAAAAGGAACACATAATTGCTTTCAAAATCTCAAGACACAATCCTTATCATCATTAAATTCAAAAAAAATTAACTTTATTAACTAATTCTACCTTTTTCTATAACTCAAAATCTTTCTTCTGTACATGCTTAATTATGTATAATAGAGATGAATGCACTGACACCTGAAAAAATAGAGGAGTTTCATACATCCACACCTTCCAAGACAAAAATAACATTGGATGAATTTTCCATATAACTTATTTTCTTTGAGATTTTTTAGGAAAATCCATAGATGGTTTTCATAATTCTCATAAATTTTTGAAAAAACCAAAATATCATCAATAAACACAAGAATAAATATATCAAAAATATTCATAGAATATTCTATTCATAAGATTCATAAATTTAGTATGGGAATTTTTCAAAACAAAGGGCATAAAAAAACTCATAATTCCAATATCTTGTATAAAATACTATTTATAGGATGTCATCCTCCTTCACCATCAGCTAGTGGTACCCGTATCTCAAGTCAATATTGAAAAAATACTAATCTATCTGAAGCTGATCAGACAAGTCATCATTATGAGGAAAAGTATACTTATTCTTAATAGTAATGTTATGCAATTATCTATAATAAATACAAAGCATAATGGAACCATATTTCTTTTTAACAAAAAAATAGGATCACCCCATGGTGAAGTGCTAGAATGAATGAAACATTTATTAAGAAAATCCTTCAACTACTTTTCCAATTCTAGAAGTTCCACTTGATCCATTCGATAAGGGGGTTTTGAAATTGGATTATCATTAGGAACTAATTCAATAGTAAATTCAATTCATCGATCTGGAATAACATTAATAAAATCATCAGTAAAAACATCTAGGTATTAATTTACAACTAACATGTCATTAATCTAAACTGTTCCCTTATTTTCAATAGTATGTGCTAGAGGACTTTCATTTTCATATTTTAACAATTTCTAAGCTTCTTGATATATTATCAATGGTATGGTATCTTTATTTTATAAAAATGAAACTCTTTATAAAGAAAAATTCTTTATATCTACAACCAATCTTAGCATGGTAAAGAGAAATCTAATCCATACCTAGAATAACATCAAACTATAATAAGGGGAAAACAATAAGGTTTTCAGGTAATTTATTTCCAAAGAAAACAAAAGTAAGATTCTTATAATTACTTTTTTTATTTAATACTTCTCCCTAGTGTTTTTACCATAAGTTATTGTTTCATTTCTTGAGGTGAAATATCAAATTTACTAGAAAATTATTTAGAAATAAAGGAATGTGTAGACCTTGTATCAAACAAGAGATTAACAAAATATGATTAGACAGACAATGTACCTGATACCACTTCATTAGATGGACTAACATCTACTGAAGTATTCATCAAGTATTTCAATACCCCTTTCTGATTAAAGTCTGACTGATTCCCATTATTCAGGTTCTTCTCTGGGTAGGTATGTGAATAATTCCCCATATCACCAAATTTAAAACACTTTATAGTTTTCTTATCAGAATTAAACTTAAGATCATTTTCATTACAATCTCAGAGCATATTTCCAAACATACCACATTGGAAACATTTCTCGGATTTGTTAAGGCATCCCCTAGGGTGTTTTTTATTACACTTCCCACAAATTGGAAACTATATTTTCTTACCTTAAGATTTATTTGATTGATTCTTACCCATTTATTTCCATATAGAATTTTTCTTCCACTTATTGTAAAAGTACACGTGATTATCAAAAAACTCCATTTATACCTGTTCAACACATCAAAAAAGTTTATCATGACTTTTTAATTCTCAAGAATCCAATTCCCTTTAGTATCTTGGCTTCAATAATGAGTAAAAATGAGTGATTTTACTATCAAGATCCCAACTAATATTTGGAGCATACCTTTACAATCGAGTGAAGTTTTCTTCATAAATGACCACTAAATCATCCTCCTTTTGTTTCAATTCAAGGAATTTATTTTCTATATTAAGTTGAACCACATTAGTAAAATATTTTTCAAGGAAAATATTCTTAAATTCATCCCATTCTGAGGCATTGATCTCACCTCTTTCCTTGATATTATTGACCATTGACCACCACTAGTCAGCTTCACCTTAAAAATGATATATAGAGAGAATAAAATTTTGATTATATGAACACCCTGTGACATAGAATATCTTTTAAAGGGATTTAATACACCCTTCATCCACCACTAGGTCAGAAGATCCACTGAAATCAGGAGGGTGATGCCTCATAAAGTGTTCTACTATCATCATGTTCCTTTGTGGTAGTTCTGGATATTCTCTTGCATAGATACCACCACCATTTATAGTCTTCATTAACTAATCTATTACTGTCACAAACTTCTTGGTTACAATTCCTACCATACTAGATTTCAGATTTAGAAATATACCATCCTCTTTGTGCCTTCTTACTTCAGCTTCCATATTTCTTATGTGGAAAACCATTCTGAACAGACAAATCTCAGAGGAAGAAACATGGTAATATTCAAATAGTAAATCATTTCAAATTAACAATAATGTAAAAATAATTTATGGTATTCTATTAACATCATCATAATCCATTAAAGTTTTCCAAACTTTGATCTGGTACCAACTATAAGGACCCAACCTTAAACATTACATAATCTAGTTAATTCAATTAGAATTCAATTTTAGACATTCCCAATGATCTTTTCATTTTATAGTTTTAGATAATTAGGTAATAATTCATAAATAACAACCCACAACCATAAAAATTGGATTATATTAAAACAATATCCATTTTTTCATAATACAACAATCTTTAAAAATAAAACATGATTTTTCTTGAAAAATATTCACAACATTCAGATTGGATTATTATTATCTCTTACCCAACCTTAAAATATGTGAAAAAAATTTTAAAATTTAGGATGAGCACAAAAATCTCAGTAAGGTACATAAAAAAAATTAAATAAACCATTATTACATAAATATATATAAACACATGAAATATATAATTATCACCCTTAAAAGTAACATATGCTTACTTTGTGAAAACATGATGTGTCCATAAAACATAGAAATCATAGAAAAACCATTTAAGTAACTTGGGGAATCATTTTATTACCATACTTAATTATTATTGTAACCCTCTTGGATACCATATGATTTGTAACCCTCATGACTATCTTAGAATGTAGCCATCATGACCACCTTACAATGTAACTATTGTAGTTACAGTTGGAATAACCATTACAGTCAACTTACAACATACCCTATGCATTGGATGGATATAATGGACCCAAGAATATTTGGTTTATAATAGAACCACCCATAATCATAAAAAATTCCCAAGAACCAGTATATATTCATAAAACATAAATACTTGCATCATAAAAATCATTCCTTGAGAAAAAATACTTATTAAAGGAATACTGCGCACATACAAAGGAAAAAAAAACATTATTTGAAAATATCTATGTAATATTGTAAAGAAAAAATAAAAACATTAAGTTTTCATGAATGCAGGAAATGACGCTCATTCCATATATGTTAAAAAACATTCCTTTTAAATTTTGTAAAAATAGAAATTAAAAGAGGATTTTAAAAGAAAAGTCTCTTACCTCCGATTTGAATTACTTAAAATGTGTTTAAAAATACTTTATAATGGTTTAAAAAGTGTTATTAATTTATTTAATAACCATATTAATATTTATAATACCTTATATTATCTTCTTATAACATCTTTCCACCAATTTATTAATAATTTCATTAATTTCATTGTCTCACACGCATTCGTTTTATGGTTTCATGGTCGGTTCATTATGGATTTTCTTATAAAATGGTAATAGTAATATACAAGAGATAACATATATATATTTAGGTAATTTTAAATAATTATAAGTTAATTTTAACTTTCCTTGAATGCAGTAATAATAAACGAAAAATCATTGTCCAAGAAGGTGGTGAATTGACACACCATGGATGCAAATTTTATTTTTAAGAATAAAAGGATAAAATAAGAGATTTGATGATGGATATGCCATAAAATAAATAAAATTATAGTATATATATATATGATAATTTATTAATCATGAAACTTTGGATAGGGGTTTAAAATAAGGTAGAAGTGAGAAAGAATTTAAATGAGTAGAAGGAAAAATTTACCTCTTGAATATTTCTCCTTGAGAACCTCATTTGGATCTTGGAATTGGTCTTTTTGTGAGACCAAAAACACTATAATTTGTAAAGTAATGAGTATAATAGAATTTAGTAGAGTATAGTAGATAAATGTGTCTTTAGGTGATGAAATTAAGTGAAGGAATGAGTCCCCTTTTATAATTGAGGTGAGGGGCAATTTAGGAATTACTTAAAATATTAAAATACAATAAGTCTAATATAGGGGTAAAGACTTAAAAAATGCATAAAAATAATATTATATAACATTTTATATATAATATTATTATATTTGTCCTTATTAAATATTTTTTTGATTTTTAAATAATTTAATAAAATATTTTATTCATGAAATATAATTTTTGTTAAATTTAACACTATTCATAACAATGACTTTAAAAACATCAAAAAAAGTTTAAAATAAAAATAAAAATATTTTATTATATCACATATATATCATATTAATCTATATAATTCTTGTATTACCTTAAAAATATCAAATTATATTTATTTTAATATTTTTAATACCATTTATTTGATTTGTTCATTAATTAAATAATTACCACATCATCAAAGTCCAAGACATTAAGGTAATTATTTATTACCTAAAAATTAAAAATAAATTTACATAAAGAAGATAAATTTTTTATATTTAAAATTAATATTTATGGTCAAATATATCTTTTATAAACCATATATTAAAATATTATTCTAATTAAAAACTATAGTGTGAACAACTTGAATTTCTTTTAAATAAAATACTACAAGGGTATTAATCATATAAAATTGGATAAAAACGGACATTAATTTGACCCATATAAAATAATATTTGATATATAATCAAAAAATATGTTTTATCTAAGTTTTTGGGTCATTTAATGGTTCTTATAATTTTAATTAAATCATTTTATTGATTTTTCTTCTGTTTGTAAAAACACTGCATTAGTGTTGCATAAGAATTAAAGTTAATTATTTCATATATAAAAATTAAAAATAAATTAATATCATAAAAATAAATAAATTAGGTTACACATATTAATTTATATTCTTTAATTAAGTATATTTAATCATATCCATATCAATACAACTTCTTTAATTTGTTAATTTGACTTTTCCTGCCTTGTGGAACCATTGCACATACATTTGGATAAGATTTATGTTATAAAACTATAATATTAAAAAATATAATTCAAAAACATAAATTATACATAATAATCAATAAAAAAGTCGACAAAATACTTTCTATCACTGAATAATTATCTATAAAGAAACATATCTGACTTTACCAACGCTGTGTAGACACTGCGTCGACAATGACAAAGATTTTTATACTTATCATGAAATAAATTTTATTTACATTCCATGAATTATTTTTGTAAAATATTTATATTATAATATCATAATTTATTAATTAAATAAGTTAAATAAATTTTATATCATAATTTATGCCTTTATTATGTCACAAAAAATATTGTATTAAAAAAACTGTATTTTTTTTACTATTCATAAAATATAACTTTTTTAGAAAATTCTCAAAAATTTATACTGAGATAATTTTAACATGATAAATTCAAAAATGAAATTATTTTTTCCAAATTAAAAGTTTATAATTTTAAAATTAGTTATTTAAATATAAAAATATAAGAAATTAGTTTAATAAAGTTATTTATTTTAAAAATTACTTAATACAGTGAATTTAACTATTCAATTAAATAGTACTAATATGAAAAAAAATTATTCTATTTTCACTTGGGTTGTTACAATCGATTCATATCATGAAATATTATATTATCTATCATAGGATATGACTCATTAGTCATAAGATATGATATTAGTTTCCAATAGAATCGTGACTTATGACATACTTATATTGTCAAATAAAACATGAAGGATTTTTTTTTATTTTTATGAATTTAAATTATGAAATGAGTTATATAATTTATAAATTTTTTATAAATTGTAGAAAATGTATTTTAGGATATTTATTTAATTTATAAATGATTATAAATTAGTTAATTATATTATGTTATAATTTATTATTAATTGTTTTTGATAAATTTATTAAATAAAAGTTACATAATATTAAATGTTAATGTTAAATACCTTTTGATGGAAATTTTAAGACTCATGATTATTAATTCGTTTCACCTATTATCTTCAATAGAATAATGAAGCTCTGAGTGATCACAAAAAAAACTTATCATCCATTGGATCCTTTAAATATTTAATAACACCTTTATAGTCATCCTTACAAGCATGAAGTATTTCACTATATTGATAAATTTTTTTATAAATCACATGAATCAAATTTAGATTTTTATTAGAAACTTCAATACTGTTATGAGTTCTAAAGAGAAAATTAGATCCAATTTTAATAGGATTGCTTCTAATGAATTCCATTCCTGTATTAATACTTAAAATCTTATTGAAGTTTCTATTTCTAGTTCTAACTTCAATTGGAGAAGTTTCAAAATAAATGGAAATAAAAAATTTAATCTTGATAGGTTCCTATTTCATATAGAAGACTACCATATAAGTATTTAATTTTATGGATTCAATATTCCAAGATTCAATTCTAAAAATAATCCTTTAATTGTTGATTTCTAGATATATACCATGATGTCATATCCTTTACCTTTTAAGTTAAAAAATTCATGGATTACTATTCCTAGATATAGGGAAATTGTTATTGATGGGTGGAAAACTTAGTGTATTGGTAGCCCAAATTAGGTCTTTATTGGGAATCCTAAGAAGGTCAAGTCTATGTTACAAGGATGAAGCACATATTCTTTCTCTAAATTAGATGATGATACCAAGGATGCTGAAAATGATTCGGATAATTATCAAATATATAATTAGAGGAAAGATGCACTGTATCAAAGAGAAATTTTAATGAACTCCAAACTTGGTAGTCTCTTAGACCTCAAAGAAAGATTAATTAGGAACCAATATAACCCTAAATGGTTAAAATACAATTATTGGAACTCCATGTTTTTCCAATGTCCTCACAAGGAGAAAAAAAATAAAAAAGGGAATTAGTGCTATCTGAGTTTTTGATTTCATGTTTACTTCTGAAACTGATATTTCTAATGTTATTGTTGATTACTTTCAGATAATATATAATAACGATGAAGCTGAAAATGGTTCACATATAATTGATAATATTTCTTTTTTATTGATGAAAATCCCAATTGATTATTGAATGTGGTTCCCTATGAATATGAGATAAAATTATCTATTTTATCACTAAATCTAGATAGTACCACAAGACCTGATAGACCCAACAATAATTTTTTCATATTCCAATATGATATATTGCTTAGTAACTTAGTGAATGATGTGAATTAATTATTTTACTATGATTTAATTATATATGGGGTGAATTCTCATTTTATTTCTCTACTCACCAAGAAGGAGAACACAATTGAAATTAAATATTTTAAACCAGTTTCTATTGGGAATACTATTCCAATGATCAGTAGATTTTTTTTAGAATTATGGCTTAGGAAAGTCACTGGTGAGTTTATTACCCATTATCAGTTTATATTTTCCCTTGGAGGAACATCCAAAATTTAATACTCACTACCATGGAAGGTATTAATTTATTAAATAAAAAATCATAGAGTAAGGACTTTATATTAATGGTTGACATCTATAAATACTTTTGAATGATTAAATAGAGATTTATTTTGGTTTTCGTCAAGAGGTATTAATTATCCAAGGATTTTATCAGATTGTTAAGTTTTATCGTAAAGATTTATAAGTTCTCTGTACTTATTAGTGGGTCCTAAGAGGGGTTTTTAGGTACTCTAGAGGATTTAGACAAGGTGATCCTCTGTCAGGCCTACCTTTTGAAATTTCTTAGGATTACTATCTTACCCAAGTGGGGTATTAAAAATAAATAAAGTTTTGGATGAATTAAATTTCAACACCACACTTTTTGTATGATGATCATATCCTTACTTTTTTAGGGTAATATAAGAATAAATTTTAAGCTATTAAATCCACCTTTAAATATTATAAGGAAGTTGTAGGTCTAGAAATACACTGTAATTTTTTTTCATTGTGTATGGAGAGGGTATCTTAACTTCCATTAAATTTTTTATAGGATTCTAGGTGTATGTAGAGGATCATTTCCATATGATTATTTGGATGTCTCTTTATTTTTTTGGGAAATTCAAAAGTTTCTATATAGAGAACACTTAATCTAAGATCATAGCTCACATAAAGATATGGAAAGTAAAAATAATGTCCTAGGTAGGCCAAATCTGTTTGGTTAACTCATGGATTTCATACATGTTTTTATATGTGTTGTACTTTTATAAATAGACCAGTAGTCTCATTAAATGGATTCATAGAATGATTTATATTTTTTATGGACTGAATGTGTTCATGAAAGGAAGTTAATTTTTATTTCTTGGAAGGAATGAATAAAACAAATTGATATGGGTGGACTGGGAATTAAGGACCTATAAAAAATCAATGAATCTCTTCTTAATAAGTTTACATGGAATCTCCTTTCATATGTATATGAGGCCATTTATTTTCTTAAGGAAAGGTTTTTTTTGATGTTGTAGAGTGGGTATTCTTTCTACCTACCATCAAATATTTATCCTACATTAAGATATTATTATTATGAAATGATGGTTTTATTGAGATGTATGTTCATCAAGGACCTCAAGCTCAATTATTAGACCACTATATGGCTAGAAATAACTTTGAAGGAATTTTTGGTGATACCCAAACATAAGTATAGAATTTTGATTAGTGATTTGAACTAGGACATTAGTGAGGTTGATGGTTTTTTTATTATGATATTACTATACAATTTTAGAGATATTATTATATTGAATGGGTCATACTGATCTAGATATCAAGCATTACTGGAAGTTTTAATTCCAAGGAGAACTATAGATTGAAATTTCATAAGTATTCAATTGTTTTATGATGGATTAATAAAATTTAAAGGTTATTCATTGATCCTTATAAACTATTTATACTATAAATATTATGGAAATATTGGATGTTATTAGATGATAATTTCTTAAAAGTTGGTCTCCAATTTCATTGACTTTCTCCTTATGTCTAAGTGAATATGAAAATCAATGCCATCTATTTGTTCAATGATATTTTGTGAAAAACCTATGGAGATTTTTATAGGATTTATTTAATGTAAAATTTCATCTTGACAATGATTTTATTAATATTATGGTTTGTATAATTGAATATTCTCCTAGTTAAAAAATTTACAATATTCCCTTTACCATTTAATATCTATCATCACCTTCATTTGGAATATGAGGAATGAGATTGTTTTTAACAAGCAAACAACCTCTCTTAATGCGGGTGTTATTATGATTCATGAAGAAGTGTAGGAAGTTTCTAATATATAAAATGGTACAATGAGAAATTATATTTTTGATTCAAATATTTTTTTATTCTTGGGGTTCTAGGAAGAATCAAGATGGTTATTATCATTAATTCTTTTTGTTTGATTCCACCGATATCAATCTGGATTAAGGTGAATGTTGATGGTGCAAACTTAGGTACACTAGGACCTTTAGGTTATGATGGTGTTTTTTTCCACCGATCAAGGATTTTTTAAGGGATGTTACTATTAGTATATTGGTAACGGGTCTACATATAAGGTGGATTTATGGGATATGATTCATGTAATTAATTATGCAGTTCACTTTGGATGGAAATTTTATGGATTCAATCTGATTCAAATATTATGATAGAGGATATGAGGTATGGATCAAGGAATGTTCCATAAAGGATTATCCAAGATTGGATATATTTTTTTAAATCATTGGATGTCTTTCGCACACATGTCTCTCACATTTATAGGTATAAAAATCAATTAGTGGATGTATTATCAAAGAAATTTATTTTGAATGTTGGATCAATGTGATATTTTGTAGAACCCTCTTTTTCACATAATTAGTGGACTTGGATTCTAGGGGTGAATTATAAATCCAAATTTATAGACCTTATTTTTAATTCCATATCTTTACTTTTTAGTTTAATAAAATTTTTAGGGCCAGGTATTGATCGCACCGTGATTCATTGTTTCATTTTCAACCCTTACCATTGTTTTAAACTGAATTTGTATTGTAAATTTAAAATATAATAAAAAATTTCAATTAATGTTTGATTAATTTATATTTTATTTATCACTGTTAAAAATGGTAATGTTACTTGTTTTGATGATTCCATTGTAGGAGGAGGTGATTTGGAGGCCCCAGAGATGATCTAGAAGGAAAATGGGCTAAAACTGCATGGATTCCATGAATATATGTCCACTGTTTTGATAATTAAGAGAATTAAGTGCATAAAAATGGGATAAAAATTTGTGGTCCTCTCCAAAACATCCTGGTATACAACTCTTATCAAGGAACCAAATCCCAATTAGGCTATCTGGTGGCATGTATGAACCATTCTGTTTAGGGGACAGAATCTTCCCAAATTCAAAAGTTTGGTTTGGTATTTTGACCATATATCCCAATATAGATGTCTAATGGCTTTAAAATTTAATAGGGAGACATTAAAGATGCCTTAAAACAACTATTAACTTTTGGTCAAGTCGTGATATGGCTTTCTACTATTCCAAAACTGAGACACAAGTGGTATCTCAAAAACAGGGTTCTCAAAACTGTGTTCCATTTTGGCTATAAAAAGGCACCATGGACAACTCATTTGTAAGTTCGGCCAAGGAGTGAAGTGTTTCCAATTTTGAGTTCCAGATGATTCCTATCCTCATACTATAAGTTCGGGAGGCCCCTATCCTCATAGGGGGATCAATAATGAATTAGTTACACCTGATCTTCCTCCTCCTCCTGATGTCGAGCTAAACGGTGGGCGGTCGTTGTGAGGGAGCTACACACATGTCAAGGGAGTTCCGATGCATATATTAGCTACGGTTTTGGAGTAATTTTAGTGTTTAAACATTTAATTTTATGTACCTTACATGATTTCATATTTGAATTCTTGTTTTGATACATGTGAATGTCATGCTCTTAATTTCTAACCGATTATTGTGACGTTTTGAGTGCGTGACTTGTGTTGTTCTGATTGGACAACACAAGAATCCTTTTCATAACTACCTTCTTGAAATTTTAATTTTCTTTGGAATATATTATTCCATTAATAAGATATGGAGCTTGACGATACAATTATTACGTTAGGGTTGAGTTCTTTAAGCATTGAAATAAAATCTTATAAATTAATCGGGATTCCAATTAATTTCAACCAAAGAATTACTCCAAACCTAAATGAATCTCTATGAACAATGAAATTGAAATGTGTGTAGTGAAATAAAAATGAATCCTTTGTATCATATTTTTTAAAATACACTATCTTTTTAAACTATTAAACTCTCTGAGTTAAGTTATTTTCTTAAAACTATTTTTTTAAATCAACCCCTCTTTTAGTAATATTTATTAAAAATACACACTATAAACTACCAACGCTCCTTGAGAGATGACCTAGGGTATTACCTAGACTATAAATAAACCTTAAAATAATAATCAATTTGACTTTTCATGACAATGCGTTCAAATTTTGGCACTATTGCTGGGGAGCGCTTTGGTTTTTAGTGCGTGTTTTTGATAAGTTTTTTTTTTAATTTTTGTGAATATTTATTTGTTTTATCTTATAACTTTACCTATATTTTTGTGTTATGATTTATTTATTGTATAGGTTTTGTTCATGAAATGTTCTAATCTGGGATATTTACCACCGATCGAACCTGAACTAGATAGGATCTTATGTCAGTGACCACGAGACGCACAAGAGAACCCTTTGAAGGACACACAAGACAACAACACTCTTCTTGATCCTTCATCTTCTTCTTTTGGAACCAACATCAAAACTGAAATAAAATTGTATAACATGGATGAAAAAAATATAACACTAAAATAAATAACCTCACCGGATATCGATATCTAACCCACATACATTCAATTACAAGGCGAGGCACTCAATTTTGAACTAAAATCTGGTTTAATTCATCTATTACCAAGATTCCATGGACTTCCTAGAGAGGATCCACTTAATATTTAAAATAATTTCACACTAATTTTTCAAAATTAAAACCTTATAATGTGGATGAGGAATAATTAAATCTTAGAGCATTTCCCTTTTATTTATACGATACTACAAAAGACTGGCTTTATTTTGTTAATTCCCCAATAAGAGGCCGAGCGGACATAAAACGACTTTTTCTTGAATTTTTTTCCCAACCTCTCAAAATGAAAAAATAAGGAAAGAAATATGTGGTATAAGAAAATATCAAGGGGAAAAACTTCATGAATATTAGGAAAGATTTAAAAGATTATGCTCAAGTTTTCCACACCACCAAATAAGCGATCAACTTTTAATACAATATTTTTATGAAGGTTTAATTCCAATTGATCATAACATGATTGATGCTACTGCAGGTGGTTCACTAGTGGATAAAACCCCCATCGCTGCAAGGACCCTGATTGAGAACATGAAAAAAAACACTCAAAAATTCAGTATAAGTTCTATTGTATCCATACGAGGTGTCCATGAGGTGCAAAGTACTGAGTTTGAGAAGAAGGTGGACACAAAGTTCGAAGAGGTAAGTACCATTCTATGAAAAATTTCTCTCTCCTTAGGAAAATATCCATCTCCTCATCCCATACATTGTGGAATCTATTCTTTTGAAACCCATTATTCTAACCGATGCCCCCAATTGAGAGAAACTTTTGAGAGTTGTGAGGAAATATTTCCAGTCCGCCCCTATAACCAACCCTTTAGGTAAGAACCTTAATATCCATCCAACCCTAGGTGGAAAGAAAACCAAGCCTATAGAAAAGGGGGTATTCAAACCAACCTAAAAAATAATGGAACCAACCGGGGTAGAGTATTCATCTACCACCACCACCAAGAAATCCTCAACCACCCTAAAGGCCTTTCCAACCGCCCCTCCCAAACCCGATCCTAGCCTAGAAGATATGATGAAACAAATGGATGCCAATAATATATAATCCTAGTAAACCACCCAAGCATCCATACAGTACCTAAAAACCCAATTAGGCCAACTAGCTAACTCTTTGGGGAAATTCAAAGTCATGGGTCGGGTAAACTACTATCTTAACCATTAGTCAACCCTAGAGATAAAGGAAATGTTAGTTCCATAACCCTTAGGAGTGGAAAAAAATAGAAAGTCAAATGAATCCTCCATTAGAGTCATACCCTCATAATAAAACCTCTATCCCAACCATTAAAAATGTTATAAATGTTGAAAAACCATGTCTTGAGAGAATCCATTTCAAAGGAAAGAGTGTGAATGTCGATGAGTATCCTAGCCAACCCATTCCTATTATATTTCCCCAAAGGGTCACACAACCAAGGAAACAAAAGAAAACTGAACTAGATAAAAAAATATTAGAAACTTTCAAAAAAGTGCAACTAAACATCCTGTTGATTGATTCTGTGAAACAAATTCCAAGATATGCAAAGTTTCTAAAAAAGATGTGTACACACCGAAGGAAACTTCGTGGAGATAAAAAGGTGAGCTTGGAGAGGAAGGTATCAGCATTGATAGAGCCATCACTTCTCACTAAGTTCAATGATCCTGGGACATTCTTGATTCCATGCACCATAATAGAGTATTCATTTTCCAATTCCATGCTTGATTTAGGTGCTTCTATAAATGTGATGCCTCACTCCATTTAATCTACATTGCAGGCCAGAGAACTGAATCCCACTGGAATTGTTTTTCAATAAGACAATTGGAGTACCACACACACTTATAGTGTGTTAAAGGATGTTCTTGTGAGGGTGAAAATTTTAATTTTTCCTACTGATTTTTATGTGCAAAAATGGAAGATGATATGATTAATGGACGTGCCCCAATTATATTGGTTAGACCCTTCATGAAAACTTCCAAAACCATAATTAATGTCCATAATGGTACATTATCAATGGAATTTTGTGGTGACATAGTCCATTTCAACATCCTTGATTCCATGAAGCACCCCTCATAATAACATTCATCTCTCTCTGTTAATTCAATTGATGTACTCCCTACCCCTGAAAAAATAACTTTTCATTCTCCTGATCCCCTTTCTAAGTTTTCTTCATTGATTGAAATTTGAGGAAATGAGTCATGTAGTGATTGTTTTATTGGATTAGAAAAATGTAATGCATGTTTATTAATTGATGATTTTTTGAACTCTGAGGATCACTTAACCATCAATGATACTGCTAAGCTTTTAAAAGCTCATTCCTCTATTGAGTATGATACCATTGAGTAGTTAGATGAGATTAGTGACCTCTCACTTTCACACACACTCCCATAAATCCAAAATCCACCTAAATTGGAACTAAAACAACTGCCTCAAGATTTAAAATATTCATATCTTGAGAATGGAAACAAGTTACCTATCATCATTTCTAGTTCACTCCCTCTAGAGCATGAATTAAGACTGCTTGAAATTTTGAGGGAGTATAAAAAAGCTTTTGAATGGAAACTTTTTGAAATTCCTAGTATTAGCCCATAACATTTTAAACATCATATATTGTTAAATGATGAGGCTAAACTAGTGAGGCAGGCACAATGTTGATTGAAACCAAACCTCTTAGAAGTTCTGAAAAAGGAGGTAACAAAATTATTGGTTACTAGAATTATTTACCCTATCTATGACAGCCAATGGGTCATTCCTGTTCAAGTAGTTCCTAAAAAAACTGGCCTTACAGTAATCAAAAATGAAAACAATGAATTGGTTCTAACTCGTGTGAAGAATAGTTGCCGTGTCTGTATAGAATATCGCCGACTAAACCAACACACTATGAATGACCATTTCCCTTTTCCATTCATTGACCAAATGCTAGAGAGGATAGAAGGTAAGTCCCAATATTGTTTCCTTGATGGGTATTAGGGATATTTTTAGATCCATATTTCCCCCGAGGACCAGGAAAAGATGACCTTCAATTGCCCCTTTATCACATTTTCATATAGGAGGATGCCATTTGGTATGTGCAATGCTCCGGGTACTTTCTAGTGATGCATGGTTAGTATTATTTCGGATTACCTGGAGAATTGCATAGAAGTATTCATGGATCATTTCACTATTTATGGTTCGTCTTTTGATGAATGTTTGAGTAGTATTGCTTCAGTCCTACGTCACTGTATTTAAAAGAATCTAGTATTAAATTATGATAAATTCCATTTCATGGTGTGACAAGGTATAGTTTTGGGACATGTCATTTTTGGGGATGGTATCCAAGTAGATAAATCAATAGTGAATGTCATTTATTACCTACCATTACCCAAAAATTTATGGTATGTGTGGTATTTCCTAGGTCAGGTTAGATTTTACCGCCATTTTATTCACTACTTTAGTAAAATTTTACTCCTCCTCTACCGATTACTCCAAAAAGAAAAATAAATTGTTTTTGATAATGAATGTGAAGAAGCTTTTAATAAGTTAAAATGGAGTATCATGTAACCCACATTAATCCGACCACCTCGATGGGATTTACCATTTGAGCTCATGTGTAACACCTCTAACTATGCAGTTGGGGAAGTCTTGTCACAAAGGGTCGATTGACCTCCACATGTCATTGCCTATGCCTCATGTACTTTGGACCCTACCCAAGAAAACTACACCAGAACTAAAAAATAATTCCTTTCCATTGTGTTTTCCTTGAAAAAATTCAGTTCATACCTTTTGGGGTCAAAAGTAATTGTTTTCTCAGACCATGCAGCCCTCCGGTATCTCCTTAAGAAACCAGAAGCCAAACCATGTCTCATTCTCTGGATGCTTCTCCTTCAGGAATTCAATTTAGAAATTAGAGATAAATAATAAGTAGAGAATGTGGTGGATGACCATATCAGTAGGATTCCCCCATCCTCGAACATTGACTCATCCCCATATATTCCTATAAATGATATGTTTCCTGATGAGAAATTGTACCGAGTGAAAGATGTTATTCCTTGGTATGCTGAAATTGTAAATCATTTGTTAGTATCTTTCATTCCTACTGATTTAAAAAAAAACCAAGATAGTCTTCTAAAACATGAGTCTCATTGGTTCATTTGGGATGAATCCTACCTCTGGAACACATGTAGTGATCAAGACCTTAGCTGTTGTGTCCCCGATAGCAAGTTTTATTATGTCCTTAGATTCTGCCACACTCTTTCTTGTGGAGGCCACTTTGGTCCCCAATGGACTGCTCACAAAATCCTTGATTCTGGTCTCTTTTGGCCAACACCTTTTTAGGATTCCCATGATTTTTTTAAACATTGTCCTCATTGTCAATGAATAGGTAATGTATCTAAAATAAATGAAATTCCACAAAAACCATTACTCTTTCATGAAATTTTTGATGTTTGGGGTATTGACTTTATGGGGCCATTTCCTAATTTCTTTGGCAACTTTTACATTCTTCTGGTAGTTGATTACATGTCAAAATGGGTAGAGGCATTAACTTCAAGGACTGATGATTCTAAGGTAGTTGTATAATTTTTGAGAACCCAAATATTCTATAGGTTTGGATTACATAGGTTCATCATCAGTGACCAGGGTTCTCATTACTGCAACTGAAAAATGCAATCACTTTTGCAACAGTATGGGGTCATTCATCGAGTAGTTACTGCATATCACCCATAGACCAATGGTCAAGCCAAGGTGTCAAATAGAGAGGTAATTTTTTTTTTGAAAAAATGGTCCAACCCAATAGAAAATATTAGAGTATTATACTTGATGATTCATTATGGGCTTAGCAGACTGCTTTCAAAACCCCAATTGGAATGTCACCTTATAGGCTTGTTTTTAGAAAGAGTTGTCACCTCCCTGTTGAGATTGAGAACTGGGCCTAATGGGCCATCAAAAAATGAAATTCTAATATTTCTGGTGCAAGCGCTCAAAGAAAGCTACAAATTCAAGAGTTGGAGGAAATGAGAATAGATGCATATGAGAACTCTAGGATTTATAAAGGGCGAACTAAGGTTTCCCATGACCGTCTAATCCTTCATCATTAATTCCACATTTGGAAGAAGGTCCTCCTCTACAATATAAGGACGAAGTTTCATCCAGGTAAGATTTGTTCCCATTGGTTTGGACCATACAATATTACTAATGTATCTTTATTTGGTGTTGTTCAGGTTCAAAATGAATAAACTGAGAAAACCTTCACTATCAATGTGAAGTGGCTAAAGCACTTCCACGAAGCCCTTATGGAGTTCTTGATGGAGGAACTCCATGTTCAAGAAGTAACATACAAATGAAACCCACCAGGTTTTATCCTTCCTTACCACATTATATTTTATTATAGTGAGGACACTGCACACTCTTGGTGTGGGGGGGGGGGGATGGGTACATTCCTGGGTTAGTTAAGAATTTTCATCTTCTTTCTTCTTTCTTCTCTTTTTCGCCTCCTTTATGGTATTTTCAATTTTCCCCATCTTGTTCAGTTTATTAGTATTTTCATTTTATTTCTTCTTTCTTCTATTTTTCACCTTCTTTATGGTATTTTTACTCCCCCCTTATGGTCACCAAATCATGGAAATTACTGAAAATGAAAGTTGAAATTTTTGATTCCATATTGATTTAACATTTGATGGAAACTTGACTCTATTATGTAATGCATGTTTGTATGAATTTAACATTAGGGAGTGATTTTAAGTGAATTGGTTTTCTGTCAATGATATAAATGGTTGTATCTCTATGAAACCTTTGAGATTATTGATGCCAATTGAGTGAGTAGTTTTTGGGAAAACTGTGTCACTAATATATCCACACATTTTTGCACCAAAACACAGAGTGAGAATATTTCTTACTTAATAGTAGGTAAATATATGTTAGGTTAATATTTTTCAGGTTAAATTGATATTTCCATACGTTCATTCCTTATCCAATCTGTTTCATTACTGTACCAGATTGACCTATGCGTGTGTACCTCATATCCGACTATTGTACGCCCTCAAAAAAAATTCAAAACAAAATTGGGTTGTGTCTTGGGCAGGTCAAAAACCACTCCTCTTAAACCTTTTATCTTATTATAACTATTACAATTAGTGTCGTGAGGATATCAAACAAGGGTTGAGAGATGAGTGTGATATTTGTTCCAAATGGAACTTATAGAAAAAACAAAAATAATAAATGAGGGGAGTGATAAAATGTGAAACATTTGGGGATATATAGGTCGGGAGATTATGGTTTGAATTCTGGGAATTCTTAAGTGAGTGGGTCTTGAAATATGATTTCAAAGGATGTAGGGTGGTTTCAGTGGATAAATTCATTTAAGCTGAAAAATGTTAAAATAACCGATATTTATTGGATAGAAAGTGGAAAGAATAGCATGGAATGGTTTTCACATGCACAAATGGAGAGTTAGTGGAATGGTTGACTTCATAATTCTTTTCCCAATATGGTATCATGAATCTATTTGAATTTCATTGTGATATGATTTATTATACATCTTTTTCCATTTTCTCTAGGAAGAACTCCTTGGTGTGGTTTGTGCATCGATCACATTACTTTAATGAATTAAAATTTCCTAAAATGTTAATTATTCATGATGTTGGTAATATATACATTCATAATTTCTAAAAATGTAACTTTTCATAGGAATGAAAATTTTTAGGTGTGGGGGTGTGATCGCACTGCGATTCACTGTTTCATTTTTACCCTTACACCATTATTTTAAACTGAATTTGTATTGTAAATTTAAAATATAATAACGAATTTAAATTCCTATTTGATTAATTTATTTTTTTATCACTTTTAAAAAGTAAATGTTACTTGTTTTGATGATTCCATTGCATGAGGAGGTGATTTGGAGGCCCCATAGAAGATCTATATGGAAAATGGGCCAAAACTGCATGAGTTTTATGAACATATGTCCACTTTTTTTATCATTAATAGAATTACGTGCATATAAATGGGATGAAAATTTGTGTTCTGCTCCAAAACATCCTGGGATACAACTCTTATCAAGGAACCTATGTCCAAGTCATCCATATTCTGGACCGTCTGATCCATTCTATCCAGGGGATAGAATATACCCGAATTCAAAAGTTTGGTATGGTATTTTTACCACATCTCCCAATAAAGATGTATAATGGCCACCAAATTTGATATTAATACATTCAATAGTCCTTACAACAAATCTTATCTTTTGTTAAAGTTGTGATATGGATTTATACTATTCCAAAACCAAGACACAATTGGTATCTCAAAAACATGGTGCTCAAAACCATGTTCCATTTTGGTAATAAAAAGGCACCATGGGCACCTCATTTTTAAGTTCGGACAAGGAGTGAAGTGCTGAAAATTTGGAGTTCCATAGGATTCCTATCCTCATCCTAGAAGTTCTAGAGGCCCCTATCCTTATAGGGGGATCAAGAATGAAGAAGGAGTTCCACTCAAGCTTCCTCCTCCTCCTGATGTCGTGGTAAACAGTGGACGTTCATTGTGAGGGAGCAACACACATGTTAATGGAGTTCCGATACATATATATTAGCTAATGGTTTAGAGTAATTTGGGTGTTTAAACATTTAATTCCATGTAACTTACATGATTTCATATTTGAATGCTTGTTTTGATACATGTGAATGTTATGCCCTTAATTTCTAACCGATCAGTGTGAGCTTTTGAGTGAGTGAATTGTGTCGTTCCAATTGGACAACACAAGAATTATTTTCATTCCCACCTTATTGAGATTTTAATTTTCTTTGGAAGATATTATTCCATTCATAAGCACTATACCTTGACAATACGATTGTTATGCCAAGGTTGAGTTCTTTAAGCATTGTAATAAAAGCTTAGAAATTAATCAAGATTCCAATTAATTTCAACCAAAGAATTACTCCAAACATAAATGAGTCTCTATGAACAATGAACTTGAAATGTGTGTAGTGAAATCACAATTAACCCTTTGTCTGATATTTTTTAAAATCCACTAGCTCTTCCAACTATTAAACACTTTGAGTTAAGTTATTTTCTTAAAACTATTTTTTAAATAACCCCCTTTTAGTAATCTTTATTAAAAATACACACTATAAGCTACCAATGATCCTTGAGAGATAACCTAAGGTCTTCCCTAGACTATAAATCAACCTTAAAATTATAATCAATTTGACATGTCATGATAACTCGTTCAGGTATACCTAGTGATTGAACTTTTAATATTAAATACCTTTTGAAATTATATAGAATAACTTATAATTTAGACATAAAATGTTTCTATAGAAATTATTAGTGTAATTTATAAAGTGTATATAAATTAAAATATAAGGATAAATATAAAATAGTTTCTATTAAATAAATAATTTTCATAATTAATAATTTTATTTTTCAAATCAAACGTCTTTATTTAATAAATTATTTAAACCATATGGAAAAGTGCTTTGATAATTGATATGATCAAGTTTTAAATATTATGAAATATATGATTTTTAGAATATGTAAATCATTTATATAATACAAATATAATGTGTTTATGTTTAATAAAATATAATATATTTATGTAAAATTCCAAATAAAAGGGTAATATAAAGGAGTTCATATTAGAAATAAATATAAAATGTTTGTATTTATTTTATTTGTAAATTTACATAATTTATGGATAAATTATAAAGTTTTTATAATTTTTTTGTTTATGAATTGTCCATAAATATTTATATCATGTCTAAATTTATGAGTGATTCATTTATTTAGTTTATACCTTGATTTATTCAAAAATATATCTTCTTTATGTTATGAATGGTTTTATGATTTGTTTTATAAAGTTAAACTTATTCTATAAATTTTCATACATGCTTGTAATAAATTACATGCTAGGTATGATGGTTGATTTAGTTTTTATACCTTTCCACTGGACTATTTAGGGGTTGTGTAAAGTGTTACACATCAATATGCTTTGAAAATATTAATTTGGAGGAAGGAATATATATTCCAAAAAAAATCATTATAATGAAACATATATTTAAATAAAATACATGAAATATGATAGTGATATTAAATCCAATTTAATAATACTAAGTATTAGATTCCTTCCAAAGAAAACACTTTTAAAGACCTCAATCATCCATCTGGGTAGGTTATGCTAAAGCTATATGCCCCCAGATTATCTTTTGTAAGGTAAGCTAGTAATAAGTGACCCTAATAGGATACGATGCCCATTTTTTTCATTAAATTTGGGTTACACTTTTTTTAGTGACCATAATAGGAATAGGTTACCAGAAGAATAATGTTGAGTAAATCCATATGATGGATTAGGATAAAGAGTTATCTAATAAACTATCCAAGATTCATATATGATATAATTGACATAATTGTCAACCTAAATATCTAAGTGATGGGAAAAAAACTAAACTATACCAATGATTAGTGAAATATAGATATATTACCACTAATTAGTATGATGTATTTCAAAAAAAGATCATCTTTTAGTGGGATAATAGTTAATAAAATTTCTTATTAAATGAATGTAAAACATGAAACTCATATGATAAAATATTCCATTTTAGCTAAATGAAATAATTATTATAAAACATTACATTTAGACCAAGATTATAAAAATGAGAAGATTAATGTGAGAAAAGTTTTATACAGTTATCAAAAAATAGAATAGTTCTTAAGTAAGAGGAAAAATTTTATATGTTAGAGAAATACCCTCTCGAGTAACCAAACATTGAAGTACTTAAACAAGTGAATCTAGAATATTTTTAGAGGCATATATGTAACACCCCAGAATGATAAAGGGTTAAATGAATAAATGATATGAATCATGTCAACAAGGTGCACCTTCCTTTTCAGGAGCCTACACGATTAGAACTCCATAGTTAAGCGCTCTTTGTCTGGAATAACGATTAGGATTGGTGACCTTCTGGGAAGTTTCCTAGGGTGGGGACCATGTGTCTACGACTTAGTTGGTGGTACCTAGCAGGCCAGGACCCAACGACCATGTTAATGTTGGGGTGTCTATTTTGTCATCGAGACCCATTTGTTACATTTGGTATTAGAGGTGGTACCTAGCCTTAAGTGTGGTGCACTACCTGGGTTGAGATATAAGGCCCACAATGAGGACATTGTGCTCTAAAGAGGGGGGGGGGGATGAATATAACACCCCAGAATGATAAAGGGTTAAATGAAAAAATTATATGACACATGTTAATAAGGTGAAACTTCCTTTTCTGGAGCCTACCTGACTAGAACTCCACAATTAAGTGTGCTTGGCCTCAAGTAGTGATCAATATGGGTAACCTTATAGGGAATTTTCCTAGGGTGTGTGCGAGTGAGGAAAAAGCATACTGGAAAGGACATGTGTTGGTCTGTGTGGACTATCATTAGTTAGATGACCCGTTCGGGCATGCGGGTAGGCCCTAGGGTGGGGACCACATGTCTGCAGCACAACTGGTGGTACCTGGCAGGCCATGACCCGACAACCAGGACCCGATGACCATGTTAAGGATGAGTATCTATTATGTCACCAGGACACAATTGTTAAAATATATGAATCTACCTAAGGGTTATAAGGAATTATATGTTAAATGACCCAAGTATATTTAGTATCTTCACATGTTCTCAATATAATAGAGCACATCAACGAATTAAAGAGATTGAAGGTTACCTATAAATATTTTTCTAACTTCAGAATTCATTCTATAAATTATCATGGTAAATTTTCTAACTACGTGAATGAGTTTAATAAACTTTTACCTGATATTATAAAAGTGATGAGGATAGATGAACTAGGAATGAGATTTTCAGGTTTAGGTACTGTATTGACAATATAAGTGGTTAAAAGTTCAAACTAAATGAGAAAAGTTAGTTGGAGTGTCTAACAATAGTTTTTTGAATAGTCTGTAATGGCATGGACCTATCTAGTTCTTTCCCTTGCTGAAATATGATGTTTGATGTATTTTTGGAGGTCAAGGTGACTCATCCCCCAAACTTTTCCAAATTTACAATTTTGTGAATAGTGATTCTAGGACCGATGAGTCAGAAACGACGACACTGAAACAGAGAGTCAGAAATTTCCTCATGAATAGTGTTTCCAGAATAGTGTCATTTCCTTTGTCAAATTTCCAATTTTTCCCAAATCCCTATAGTTTCACCCTTTTGACATTTCCTTTGATGTAAAATTCATTCAAATCCTTTTTTTGAGGTATTTAAGGCCGATTCAAATCCCATAAATCCTATCTTAATTTTCTTAATGGTGGGGAAGTCTTTACTTGGTCAAAACACGTGATCTTCGACAGATCTGATCTTAATGAAAAATATAACATACCTTAAACCACTACTCCATTAAATATTTTAAAGGGATGAGATATCTTTCTCCCTTGTTCTTCCTTCTTGTTCCCTGGTTCCAGATGCTCTAACCTTTCTTTCCTTCATATAGGAGTCATGCATAGTGTTGTAGCCTTGGATCATGTCTTTCCTGGAGTTTCTTCCTACTGCATATGCACCCTCTATTTCGGTGTAATAATGAATTTTCAATCCATCATTGATATAAGGTATGTTCTACCACTATTCTTCTGGGTTACTAGATATTTTTATTCCCATTTCTCCTTTTCCTTGTTATGGAATGTATTATCTACGTTCCTAATGAAGATTCCTGGGTTGATTGGTTGTTTTGGTGGTGTCTCTGTGTCCTCGGGTGGATGCAGTCTTCCAGGAGAGGTGATCGTAATCCACCGTGTTGTCCTGTTCTCATGAAAATAATGTTGGAAACCTTTTGAGGTAGGAGATTCATGGATTCTCTATTCTATTTACGTGCAGTAGTAGAGTTAGCATGTTTTATCTCACTAGATCACAATGGAGTTGACATAATAAATATATGAACCAGATTAAATAATTGATATCGATCATATGTTGTTGCCTCTTATTTTTTAGATAGTGTTTTATATATTCCTTGCTATTTAGTATGTCATTATTAATGGAAATTGGTAAAGAACGTAAACTGAGATTAATTGTAAATTAATTGGCCAAAGATAAAGAGGCATGTAAATGAATCCAGTTGTTGTGTGTAAATTTGATGTTAATCAAATTGATTTAGATATGAATTTATAACTGAATTTATTGATAAAACTAAATCATGTTGATGCTTGTTGATTAAAGGAATGTCAAATTAATTGTTTAATCACTTTGTGATAGCTTTCTATTTCGGTTGCCTATAGTTGGAACCTACAAATAATGAATCAGTTAATTTAAGATGGATTAAAGAATCAGTTGTGTGATAAAATATAATTCAGGATAGGGTTATGAGTTACCCTCTTGCTTATAAAGGCCAAGAGCCTTATGATTTGGATCCATGAGAGCTCATTGCATGTGAAAGAAGAATGCTTGGTTTAGGGCCAAGAGCCCATTTTCTTTGTTTTTTCCTACTACTTGTGATGTGATGTGAGATGGGATGGATGTTGTGATATGTGGGGCAGGGAGGCCCAGTGGTTTTGGCTAAAGTTGACACCTAGAGTGGCTAAATGCATTGATTTATGCATGTGGGTGTCGGGGAGGAAACCATAGGTGATGAAACACATTGAAGCTTGGCTTACATGATACTATGAATGTTGGACGATTGTTGAATCTGTTGTGTGTTATCTGCTTCACTTTCCCCACTGCTTAAGGCAACTGTCTTACTTACCCTCCTTCCAAAAGAGGCAAAGACACATGGGGTGTTCCACATTCTTTCCGTGGTTATCTTATTGATACTGGATGGTTCTATGATCCTTCTATAGGTGGAAAAGACTCAACGAGTAGTACATCCACTCACTGTGTTGAGACCCTTGTGTTTGGTAGCTTAGTTTTTCTTTTCTAGGATTCCTGGGAATATGGGAAAGTGATAATGCTATTAATAAATTATTGAATAAATTATGTTGAACCCATGGGGTTGGAGCTTGTTGGGATGCAATGCGGAGGTTGTAATTTTGAGTAACTATAGACTTAGTTTGGTTATTCCTAGAGGGCATAGAACTTGTGGTGATGTTAATGAAATGTATTTTGGAATTGATAATGGTTAATTAATGGTTAAAAAATTAATTAACGTAAAGTGAAATTGATAAAAAGGGATAAAGTGACTTAATAAATCTCTTTAAATGGTTTTGTGCTTATAGGATATCTAGTCCTAACAGTGGCAGTCGAGAGTCTAGGAGATGTTTTATGCCGTTGTGTCCAAGACTAGGTTTTTTCCCATAGTTTGGCTGTGAGGTATATTATACCATGTAATTTTTTTGTTTCTATATGCTACCCCCCCTATCAGTTAGGGTGACTGAAACCCTAGGGATTCTAAGCCTAGGGGGCTGTTTTCCCCAATATCCCGGTGGGAGGATAGATGGATGAATTTCCCCTTTGTCCCCACTCTCTTCTCTTTAATGTTACTTGTGATATAATGCACAGTGGTTAGTTTTCCCCATATATGTGTGTAGAGGGATGTAATGTCTTGTGGTTATTTCACAAACATATATTCTGGATATAGTTTTCTATGTGCTACTATAGGTATAATGCGTATAGTTTATGATGGCTTGAGGATCTTTACTCGGCATATAAACTGTAATGGATTGTGGTATAATACCCAATGTATGATATATGTTATGTGGGATATGGTGGATCCTGGAAACTACTTGATTAATTTTGGTTGGGTGTATGGTGTGGTGCTTCACCCAGGTGTCTACGGGCAAGACTTGTGTTGCTGGAGGTGCAGGTTGTGGTGCTCGCCCAAGTGTCTTCGGGAAAGCCTTTTGGAGAGAGATGACTTAGGATGTTCGACATTGGGGAAAAGTGGAAATCTAGTGGTGACATGGTAGCATGGTACCCTTGATAATCATTATTATATTATATATTCATGTATGCGATACTTGGTGAGAGTATCCATGGTGAGGCTGGGAAGTTAGTGTACTCGTTTAGGTGATGAGTTAGTTTAACTTGTGGTTCACTATGGTTTAGCATGATTTCTTTTATTTTTCAGGAGAGGCTTCGGGGAGGATCATACTAAGTATACTATTATAATCACCCTACGTTATAAAAACTGTTTTAGGTCACATAGATCAGGTTAGAGATCAGTCTGGTTACTACTAGGTTGTGGGCTTTGTAGGAGCTGTTTGGGCTTTGTGGTCACTGCCGTTTTAGTTTCTTTTGGTACTTGTAGTTTTTTCTTTTAGTTGTAGTGGATTTTCATGAAATTATATCTGTGCAATTATGATTTATTTTATATTGATTTCTGAGTTGGATTTGGTTGGTGTCTATCTTATCGCTCTCTCTCGCATGTGTTCTCTTAGAGGGTAATGCCTCCCTTTTGTGTGTTTAATATACCCTCGGTGCTAGTCACCAACCCAAGGCCTACTGGAGGAAAGACTCAAGTGTCACTATCCCCCTTCTCACATTTCTGGCCCAGGAGGGGTACAATAATTTGGTAGGGGTTGTGAAAGAGTGGTATCATAGGCTTGGTTGATTGATAGGATATAGTTTTCAATTAGGCACAAATGAGGTTTCATGGGTTGGTAAAGGAATGATGTCAGTCAAGTTTTGAAAGTACTATAAACACTAGAGACCGGTTGAGACATAAGTATTTAGGGTCCTCCTATGATCTGATGCACATACAATTAAGTTTACAGTGTCTACTAAACAAGGTGATACTGGTTGTAGGGTAGAGACCTTGGAAAAGATCATACATCATCTTCTTTGTACCAGTGTTTGATTGGGTAGATCTTGGGATAGTTTAACCAAAAATGAATAAAAGAAAACAATTAATTAATTAATGTTGACTCTTCCATATTCTAGGTTTAGGATATCTAACCATTTGTTATTTTGTAGGTATGGCTCCAGGTTTAAGTCCTCATCAGGTTCACAAAGAAGATGTTCAGTAGGATACGCCAACAAATCATCGTAGGGTAGAGGTTTATAGTGATGATACTTGGAGGAGGACACTCTGAGAGTTTTAGCTCCAGAGTCTGTAGAAGTATGAGGGATCCATTTCATATGCAGTCACAAAAGACTGGTCAGGGGAGGTTGAGATAGCCTTCAGATCGATCCATGATTAGAAGGAGCACTGGGTGTCATTGGTTTTGACAATGCTACTTGGGGCAGTGAGGAAGTGGTAGTTCTTGTTCCTCAGGGATCACAAGGAGTTGGAGATATTGTGGGAGAATTTCCAATATAAGTTCACAGCAGAGTTTATTTCTTCAACCGCGAAGGGGTCCAGTTTCCAGGATATTCTTACCCTTTGATAGGGGAGCTCTAGTATGCGAGAGATTGGAATCTGTTTTAGGAACCTTTTACAATACACTTTGGACCTATTTCTAGATGAGGAGGGAAGAGTAAGGAATTTCTAGGAGGCTTTTCATCTATAGATCCAGTTCCAAGTCACCTCATTTATGCTGAATACATATCTTAAGGTGTTGGATAGGGAAAAGATCACTGAGAGGACATTAGAAAAAACTGGATTCTCATGAGAGGGGAGTCGTTAGAATTCCTCACTAAGTAGAGCTATGGTCTGGGGTTCTAAGTTTTCAGGGCAGAAGAGTTTCCATTCAGTTGGGGGTAGGTCCCAACCTTCAACATCTCGTTTCTTTAAGGGCAATGGATCTCATGCCTATGACAAGGGATCAATCACTTGTTTTTGTTGGTCAGAGTAAAGTACTCAAGAGGGGGGGGGGGGGTGAATTGAGTATCTATTCAAAATTTCCGTTTAAAAATTATTCCCAAAATATTTCCACAAAGTTAAACACAACCCAGTTAATCAAAGTAATACGATTACGAAATTTTGTCTGTTTAAATAACTTATCAAAATATTGATTAATTCTCAGTAATCTTAATATCAGTTATTAATATTAATTTTGAATCTATTTTAGTAAGGCAAAACAATTAAAACTTCTTTCCAAGATTAACTATCAAAGTAAATTTAGAGATTTCTGAATTATATAGTAAATTAGTAAAATAGAGAAGACTAAATTAATCAGCACATAAAATATAAAACAAGTGGTTTAGTCTCAAGACAATAACTCATCCACTCCACTTGGTGAACACCTAACACCAAGAAATTTATATAGATAAACTTTATCCACACCCTGGATTGGGGTTAAAAATAGTACACAGGACTGTCAGGTCACACGACCTCTTCCACAGTTCTTCATGGGTACAAACTATTAGGCCACACAGGGACCTCTTCCACACTTATTAGTGGCTATAAACAAGTGTAAAAAGTTGTTTGGGAAAGGATATCTTGTATCCTTCAGTTCAATACAGGAGGCAGAGTGTGTTTTTATATAGATACACACACTGCTCGAAAGCTAATAAAATGATACGCAACAGAGCAGAAATGATGAGACAATGTTAGAAGTTCTATGAGTGGTTGTCTATGCGGATCTAGATTTCTAGGATTAAGCAGATGTAGAAATCGAGTTCTCATATGGAAAACAGATTATCGCAAGTCAACTAGATCTGGTGTGTGTTATTCGTGGTGTTGATAGTATGAAGATGTTCTCGACTCTAGGATTTAAGTATGCTTCATTTTTTATTCAGCATTTTTGATTTTAATGTGTTGTTTATCTTCTAAAAAATGCTCTAAGTGTTTCTTCGTTATGGTTCTCATACTCGCTTGCATGCTCTTTTTGTTTCTGGGCCGCATTTCTCTTTTATTTTGGAGTGCATATGTTGAATCTGACAAGATGCATGTATTATACACCTCATACCTCGTATTGTCAGATGAAACGTCTACAAAGAAACACTAATTATGTCAGTTCATTTAAAATCTTCAAACATGACCATTAAAGATTATATTAAAAAAAATGAAAAAACAGATTAAGAAAAGGTGTCACAATCTGTCAGGAAATGGTGTCTTCATGAAACAGTGTCTTCTTGAAACAATGTCTTCTTGAAATGGTGTCTCCTTCTATGACTTTGAGTGGTGAGATAGATAAAGTTAGACATGGATCAGGAACCGACATCGCATATGCAGTGTTAGGGTCACAGTGTCTGGTCACAGTGTCTAAATGGTTACGGTGTCTAAAGGGTCACGACGTCTGGATGGTTACAGTGTCTGAAGGGTCATGATGTCTGGATGGTTATGGTGTCTAAAGGGTCACAGTGTCTGGATTATTATGGTGTCTGGATGGTTATGATGTCTGGATGGTTATGGTGTTTGGACACGGTGTCTGGACATAGTGTCTAGACACGGTGTCTAGTTACTTAGCTAGAGAAACATAATCGGTGGCAGACTCATGGTGTCTCATACTTAGCAAAAAATATGTATTCAGACTTAAGAAGTGATATTTATAGAATGGACTAAAATTAATCATTTATCAAATAAATCATTTTAAAGTAAATTAAATATAGTGTACGGTAATCAAACCGAATGTATAGAAATTAAGATCTTAGACAGCTTTATTTAAATTATGAAGATAGTAATCATCTGTATATATGATGTGAGATAGACTACACAAAATTAACTAGTTTTATAGACTGAATAGGATTTGTGATCATTAAAACATGATTAACACATGAGGAGTCCAACAATATCCCCCTTTTTGATGATCACAAATCATGTGAAGTTAGAGTGTATATTTCTCTAATGTACATATAAACTATATTTTTCTATTCTTTCTTTAGTGTGCATATTTCTACCCCTTTTGGGATTATCAAAAAGAGTGAATAGAAAATAGACAATAAAATTTCACAATGCATTAGATAAAAAGAGTGTCAGTACAAAGAGTAAAAAAATGTAACAAGATCCCTATAAAAAGATAGTAGTCACTGTGCTTCATCACTGGTTGGTATTCTCCTTTCCCTTAGCAGCAATATCAGAAGAAGAGGCCATAGGAGAAGAGGTTGAAGTGGAAGAAGGGAGTGAACTGGTTTACAGAGAAGGTAAAGGAAGAACTTTGAAGACAGAAGGGGCCAAGGTTGGAGTAGCAGAAGACCGAGGAAAGTGTTGTTCAAGGACAACATGTTTGATCTAAATCAGATCCTGAGAGACAGACAGAGATGTAGAGGCAAGGGAAGGAGAGGAGAAGGTAGGAAAACCAGATCTCAGGGGTGCAGCTGTAGGAGCCACAATGGCAGTACTTTTTACATGAAGATAAGGCTACATAATCTTGATAAAGTCAGAAATGATATCTCCAGCATACTGCATTGATTTTTTCAAATTCATCCTTGTTCTCCATGAACTTGTCCAACAGACGTGTGAAATCTGTGAGCTTTTGGACTTGAGTCTTGAAGGCTTGATTTATAGGAGGAATCCTCATATTCTCCACAAGGTATTTGAAATGATTTTTCATGTCATTATTAGAGAAGATCCTGTTGAAGTAGAAGTACAATTTCTTGGAAATTTCTTACTAAGCATCATTAGAAATCTTGGAATGGATTCTCACCAAATCAAGAACTCTGTCACTATTCTTGATAACTTTAGATATAGATTCTTTATTAAAACCGCTAAGCAAAACCTTCAGTTCTTCTTTGACCACTGTTCGAAGTAGATAACTCTCTAAAGAAGGTTGAGAAGATTTTCCAGAGGCATTAGAAGCAGTGACAGCCAAGGTAAGAGATTTCAGTTGATTGATCACTTTATGAAGGCACTCGTTATACTCATCAGTTAACTTGTTAAGTTTAATAACAAGTTCACACATCTCTTGAACAATCTGTTTGTTTCTTTTAGCTACTTTTTTAGCTAAAGAGATTAGATGAGGTTGAATCAGTGAGGCTACTTCCTGTGGGGTATGAGTAACAATATTCTCAATAGGATGAGAAGAAGGCTCTGGTATCCAGTTCAACACTTTTTTCACATTCTCAACCATACCTCTTAGAGTCTTAACTTCATCACTAAGAAGTTTGTTCTCAATTAAGGTTTCTTGAATCTCATGGAGCATCTTGGGTTGAATCTACCAAATAATTTTCTCCAGAAATAGTGAAGAATCTCTTTCATTCAAATTTGTTATAGGAGTCGGTTGGGTATTCAGGATATTTTCAACCCTACCCAAAAGGGTAGCTCCAAATTCATTCAGGTCATCCTTATTCACCAAGGTTGGAGGTTCTTATGAAGGCTTAGAGATAGAAGATGAGACATGCTTAGGTTCTTTGGCAGAAATAGATTCAAGAGAAGATGCCATTTTTAACTGAAACAAAGTATTCAGATCAAGACCTTTTACTGAGACTTCCTATGAATCATTCACATCAAAATAACTGGTGAATTTATACCATGTTTTCACTAAGCTTGGATCAATCAGATTTGACACTTCAACGGATTTCGGATTGGGGGGATGATCCCCCTCAATAGGTGCATCTTCCTCAATATTGAGAGATTTAGATCCTCGATCTATTTTCACGATGTCATCCTTGATTTCCTCAACCATTTCCTTTTGATCTAATTGAAAGGCTTGCTCCATTCTCTCTTTAGGAGAAAGAATTACTTTAGGAACAGCTTGTTCCTCTGGGAGTTCCTCAAGTGCAGCTTCTTGCATAATAGGGAGATCTTCTTCTATATTTTCTTCCACATCATCCTTTTCGGTTACCTTAGCAATAGATTATTCCTCTACATGTTCCTCACCGACAGTTTCTTGCACAAGAGATATATTTTCTTCTATATGTTTTTATACAACTTCCTTTTCTCTTTCAAAAGCAACCGAATCTTCTTCAGCAGTGGGTTGTTCTTCCAAATTAGCAACCTTTTTAGGAATAGGTATTTCCTTATCAATTACGACTTGAGAAGCAGGTGTACTATCTTCCTCATCAAGAACAGTTTCTCTCGAAGGTACAACAGCCTCTCCTTCGTCTTCCTCATTATAATATTCAACAAGTTCATCTGGCTCCAATCCAGGATCAGAAATACCTTTATGTCTAGAAGGGTGTTCCAATGGATTAAACTTCTCATATTCTCTATCATTATCTTACAAACATGACTTTCTCTATGGATTCCAATCAATTTTCACCCTATTTACTATAACTTTATATAGAAAAAACTCATAATACTTGATAACTTCTTCATTCTATCCAACCAAACCTTTGGCACGAAGCATAGCCAAAATAAGATGTGAATAGAATAGGGAGGTTGAATTGGAGGTGGTCTTGATCAATTCACACATATGATGTATGACATACTTACAAAGATTGATCTTATGTCTATTTTCATGAGATGTATCAAAAATACATCATGATATTTGAGCACAGTGAAATCACCTTTTTTTGGGCTAATTAAATTCTGAATAAACTTAAACAGAAGTCTAGATTCTCTATCTAGCTTGGTAGCGATGGATCTCATCTTGGTTCCATTTCTAATTAAACTTCTCAAAGCATCTTCCTAAACAAAGAATTCAATTGGAGGTGGAGGACCTCTTTGGTAGTCCTCACAAATACCTTCATGAAGCATACTAAGGCATGTATCCCATAACCTCGAAGAAAATGTGCATCTTTGGGCATTTATCAAACTTCTTACAACATAACCATCTTCAGAATCAAAAGAAAATTGTACATACTGATAAAATTGTGCAACTAGATTTGGGTAGATAGGAATATCCTCCGTAGTAAACCAATCTAGCCAACCTTTCTCTGTTATCACTTTCAACACCAAAGACTAACTCGTCAGAAGCTACTTAGGGCATATCTATTTCTTAGGTACTACTATTCAGTTTACTAGATTTGGATTCAGAGGACCCTCAGGTGATAACTTTGGTGATATCTTCAACTTCTTCTTGGAACTGCATTTCTCAGGAGTCGACGACGAAGGACATTTTATCCTAGTCATTCACCAAAGGTTTGAGAGAGAGAAGGGTTGAAGAGGGGTTACAGTTTGAGAGAGGATAAGAAAGATCAAGTGAAGAATGAGTGAAAATTATTTTATTTTATCATTTAGGAATACCAATCGTCGCAAAAACAAAAACACGGGAAAGTAAAAGGGTAAAATAATGAAATACCGTGATACGAGTTCTAATTTATAAATAAAACAACAAACTATTTTTGTAAAGAATTTCTGCAGTGAGACCGTAATCATCTTTAACCGTGGGACCGTAACAAGCCTTCATGGTGAGACCGTCACAAGAATTGATGATGAAACCATAACAGTGTGATTTCTAGATTGTGTAACCGTATTGTTTAAGATAGTAAGTGTCCGACAGTAACCAAGAAATAGTAACTGTGAGACCGTAAACATGAAATAGTAAGTCTTAGGACAGTAAAATATGAAACAATAAGATATGAAATAGTGAGATATGAAATTGTGAGATATGAAACTGTAAGATATCTACTTAAGGTTTATCATTCCCAATTCATGTATGATGTAATTTATTCTTTCATAATTTAATGGTTTTGTGAATATATCAGCAAGATGATATTCAGTTCCAATGAATTACAAAGTTATATCACCTTTTTGATAATGATATCTCAAAAAGTGATGTATTACATCAATATGCTTTGTCCTAGAGTGTGAAATAGGATTTTTTGAGACGTTAATAGCACTTGTATTGTCACAATTTATAGGCACATGCCTGAATTGATATCCATAATATATTAATGTGTGTTTCATCTACAAAATTTTTTCACAACAACTACCAGCATCTATGTACTCAGCTTCTATAGTAGATAATGCAATGCAATTTTGTTTCTTACTACACCATGATACTAGTGACTTTCCTAAAAAGTGACATGTTCCATAGGTTCCTTTTATACCTAACTTACAACCACCAAAGTCAGCATCATAATAACTAACTAATTCAATTTATTGTCCTCTAGGATAGAACAGTCCTAGATTGGGTGTATGCTTGAGATATTTTAAAATTCTCTTAATTGCATTTAAATGAGATTCCTTAGGATTTTCTTGAAAATGAGCACACATACACACAATAAACATAATATCAGGTCAGCTAGCAGTTAAGTAGAGTAAGCTTCCAATAATTCCTTTGTACGTGGTTTGATCAACATATTTTCTATCTTCATCATGATCCAACTTACACATAGTACTCATTGGAGTGTCACTAAATTTAGTTCTATCCAAACCAAAAAAATTTAGAAGATCTCTAGTATATTTGATTTTATTTAAAATAATACCATCCTTATATTGAAAGATTTGAAATCCAAGAAATAATTTTAGTTTACCGATTAAACTCATTTCAAATTCATTTTGCATCATTTTAGAAAAATCAATACATAAAGAATTTCTCGAAGATCCAAAGATAATGTCATCTACATAAATTTGAACTACTAAAACATCATTGGAAATTCGTTTTATAAAAAGGGTAGGATCATCTATTCCTTTTGTAAAACCTTTTGAACTAATAAAGGTACTTATTCTATCATACCAAGCTCTTGGAGCTTGTTTTAAACCATATAAAGCTTTTGATAATTTAAAAATATGATTTGGAAAATGATTGTTTGTAAAACCAGGGGGTTTATCAACAAAGACATCCTCAACTATATACCCATTTAAGAATGAACTCTTAACATCCATTTTATATAGTTTGAAATTTATATGTGCAACATATGCAAGCAGAATTCCGATGGCTTCAATTCTAGCTACTGGTGAAAATGTCTATTCATAATCAATTATCTCTTCTTGACTATAGCCTTGTAAAACCAATCTAGACTTGTTTCAAACTATGTTACCAGATTCATCTACCTTATTTCTAAACACCAAATTCGTGCCTATAGTGAATGTGTCTTTTGGTCTTTCGAGAAGTTTCCAAACTTTGTTCCTTTTGAACTGATTAAGTTCTTCTTGCATAGCCATTATCCAAAATTCATCATTGATAGCATCATAAAGGTTTTTAGGTTCAAGTTGTGACAAGAAGACTTGATGTTCAACCTGATTTCTAAGAGAAGCTCTAGTTTGAGTTATTTTGTATAAGTCTCCTACAACCACATCTAAGGGATGGTTCTTAAGAGTTCTAACAGCTTTAGAAAAGGAAGGACTAGTAATTTCAGGTTCATAAATAGGTTTAGGCTCATTGTGACTTGAGTCTAAGGAATTTCTAGAGTTTGAAGTTTTCATAGATTCCTTCATAGGATGGTTAGATAATTTTAAATTAATGTCTAGATTTGATACATCATCCTCCAGGTTCTCTAGAGTGTTCTTAGGCTCATGTGGATCTGTTTCATCAAATTTAATATGAACAGATTCTTCCACACATTTAGTTCTTTTATTAAACACTCTATAGGATTTACTAGAGATGGAATATCCTAAAAAAGTTCCTTCATCACTCTTGGATGAAAATTTGTCAATATTGTAACAACCCAAACTTTTGAATAATATTTGTTTCCTAAATATGTGTGTTATTACATTTTATAGTCCACAAAACTATATCGATTAATTAATGAAGTGATACTATTGGGTTTCAACTGTTATATGACCGCTGGTCAATAAAACCATTGGAAACTAAACTCTTAACGTTACAATTATTGTTTATAAATATAAGTTATCATGGTTACTTAATATAGAAAGAAGAGTCTATGACCTCATACAACAGACTCGGGTCATATGAATCCAATCTATCAGAGATTGGGAATGAGGTAGCATCTTTGGGATTTGCTCTGGACCAAGCCCAATCTGAGCTTCAACATGTGAATCTTGAACTGAATCGCCTAAGGGAGAAGTTCAAGCTGATAGAAATCACCACTCATGCAATGTTTTCCAAGATTCCCCAAGATTCTATCACCATAACACACCTTACACTTTGGTCCTATATAGGTGTTATAAGGGGCTATGTAATAAGACCTTAGTTACGTTGTGTAATCCTTTAGTATAAATAAAATTTTTATTTCTTATTATGTTAAATTTATAAATTTAAAATGTTCGGATAAATGTAGGATGAAGTTCCATATTATTGATGAATTTTGGAAAAAGGGGTATTTTAAAATATTTTTGTTAACTTTAAATAATTAATAATGTGAAATGATTTTCAGAAAATAGTCTTCTACAATTATGACCAGTAAGAAATTTAGAGTCTAATAAGATCAACTTAATTTTTTGTGAATAGTAAAGTATGAATAGTAATATACCCTTATGAATAGTAATGAATAGTAATTAATACTAAATCAGCCACAAAAACAGAAACTTCACCCATGAATGTATAAATACAATTTAGATATCTTAAAAGTGAAAAAACAATCATAGTATAAGTTTATTTATTTTTTAGGTCATAAATATTTTATTTACAATTTTATAATTAATTTTATAATTTTAAATTAAAATTTATTTTCATAAAATTTAAAATAAAAATTGTTACATTATTGTCTTAGGGTTATATGATAATTTTATGGGACCTTGATTACTTTTTCAAGGTGTTATAAAATAAGTTATAGTTTTAGAGTTGTTTTTTTGAATAAATATTGATTTTATTTATAAATTAAATTAAAAATATTTAAAAAATATTTTTTCATAAAATGGAGTTAATTTTTTAATTCAGAGCATCAATATTAGGTTAGGGTAAATTTTTGGGATTTTTCCAAAACTGTTGAATTTTCAGTGAATAATAAAAATACAGTTTTGAGTTTCGGGTGTTTAATGACATCATTGATGATGCAATCATGATTTAATAAATCTGATCTAATTTTGAATAGTAATATATGTTATGTGGTGTCTCAAGTGTCCAATACCATGGGAAAATACCATGGGCAAGCCCATGGTTTTGCAAATACCACCGATGAGGTGTCCCTTGGAAATTAATTAAATATTTCCTCACTTTTCCTATAAATACCAAGCCATTCCATCATTAATTTCATTCCAAAAACATCCTCAATGAAGCTCTGGTCTTTATACCTCCCAAGGAGTATTCCCAAGGTTCCCTCAATCCCCCCAAGGTGCCAACCTTTGAGCTTTTAAAGATACTCTTCGAGGTAAGGGAACCTTTCACCCTCCTCTTTTATGTCATGACTTCCTTTATGTTATGTCTTCTAGTTTCCATGTTATTATGTTGGGGGTATGTTCTTATATATCCTTATTACTATACATTTCATTTCCAAATTATTATATATCCTCTCCACTCTCATCAATTTATTTTCTTAATTTTTAAGTGACGCCGTTAGGCTGCCGAATTTTTGTAAAAGAAATCACATTTCCTCTTTTCTTTCAAGTTTCCTTTTCATGTGGTATGTTATTAAAATATCCACACCATGATATTATTTCAATTTTATCCTGTCCCTATACTGTAAAATGATTCACTTATGTATGGTATACCTTTTCCCCCTCTCTTTTCATTTTTTTTCTAAAACCATGTTATATAGCCGTTATGCTGTAGAAATTTCATCTCAAAATTTCTCTCTCTTTCTCTCAATAAATTCTCTTATCTTATTTATGTGAATAACCATACCTATTTCGTCTCTTTTAGTGTTCATAAATACATAAAAATTATTTTATTTATTCTGGAATCGACATACATATAACCCTCACTCCCTTTCCATGGGTTATAAATGACATAATGGTCTTATTTTTTAAGCACTTTTAAAACGTCATGATTTTGAAGTGAAACCCATTTTTTTACTCTCTTTAGGTTATTTATGAAATTTATTATTATTATATATATGGATAAAATGAAAATAAATATATATTATTTGTTATCCTTGATATTTATTCAATGCATTGGGTAAAGACTATAATCTATAGAGATGACAAGTTTCATGTTACCTTGGTGAATAACCTTGGTAATTTTTATGACACCTTGGGGATAAACCTTGGTGATATGTTCATGAATGTATAAATTAAATGTTGTAGCCACATATTCACGTTATGGTACAAGTTAATTTTATTATGAAATTCTTATACTTCCATTTCTCATGTCTTTATATTTTTCATCAAGTTCTTTTGATTTCACAAGTAAACTAATTCCCTTGCTTTCCTTACTGGGCCTTCTGCTCACCCTTTCCCTTGATGTATGTATCTAGGTTATGAGATGAAATAATTTTACTTAGGAAGCACTTATTATGAATATATAATATTGGATTAGAATAATGTTTTATGTTTTCATGTTTTATGTTCTCGATTTCCAAGACACTAGACTTTAAAGATCCTCTATTTGTAAAATGAAATGAAAAGTTATGTAATAAAAGGAAGGATTCCATAGTTGGTATTAGAGGAAAGTTTAGTTATTCATGGAAATTAGGCTATGAAAACTTTAGGAAGAACCCTATATAAAAGTTTAAATATAGGAATAATTCCTGGTATTTTGGTGAGTATTGAGTAAGTGGTTTATCAAGGAAATACATTCTTGTCAAGATACGTGCAGGTAGAGGCGGCTTTGGCACATATGTACCTAGGAGTAAAAACTCTGATAAGGAGTTTCAGGCTTAACCTAGGGTATCCTGGTACATGACTATGGGCCTTGCTGCACTCTTGGTTATGACACTCTCAGGGGATATGTTTAGTTAATCATAAGATTTTTATGAATCATTATGAAGGATTTATACAGAAATGTAATTGTTTAAAGCATGAAGTTTTAAGACATAAAATACTTTATAGTTAAAAGATTCATGAGTCCAATAAGTTTCTCACTAAGTTTTTATTATTTTAGAAAATGGTGGGAAATAGGAGGAACCGTGAAAATGGTGACCGCAATGGACCATGTGCTGACGACCCTCCGATGGAAGCCGGAATGGAAAATTTCATATGAATGATGAACCAACTAACTCAAGTTATGAGAAATAACTTGAATCAAGATGAGAGACCAATCTAACCAAGAAGGGAACAACTTTATGTTGAATCCTTTATGTGTCAACAACCACCAACCTTTAGTGGATCTACATACCCATTTATTACTGAACAATGGATCAGCTCTATTGAGAGTATCTTTTCCATGCTCCGCTATTCTGAACAATATAAGGCTACCTTGGCTGTTTATCGCTTAGAGGGAGAAGCTGATCAGTGGTGGAAACTAATTAAAAACACAAGGAAAATATTAGAAGTTGAAGATATTGAGTGGGAAGAGTTCATAGGGATATTCTTCAAAAATTATTTCCCTCGATTGATGAGAACAAGAAGGGAGAATGAGTTTCTCAAGCGGAAGCAGAAAGAGAATGAATCTGTGGGAATCTACGAGGTGAAATTCACAAGGATTTCAAATTATACCTCTAGATTTGTCATGGATCCAAATGGTAAGGTTTATAGATTATTTGGTGGATTGATACATCATCTGCGGAAGAATCTAGCCAATCGAGATTATGACAGCTATGAGGAGATTATACAAAGTGCGATGAAAGTCGAACTGGAGTTTGTTGAGACGCAATGGTCTCATAAATCCAATGACAATAAAAGATCGATGGAGTAAATCTTAGGGAGGAGCTTCGATCAGGGAAGAGGAGGAAAGAAAGTACAACATCCCACATGTAATAAATGTGGGAAGAAGAATTCGGGTAACTACCTTCTTGGGAGTGGGAAGTGATACAAGTGTGGTAGAGATGTCCAAATTGTGCAGAATTGTTTTAGTGAGGTGAAGCCACAACTTCCCAACACTAAAAAGAAAGGGAAGATGGTGCAGGCCCTACCTGATGTCCAATTCTATAAGTGTGTACAACTTAGAAACTTTTCTAATCACTATCCAAATCTGAGGGCAGTGGAGGGGAATCACCATCATCCTCAGCAATGACCAAGGGAACAAGGTAGTACTTTTGCAATCACTACAGCTAAAATTGAAGCACCAAATGATGTGGTGGAAGGTACTCTTATTGTTCTCTCAAAGCTAGCAAGTACTTTGTTTGATTATGGTTCTATGCATTTATTTATTTACTCCAAGTTTGAAAAGAATTTATAATCAACCCCCGATTTGTTAAAAGATGAGTTATCAGTCAAGACTCCTGGTGGGATTATCCAAGCATAGTCGGTGTTTAGAAACTCTAGTATTTACTTTAGTGAGCACAATATTATCGCAAATCTATAATTCATTCCCATGCTGAAATTAGACATTATACTAGGTATGGATTGGATATCAAAGTATAATGCTAAGATCAAATGCAGAAGCAAGGAAATATTAGTAGTATTGAATGGGAAACCTACAATTATCTTCCAAGGAGAGATATCTCAACCTGATCTTTGTCTAGAAGAACCTACTATATCCTTTTTTATGGAGTTGATCAGTGAAGAAGAAGAAAGAAATGAGAGTTTGAGGATATAAAATGTCCCCATCATCCAGGAATACGTTGACGTATTTCCTGAGGAGTTACCTGGACCTCCCCCAAAAAGGGAGGTAGAGTTCTCTATTGAACTCGTACCTGGGTCTCATCTGATATCTAAGCCCCCCTATAGGATAGAAAATGTGTAGCTAGAGTAATTAAAGAAACAACTACATGATCTTTTGAAGAAAGGGGTTTATCTGACCAAGTGTGTCTCCTTAGGGAGCACCTATTCTCTTTGTGAAGAAGAAGGATGGATCGATGGGGCTATGCATTTATTATAGAGAACTGAATGGGATCACAGTGAAGAACAAATACACTCTTCCAAGAATTCAGGACTTATTTGACAAACTTTGTGGGGCTCAATTCTTCTCTAAGATTGATCTTTGATCTGGTTATCATCAATTGAGGGTTAAGAAATAAGATATTACAAAAACTACCTTCTGATCAAGATATGGACATTATGATTTTTTTGTTATGACCTTCATACTGACTAATGCACCTAGTATTTTTATTTATTTGATGAATAGAGTCTTTAAGTACTACCTTGATAACTTTATGGTAGCTTTTATTGATGATATTATGATATATTCCAAAATTAATGAGGAGCATGAGGATCATATAAGGGTTATTTTTAAAACTCTATGCTAGAAGTGGATTTTTGGAAAGTTCAACAAATATGAATTTTGGTTACAACAAGTTTCTTTCTTGGGGCACATTGTTACCAATAAAGGAATCACAGTTGACCCTGAGAAGACAAAAGTTGTAGAGGAGTGGCCTCAACCTACAAAAATAACTGAGATTCGTAGTTTCCTTGGATTAGATGAATATTATAGGAGGTTTGTGAAAAATATTTCATGACTTTCTAATCCATTAACCAATTTAAATCGAAAAGGGGTCAAGTTCATCTATACAATGGAGTGTGAGGAAATTTCTAAGAGCTGAAGAAGAGATTTGTTATTACACCCATGTTAACTTTTCCCTCAAGTGGAGAAGGATTCATTATTTTTAGCGATGCATCTCTAAAAGGGCTTGGATGAATCCTTATGAAAAATAACAAAGTCATTGCTTATGCATATCAATAGTTGAAGACACATGAGTAGAACTATCCTATGCATGATTTGGAGCTGGCTGTAGTCATTTTTTCTCTGAAGATATGGAGGCACTATCTTTATGGAGAGAAATGTGATATATACACAGACCATCAAAGTTTGAAGTATATTTTCACACAAAAGGAATTAAACATGAGGTAGAGGAGATGGTTTGAAATTCTCAAATAATATTATTGTTCAATTCATTATCATCATGGAATAGCAAACAAAGTCAGTAATTTATTAAGCAAGAAAGATCCGGTTGTTCTTTCCATGATGAGGATACAAAGAGATCCTTTGATCAATGAACTAGTAAAGCTGGACATGGGAATTATAAGGGAAGGGACATCATCAAGCCTAAACCAAACGATTTCTCAACTGTCATTACTAGATAAGATCAAGAAAGTTTAGAAAGAAGATCCTTTGTTATAGATGAATTTTGAGGCTGTGAAAGATGAGAAGTTTTCTGAGTTCAATATTGATCAAGAAGGTGTACTAAAATGTCGTACAAGACTATGTGTTCTATATATTCTGGAAATAAAGAAGGAGATGATGGATGAAGCTCATATCTCTACTTTCTCTATACATCCTGGAAGAACAAAAATGTATAGAGACCTTCATGATAATTATTGGTGGGATAATATGAAAATGGAGATTGTGGACTACACTTAAAGGTTCCTAGTATGTCAGCAAGTAAAGACAGAGTGACAACTTCCTAAAGGGTATTGCAACCACTACCCATGCCAGTATGGAAGTGGGACAATATCACTATGGAATTCATCACTGGTCTTCTGAGAACTTCTAAGGGAAACAATGTGATATGGGTTATTGTGGACCATCTCACAAAGACTTCCCATTTTATCTCCATTCGGGAAGATTTCTCTCTTGATCAACTTGCTAGGATTTATGTTAAGGATGTGGTAAGGCTGCATGGAGTTCCACTTTCTATCATATCTAATCGTTATCCAAGGTTCACATAAAAATTATAAAGAAGTCTTCAACATGCTTTGAGCACTGAATTTAATTTCAGCACGACCTATCACCCCCAAACTGATGGCCAATATGAAAGGATTATTCAAACACTCGAGGATTTGCTAAGAACATGATCAATGGAATTTAAAGGTGGATGGGATCAACATATCCCTTTAGTTGAGTTCTCTTACAACAACAGCTTCCACTCATGCATTGAAATGGAAACCTATGAAGATCTATATAGGAAGTGACGTAGAACTACTACTTATTGGGATGAATCCAGTGAGAGAAAGCTTCTTGGGCCTGATCTTGTGTAAGAGATAATAGAAAAATTCCATTCCATCCAACAACACATTAAGGCTGCTCAGAGTCGGCAAAAGAGATATGCCAACAACCGTCGAAGGGACTTGGAATTTGAAGTTGGTGACAAAGTATTTCTTTGGATTTCACCTTGGAAGAGATTCATGAGGTTTCAGAAGAAATGGAAGCTTAGACCTAGGTACATTGGCCCCTAGGAAATCTTTGATCGCGTAGGAGTAGTGGCCTATCGGCTTGCACTTCCTCCAAATCTAGCACAAGTTTATGATGTCTTCCATGTATCCATTTTGAGGAAGTATATATCTAACGCTTCACATGTACTAAATCCATAGGTGGTACAAATGGAACATGAACTCTCTTATGAGGATCATCCGGTGGAGATCTTGGATCGTAGAGACAAGGTTCTACGCAACAAGACTACCCACCTTGTTAAGGTGTTGTGGAGGAAACAAAAATATGAATAAGCCACGTGGGAACTAGAGGAGTCTATGAGGTAGAAGTACCCATACATTTTCTCTTTTTAGGGTATGAGTTAAAATTTCTGGGAAAAAATTTCTTAAGGGGGGAAGAATGAAACAACCCAAACTTTTGAATAACATTTATTTCCTAAATTTGTGTATTATCTCATTTTATACTCCACAAAACTATATCCTTTAATTAATGAAGTGATACAGTTGGGTTTAAATTGTTATATGACCGTTGGTCAATAAGACCGTTGGAAACTAAACTATTAATGTTACAATTATTGTTTATAAATACAAATGATCATGGTTAATTGATACAAAAAGAAGAGTCGATGGCCTCATCCAATAGACTTGGTCCATACAAAGCCCATGTGTCAGAGCTTGGGAAGAAGGTAGTATCTCTGGGATTTGCTCTGGACCAAGCCCAAGCCGATATTTAACATGTGAAGTTTTAATGGAATCGCATAAGGGATAAGTTCAAGATAATAGAAATCACCACTTGGGCAATGTTGTCCAAGCCGCCCAAAGATTCTATCACCATAGCACAACTTACACTTCGGTCCTATGCAGGTTTTATAAGGGGCTATGTAATGAGACCTTAGTTATGTTGTGTAATCCTTTTGTATAAATAAAATTGTTATTTCTTATTATGTTGAATTTTTGAATTTAAAATGTCTAGATAAATGTAGGATGAAGTTCTATATTATTGTTGAATTTTGGAAAAAGGGGTATTTTAAAATATTTTTGTAAATTTTAAATAATTAATAATGTGAAATGATTTTCAGAAAATGGTATTCTACAATTATGACAAGTAAGAAATTTAGATTCTAATAAGATCAACTTAATTTTTAGTGAATAGTAAAGTATGAATAGTAACATACCCTTATGAATAGTAATTAACAGTAATGAATAGAAAATCGGCTAAAAAAATAGAAACTTCACCCATGAATGTATAAATACAATTTAGACATCTTCAATTTGAAAAATGATCATAGTATAAGTTTTGTTATTTTTGTAGGTCATAAATATTTTATTTAAAGTTTTATAATTAATTTAATAATTTAAAATGAAAATGTATTTTCATAAAATTTAATCATAAATTGTTACTTTATTGTCTTATGGTTATACGATAATTTTGTGGGACCTTGATTACTTTTTCTAGGTGTTATAAAATAAGTTATAGTTTTAGAGTTGTTTTTTTTGAATAAATAATGATTTTATTTAAAAATTAAATTAAAAATATTTTAAAAAATTATTTTCATAAAATGGAGTTCATTTTTGAATTCATATCACTGATATTAGGTTAGGGTAAAATTTTGGGATTTTTCTGAAATAGTTGAATTTTCGGTGGATAGTAAAAATATAGTTATGAGTTTCGGGTGTTTAATGACATCATTGATGATGTAATCATGATGTAATAAATCTGATTGACTTGTGAATAGAAATATATGTTATTAGGTGTACCAAGTGGCCAATACCATGCTAAAATACCACGGGCAAGCCCATGGTTTTTCAAATACCACTGATGAGGTGTCCCTTGGAAATTAATTAAATATTCCCTCAATTTTCCTATAATTGCTAAGAAATCCCCTCATTCATTTCATTCTAAAAACCTCCTAAACAAAGATATAGAATTTTATTCCTCCAAAAGAGTCCCCCCAAGGTTCCCTCAAGCTCCCAAAGGTCCCAAACATCAAGCTTTCGAGGATACTCTTCAAGGTAAGGGAACCTTTCACCCTCCTCTTTTAAGTCATGACTTCCTTTATGTTATGTATTTTAGTTTCAATCTTATTATGTTGGGGTATGTTATTATATATATTTATTCCTGTACATTTTATTTCCAAATGATTATATACCCTCTATACTCTCATCAATTGATTTTCTGAACTTTTAAGTGATGCTGTTAGGCTGCCGAATTTTCGTAAAAGAAATCGCATTTCTTCCTTTCTTTCAAGTATCCCTTTCATGTGGTATATCCTTAAAATATCCACTCCATGATCTTATTTAAATTTTATTCTGTCCCTATACTGTAAAATTATTCATTTATGGATGGTATAACCTTGTCCCTTCTCTTTTTATTGTTTTATAAAACCATGTTATATAGCCGTTATGCTGCATAATTTTAATCTCAAAATTTCTCTCTCTTTCTCTCAATAAATTCTCTTATCTTATTTATGTGAATACCAAGAACTATTTAATCTATTTGGGTGCTCATAAATACATAAAAATTATATTATTGATTCTGTAATTGACATACATATAACCCTCACTCCCTTTCCATGGGTTATGAATGACATAATGGTCTTATTTTTTAAGCACTTTTAAAACGTCACGATTTGAAGTGAAATCCATTTCTTTTACTCTCTTTGGGTTATTTATGAAATGTATGATTATTATATATGTTTATCACATGAAAATAAAGACATATTAAGGTTTCTCCCTAATAGCACTCCAATGCATTGGGTAAAGAATTTAATCTCTAGAGATGACAAGTTTCACGATACCTTGGTGAATAACCTTGGTAATTTTTATGACACCTTGGGGATGAATATTTGTGATATGTTCATGAATGTATAAATTAAATGTTATAGCCACATATTCATGTTATGGTTAAATTTCTTTTCATTATGAAATTCTTGTACTTCCATTTCTCTTATCTTTATGTTTTTCATCAAGTTCTTTTGATTTCACAAGTAAACTAATTCCCTTGCTTTCCTTATTGGGACTTCTTCTCACCCTTTCCTTCGATGTATGTATCTAGGTTATGAGATGAAATAATTGTACGTATTAAGAACTTTTTATGAAGACATAAAATTTTATTAGAAGAATGTTTTATGTTTTCATGTTTTATATTCCTGATTTTCAAGACACTACACTTTAAAGATCCTCTTTTTGTAAAATGTAATGAAAAGTTATGTAATAAAATGTGGGATTCCATAAATATTTTCCTTAGTATTAAGGATATATACTTTTCAACCAAAAACATTGAAGTAGCTAAATTTTGTTTTTCTATTGTTCCATAACTCATAAGTGGTTTTTTTAAGAACAGGTCTAATCAACACTCTATTGATTATATAGCATGCTGTATTTATAGCTTTAGCCAGAAAATAAATAGGTAGGTCATACTCACTAAGCATGGTTCTAGAAATATTTTGCAGGGTTCTATTTATTCTTTATACAACTCCATTTTTTGAGGTGTTATAGGGGAAAAGAAATTGTGACTATAACCATTTTGTTAGTAAAAGGATTCAAACTCCTGGTTTTCAAACTCATGGCCATGATCACTTCTCAAGGTCTTAATTCTAAGTCCACTAAGATTTTCTACAGACTTGGAGTATTTAATGAAGTAAGAATATGCTTCATTTTTGTGAGCTAAAAAGTATACCCATGTGTATTTAGAAAAATAATCTACTATAACATAAACATAGTGCTTCCCATTTAAACTATAAACTCTAGATGGTCCAAACAAATCCATATGAAATAGTTTGAGAGGTTGAGAAGGTGACACTTATTTCTTTGGTTTTAAGTAAATTTTGTGTCGCTTTCCCTTTTGACCAGGATTACACACTTTATCATTTGGGAACTCAAGTTTGGGTAGGTCTTTGACTAAGATTTTTCTAGTTATCTTTCTAAGGGAGTGAATATTACAGTGTCCTAGTCTCCTATTCCAAAGACAATACACTTTATTAAATAAACTTAGACATGAATCATTTTGAGAAGCTAAATAATCTAAGTTAACAGAATAAACATTTTCATTTCTTAATACAGAGAACACTAATTCATCTTTATAATTAAAAACATTGCAAGAATCATTTTCAAATTTAACATGAAATCCATCATCACATAATTGTTAAATACTAAGTATATTATATTTCAATCGATCAAAAAAAAGTACTTTGGAAATTAAAACTAAGTTAGAGTTACCAATTTGGCCAAGGCCAATGATTTTTATTTTGGCAATGTCACCAAAGGTGACATGTCCTCCATCAATTTTTATTAGGTTCTTAAAGCATGAGTACACTCCTGTCATGTGTTTTGAACACCCACTGTCCAAGTACAATAAACTTTTATAGGAACTCTTTAAGCAGATTTCCTACAAAATGATCAAGTAAAAATAGATTTTGGTACCCATACTTGTTCAGGTCCAGTAACATTAGTGATAAGTGATTTGGGAACCCATATCTGGCTCATAGGTTTCCTATAAGCTTTATGGGAGGTATTTGAAAAATAAACTCTATTTGGTCTAGAAAAACTTGAAACAATAGAGAGTGTATCATAACATGAACTAGTTGATTTGTTTCCAGATCTAGGAGTAAAGATGTATGCCCTAGATTTAGAAACAAAGTTTGTTCTTCCAAAATTTCTTTTTCCAGGTTGATAGCCAATACCTGTAGTATATTTAGGAGAAATTTGTTTACCTAGAAATTTAGTAAGATAATTTTTCCCATTAGTAAACTTTTATAAGTCTTTCTTCAATTGCTTATTAGACATTTTTAATTCATTATTATCCTTGAGCAGTTGAGCATTTTTCTCTTTTTCAGTTGTGTGGTCCGATTTAACAGTCACAGTAAGAGTATGTTGTTTCTTCAAAGATTTATATTTATCTTTTAGTTCATTGAATGTTTCTTCAAGAATATTTCAGTATTCAAATATTTTTTCATTAGAAATATTTTCAAGGTCACTCTCATCTCCAAAATAGTATGAATTATATACAGGGGAGTCCAGTGTTACCTCATATGTTTTTGTCATAAAACACATATTGGATTTGTTAGACTGTTCATAATGTGATGATTTCCAGTCACTTGAACTATCCTCAGAAGCACTACATGTTGCATTAATTTCCTTTTTATACTTTCTATCTTTGTACTCATATTTATTTTTGTACTTGATCTTTGGACAGTCAGACATGATATGTCCTTTGCGATTACATTCATAGCAGACAATTTCATCAGTCTTTTCACTTCTTTTCCAATCTTTCTTCCAACTTCCTTTTTTATCATATTTTCCCTTGAAGTTAGGCTTTTCGAAAAAATTCTTCTTCTTGTAAAATCTCTTGAATCTTCTAGCTAATTGAGCCATATTTTCATCACTGCCAGGTGATGACTGTTCACTAATGGAACTCTCTACATAAGCTTCCAATTTCCCTTTGTCTTTGTGTTAAGAGGTAGTGGTTTTGAATGAAATTGATTTTCATTTGGGTTTGTCCTCCTTCTCCTTGTTGACTTCGAGTTCCTCTCCATACATCATTAGTTTTCCAATGAGTTATTTTACAGGTAGCCTACTGATGTCACATGATTATCTAATAGAGACAGAGGTTCCTCTCTATCTATCAGGTAGACATCTGAGAATTCTCATGATTTGTTCCTTGGAAGTGACTTCTCATCCAAGAGAAATCATTGTGTTGAAAATTTCGTTGAACCTGAGATACGTGTCAGAAATAGGATCATGAGGTTTAATTTTAAAGTTATCATATTTGATAGTATAAGTATTAAGACTCATTTCTTTCACACTAGAAGTTACTTCATGTGAAATAGTCAAGGTATCCCAAATTTCATGGGCAATTTTACAAGAAGAAATTCTATTAAATTCCTCATCTCCTGAGGAGTAGTATAAAGCATTCATAGCTTTGTAATTGTTATTGTAGGCAATTTTTGGTAGGTTCATCCCAAGTGATTCTATCAGTAGCATGAATATTATATTCATTTATAATGGAAGACCACATTTCGAAACCCATACTTTCTAAATGCATTTTCATTTTCATTTTCCATTGAGCATAATTGGTTCCATTAAAGAATGGTGGTTTGTTTGTTGCAGCACCTTCCAATAAATTATCCATAATAAAGAAATACTTTTAAAGAGATAGAAATTTATAATTAACAGAAATTTATAGATCTTTAAAGTACAACTACAATCACAGTTGAATAAGGTTAAAATAATATTCTGAATAAACAAGCCTCTAATACCAAATGTTGGTCGGAGTAGAGTACTCAAGAGGGGGGGGGTGAATTGAGTATATATTTAAAATTTCTGTTTAAAAATTATTCCAAAAATATATCCCTAAAGTTAAATACAATCCAATTAATTAAAGTAATACGATTTTGAAAGTTTTACTGTTTAAATAACTTCTCAAAAGATTGATTAATTCTCAGTAATCATAATATTAGTTATTAATATTACTTTTAAAGCTATTCTAATAAGTAAAAACAATTATAACTTCTTTCCAAGATTAACAATGAAAGTAAATTTAGAGATTTTTTGAATTATACAGTAAAGTAGTAAAATAGAGAAGACTAAATTAAGTAGCACAACGGATATAAAACAAGTGGTTTAGTCTCAAGCTGAGACCCAATCCACTTCACTTGGTGATCACCTGTCACCAAGAAGTTTATATTGATAAACTTGATCCACACCCTGGATTGGGGTTAACAACAGTACATAGGACTGTCAGGTCACATGACCTCTTCCATAGTTCTTCATGGGTACAAAATACCAGGCCACACAGGGACCTCCTCCACACTTATCCGTGGGTATACACAAGTGTAAAAAGATGTTTGGGAAAGGATATATTCTATCTTTCAGTTTAATGCAGGAGATAGAGTGTGTTTTTATACAGAGACACACACTACTCGAAAGCTAATAAAATGATACACAACAGAGCAGAAATGATGAGACAAGGTTAGAAGTGCTCTGAGTGGTTGTCTATGTGGATCTGGACTTCTAGGATGAATGGTATGTAGAAATCGAGTTCTCATTTGGAAAATAGAGTATCGCAAGTCAGATATATCTAGCGCGTGTTCTTCATGGTTCTGACAATGCGATGATGTTATAAACTCTATGATTTAAGTATTCTTCATGTGTTCTTCAGTTGTGTCAAGTTTCTTGTGTTGGTTATCTTCTCGAAAATTCTCTAAGTGTTTCTTCGTTATGGTGCTCACACCTGCCTGCATGTTTTTTTTTTCTGGGCTACACTTATCTTTTATTTTGGAGTGCATGTGTTGAAGATGACAGGATGCATGTATTATGCACCTTATACCTCGTACTACAAGATGAAATGTCTACAAAGAAACATTAATTTTGTCAGTACATTTAAAATCTTCAAATATGACCGTTAGAGATTAAATTGAAAAACTACAAAATAGATTAAGAAACAGTGTCACAGTTTTTTAGGAAATAGTGTCTTCATGAAACCGTGTCTTCTGGAAACAATGTATTCTTGAAACTATGTCTCCTTATCCACGCCTGAGCGGTGATAGAACTAGATTCAGACAAGGATCAGGAACTGGTTTCATAAATGCATTGTTAGGATCACAATGTCTGGTCACGGTGTCTGAATGGTTAATGTGTCTGAAGGGTCACAGTGTCTGGATGGTTACAGTGTCTGAAGGGTCATAGTGTCTGAAGGGTCATGATTTCTATATGATTACAGTGTCTGGATGGTTATGGTGTTTTTATGGTTACGGTGTCTGGACATGGTGTATGGTTCCTTAGCCAGATAAACATAACTGGTGGAAGACTCACAGTGTCTCAGAATTAGCAAAAAATATGTATTCAGACTTAAGGAGTGATATTCATAGAATGGATTAAAATTAATCATTTATCAATGAAATCATTATAAATTAAATTAAATATAGTGTACCATAATCAAACTGAATGTATATCAATTAATATCTTGGACAGCTTTATTTAAAGTATGAAGATACTAACCATCTGTACATATGATGTGAGATAGACTACACTAAATTAACAAGTTTTATAGACTGAATAGGATTTTTGATCATTAATACATGAGGAATCCAACAATTTTTCTTATGGAGGACAAGGTCATCAGCAGTGAGAGTGCCTGAAATTTCAGAGCTGTTAATGTGCACTATGTGTTACGCTTCAGGTTCCTCCATTGAGGTAGTTCTAGCTGAGACAACAGAAGCAAGTTGCACTAGATTTAGATATGCATAGAAGAGATGGGGTAGGAATAGGACAACCTCGGGATGCTCCCCATCCTCAGAGAGTAGAGAACAGCTGTGGTGGTGGTCATCATCAGGTTCGGAGGGGCCGTAGAGTAGGTCTTTGCCAGATTCATGCTTTAGCATTACCAGTGCTAGGAGATCCATATATCATTCGAGGTAACCTTTTCTTGTTTTATACTTGTGTTTATTCCTTGTTTGATTCAGGAGATATGTACTCCTTTATATCACTTACCCTTATCCATGCCTTGGGACTTGAGGTAGAGAGGCTTCCAGGGCCGCTGACATTGACTATGCCAGTTGGAGGTCAAGATGACTTGTTTGAAGTTTGTAGAGACTATGAGCTAGTGTTGGGGAATCAACGCTCTTGGAGATATTTCATATGTTTATGAATAAAACCATATGATTTCATCCTCGACATGGATTGGTTGTATTCAGTGTAGGCTATCATGGATTACTTCAGGAGGCAGGTGGGTTTCTTCGATGCTGATGGAGAGACAACAGTGTTTGTTGGTGAGCGAGACCCTCAAATGGGTCAGAGGCATGTTCCATCCTTGTCATAATTGATGGCTGAGATGATGTTGAGTTCTTCAGAGGTTCAACATTCAATATTTCCTAGGGTTATGGAAGAATACTCTAATATCTTCCATAAGAGGTTATAGCCTTACCCCCTCGACGAGAGATTGATTTTGGGATCGATCTACAGCCGGGCGTGTATCCTATCTTGATGTCTCTATATAGGATGGCACCTTCTGAGTTGCAGGGGATACATATATAGATTTATGGTCTATTTTAGTGTGGTTTTGTTTGGATGAGTGTGTCACCATGGGGTGCACCATTTTTTTTCTGGAAGAAGGCTAACGAAAGTTTGCAGTTGTGTGTCAATTAACTTCACTTGAAAAAAGTGATAGTGAAGAACCATTATCCCCTTCCACAAATTGAGGATTTTTTCGATCAAATGAAGGGTTCAAGTTTGTTATTAAAGATCAATTTGCAGCCTAGATATCATTAGATGTGTGTGAAGGATGAGGATATCCTAAAGACTGCATTTTTTTGTCATTATGGGCATTATGAGATCTTGGTGATGTCGTTCGGTGTGAAAAATTATCTAGTTGTGTTCATGGGGTTGATGAACACTGTGTTCGGTGAGTTCCTTTATAAGTTCATGGTGGTTTTCATCAATGAAATCCTTATGTAATCTTCATTTGAGGAGGAGTATGTAGTGCATCTACGTGTAGTTTTAAGAATCCTTCATCAACAATAGTTTCTTGGGAAGTTATCAAAGTGAGTGTTTTGGGCTCAAGATGTCCATTTCTTAGGGCATGTTGTATCCTTGAAGGGAGTAGTTGTGGATCCATCAAAGATATAAGCAGTTGTGTCTTGAGAATCCCCCAATACATTAACAGAGGTTCAAGTATTCCTTGGTCTCATAGTCTATTATAGGAGGTTTATATCCGGTTTCTATTGAGTTGTGAATCCTCTAACAGTATTGACCAAGAAGGAATAGGCATTTTTGTGGACTAATAAATGTTAGGAACCTCTTTGAGTATCTGAAGGAGAAGTTGGTATGTGCTCTGGTTCTTTGTCTGCCAGCATAAGGAGTTCAGTTTGATGTTTTCTGTGATGATTCACATTTGGGGTTAGGTTGTGTTCTAATGTAGTAGAGATCAACCGTTTCTTATGGGTCTCAATAGTTTCTCCTCCATGATGGTAACTATGCCACCCACTATCTCGAGTTGGCGGAAATTGTGTTTTCTCTGAATTTTTAGATACATTACCTCATCAGTGAGTGATTTTTGGTTTTTACTGATCATAAGAGCCTAAGGTATGTTTTCTCCCAGCATGAATTGAACTTGCGACAATGTTATTGGATGGAGTTATTACTAGATTATGACATTGAAATTTTGTATACACTTGGAAAAGGGAATGTTGTAGCTGATGCACTGAGAAGGAAGTCATGTAGTGATTCAGTACATGAATTAGGTGATTCTTAGAGGGTGATGGAAGAACTTTCAGTATTACATCTGAATATGGGACAATTTGGGGGTAGAGGTTGTCTTATATAGGTGACGGTGTGGTAATATCTGGTGCAGCAGGTAGAAGAGTCCCAATTGGGGGATCTTGAGGTGGAGGTATGGAGAGACCAAGTTGTTTATAGTGAGTCCCCTGATGGTTGGTCTGAGGATGGAAAATTCTAAGTGTTGTATTAGGGAAGTATTTTTGTTCCATTTATGATGCTGGAGATGGTTCTTAGGAAGTTCTATAGTTTTCCTTTAGCAGTACATCCTGGTTTGACGTAGATGTACCGATCCTTATGGAGTCAGTTTTTGTGGATTAGGTTGAAGCATGCAGTTCTAGAGTTTGTGTCTCAATGTTTGGTCTTCCATAAGGTGAAGGATGAGCACTGTGTTCCTAGTGGTTTTATCCAGCTTTTAGATATTACTCAGTGGAAGTGGGAGGACATCTTGATGGACTTTGTTACCAGTTTACCTCGATCTCAGGGAGGCTATGATGCTATATGGGTGGTAGTGGATCTTTTGCTGAAGTATTCCCACTTTATAGAGATCAAAAAGTCAAGATTAGTGGAGGTTTTGTTTGAGACAGTATCTGGAGGAGGTGGTGAGACTTCATAGAGTCCCGAGGATGATCATTTCTGATCAAGATACTCATTTTCCCTATAGGGTGTGAAGAGGTCTCCAATATGTTTTGGGTTCTCATTTATGCCTTATAACTACTTTTCTTCCACAAATGGATGGTCAGATAGAGCGGACCATCTGGAATCTTGAAGACATGTTGCACTCTTGTGTCTTGGATGTTGGAGGTTCATGGATTAGGCACCTTCCCTTGGTAGAGTTCTCTTACAACAATAGTTTTCACTCCACCACCGGTATGGAAGCATTTGAACCCTTTTATGGTTGACCTTTCCATTCTCCATTGTGCTGGACTGGGGTTGGAGAGATAGAAATTCTTAGGCTGGAACTGTTATAGAATACAACATAGATGGTTTAGGTGATTTGCAAGCAGATGCAGGCAGTGTATGATCATCAGAAGTCTTATGCTGACCATAGGAGGAGACCTCTAGAGTTTGATGTTGGAGATCACATATTTCTGAAGGTAACTCCCCATCACGGGCAATGAAGGTTTGGTCATGGGATTAATATTTCTCCCTAATTTGTTGGGCCTTTTGAGGAGTTGGTTTGTATTGGAGCCATGGCGTATTAGGTGGCACTTCCCCCAAAGATGAGACAAATACACGATGCTTTTCATGTGTCACAACTCTATCATTATCTTCATAATGACTCTCACATAATTTATTGGGGCGAGATTGATGTTTCTGATGATGGGCCTTCTAGGAGTGGCCTATAGAGATCCATGACCGCAAGGAGAAGGTGTTGCATGAGCATGCTATCCCCCTAGTTCTTGTCTTGTGGTGGCACATTGGCATGGAGAAGATTACTGAGGAACGTGAGTCGTAGATACATGATCAGTACCCCGAGATATTTTATGTGTAGCTATTTTCTTATAATGATGATCATTTTTTGGTTATAGACCTTTTTGGTTATGATATGTATTTCTCTTGTTGCTTGTTGTGGCTTTCTCTCTTTTGAGAGGTATCTCTCCTGACAGAATTTTTAGGACCTAGTTGTGGTTGTTTAATGGTTTCAATTAATTCCTTAGATGAAGCGGTTGATCTCCTTTGGTGGTGAGAGCCTTGAGAGGTATCCTGGAGAGTGGTTGCTCGGACCCCTTTTTATGTTTCATGGCCGGGTTGGTTTTGGATTCTCGAGGACAAGAATGTTTTGAGAGGTATCTAATGTAATGTCCCAGACCTATCTAGTTCTATCCCTTGCAGAAATCTAGTGTTTGAGGTGTTCTGTGAGGTCAAGGTGACTCATCCCCAACACTTTACCAAATTTCCAGTTCCGTGAACAATGTTTCTAGGACCTGTGAGTTAGAAACAGTGGCCCCAAAATGGAAGTACCCAAAACAATAACACTGAAATGGAGGAATTGAATCAGAGACACTGAAACGGTGACACCAAGATGGTGGAACCAAAATGGTGATTCAGAAACGATTTCATGAACAGTATTTCTAGAACGATGTCATTTCATTTTTCAAATTTCTAGTTTTTCCCAGGTTCCTACAGTTTCTCCTGTTTGACATTTCCTTTGATGTAAAATGCATTCAGAGCTTTTTTTTGAGGGATTTAAGTCCGATTCAAATCCCATAACTCCTATATTAACTTTCCTAATGGGCAGGAAGACTTTACTGGATGAAAACATGTGATCTTTGACAGATCTAACCTTAATAGAAAATATACTGTATCTTAAACCACTACTCTATTAAATCTTATAAAGGGATGAGATATATTTCTCCCTTGTTCTTCCTTCTTTTTCCCTGGTGCGTGATGGCTGAACCTTTCTTTCCTTTCTGTAGGAGTTGTGTGTAGTTATGTAGCCTTGGATTGTGTCTTCCTTAGAGTTTTTTCCTACTACACGTGTACCCTCTATTTTGGTGAAACCAGGAATTGTCAATCCATATTAATATAAGGTATGTTCTACCATTGTTCTTATGAGTTCCTAGATATTTTTATTCCTATTTATCCTATTCCTTGCTATTTCATTTTTTATCTATGTTCCTAATGGAGCTTCTTGGGTTGATTGGTTGTTGTGGTGGTGTCTCTATGTCCTCAGGTGGATAACAAATTCCAGGAGAGGTGTTCATGATCTGCTGTGTTATCCTGTTCTCTTGAAATTAACATTAGAAACCTTTTGAGGTAAGGGATTCATGGATTCTCTATTCTATTTACATGTAGTAGTAGAGTTAGCATGTTTTATATCACTAGATAATAATGTAATTTACATAATAAATATATAAGCCGGATTAAATAATTGATATCGATTGTATGTTTTTTCCTCTTGTTTTTATAGATAGTGTGTTATCTATGCCTTGATTTTTAGCATGTCATTCATAATGGACATTGGTAAAGGACGTAAACTAGGATTAATTGTAAATTAATTGTCCAAAGATAAAGAGGCGTGTAAATGAATCTGGTTGTTGTTGTAAATTTGATATTAGTCAAATTGATGAAGATTTGCGTATCTAATTGAATTGATTGATAAACCTGAAGTATGTTGATTCGTGTTGATTAAAGGAGTATCAAATTAATTGTTTAATTAATTTGTGATAGATTTCTATTTAGGTTTCCCATAGTTAGAACCTACAAATAATGAATCGGTTAATTCAATATGGATTAAAGAATTCATTGTGTGATAAAAGATAATACCTTTTAGGGTTTTGAGTTACCCTTTTACTTGTAAAGGCCAAGTACCATATTCTTTGGATCCATGAGAGCTTATAGTGTGTGAAGGAAAAATGACTTATTTAGGGACATGAGCCAATTTTCTTTGTCTTTTCCTACTTCTTGTGATGTGATGTGATCCTGGATGGATATTGTGATATGTGAGGTAGGGAGGCCCAGTGGTTATGGTATTAATTAATGTCTGGAGTGGCGAGATGCATCAATTTATACATGTGGGTGTTGGGAAGGACACTAGAGGTTATGAAATGGGTTGAAGTTGGGCTTACCTGTTACTGTGAATGTTTGATTCTTATTGAATCTGTTGTGTATTTATCTGCTTTACTTTACCCACCACTTAAGGTAGTTGGACTTTCTTACCCTCCTTACAAAATATAAGAAGATGTGTTGGGTATGCCACATGATTTTTGTGTTTAGATTCTAGAGTATGGATGGGTATATGCTCCTACTATAGGTGGAAAATACTCAACATGTAGTCTATTTACTCACTATATTGAGCCCCTTGTGTTTGGTAGATTAGTTTTTCTTTTTCTAGAATTCCTAGGAACATGGGAAAGTGATAATGATGTTAATAAATTATTGAATAAATGATGTTAAACCCATGGGGTTGGAGCTTGATGGGATTCAATGCTGAGGTTGTACATCTGAGGAACTATGGACTCAGTTTGGTTATGCCTAGGGAATGGAAATTGTGGTGATGATAATGACATATAATAGGTAATTGATAATGATTAATTAATGGTTAAAGAATTAATTAACGTAAAATGAATCTGATAAAAAGGGATAAAGTGACTTAGTAAATCTATTTAAATGGTTGTGTGCTTGTAGGATATATAGTCTTAGCAGTGGCAGCCCAGAGTCTGGGAGACATTAGCTGTAGTTATGTCTAAGACTAGGCTATTCCTATAGTATGGTTTTGAGCTATATTATACCATGTAATTTTTGTGTTTCTATATGTTACCCCATCCTGTAGATTAGGGAGACTGACACCTCAGGGATTCTGAGCCCTGGGGGGAGGGTGTTTTCCCCAATATCTCGATGGGAGGATGGATGGAAAACTTCCCCCTTTGGCCCAACTCTCTTCTATTTATAGTTACTTGTGTTGGTATGAATAGTGGTTAGTTTTCACCATATATGTGTGTTAAGGGATCTAATGTATTGTGGTTATTTCACACACATATATTCTGGATATAGTTTCATATATGCTACTATAGGTATAATGTGTATGGGATATTATGGTTTAAGGATCCTTACTCAGTGTATGGGCTGTAATAGTTTAAGGTTTAATACCTGATGTATGATACATGTTATACGGGCTATGGTGGTTTCTAAAAACTACCTGATTAATTTTGGTTGGGCGGATGGTGTGGTGCTTCATCCAAGTGTCTATGGGCAAGCCTTGTGTTGCACGAGGTGCAGGTTCTGGTTCTCACCTAGGTGTATTTGTGCCATCCTTTTGGAGAGATATGACTTAGGTCATACGACGTTGGGGAAAAGCAGAAACCCAACGAGGAAGTGGTAGTGGGGTATCCTTGATATTCATTCTTATATTATATACTATTGTATGCAATACTTGGTGAGAGTAGACATGGTGAGGCTCAGAACTTAGTGTACCTATTTAGATGATGAGTTAGTCTCACTTGTGGTCTACTGTGCTTTAACATGCTTTCTTTAATTTTGCATGAGAGGCTACAATGAGGATCCTAATGATTATACTTTTATACTCAACCTATGTTATATAAATTGTTTTCAGGTCACTTAGAGTAGGATGGAGATCAATATGGTTACTACTAGCTTTCGGGTTTTGCAGGATCTATTTAGGCTTTGTGGTTGTGACCATTTTACTTTCTTTTAGTACTTGTAGTTTTTCCTTTCAGTTATACTGGATTTTCCTGACATTATATAAGTGTACTTGGGATTTATTTTATATTGTAGTCTGATTTGGAGTTGGTTGGTGTCTATCTTATCTCTATCTTTCTCATGTGTTCTCTTAAAGTTTAATGCCTCCCATTTGTGTGTTTACTATACCCTCAGTGCTAGTTGCCAACCTAGGGCCTACCGGAGGTGAGAATCAGGTGTTACTATCTCCCTTCTCACATTTCCAACCTAAGAGGGGTACACTTTGTGGGGAGGGGATTGTGGAAAGTCAGTTAAGGTCATTGAAAACTAAAGGTAAATTCAGGAAGTAAGGACATTATTTCCAAATGATGGAATTGTTTGGGATATCTAAAGGGGTTTACGAGAATCCATGTAATTTCCATGTCAAATATAAGTGTTTCAAAATTTAATTCTTTGATTTTGAAGGGTATATGATTCCATATATATACTCTACAAATGTTGTTAATATAAAATATTTCAATATTAAATAATAATTGATGGAGGTTGTAGTTTAATTTCAAATAATGAAACAAAGGGTTGGTAAATCATGGATTTGAATGAGAATAAATATATTAACCTCAATTAGATCTGAACAAAGGATGTGTATTCATATATCATTTATCTTATATGATAGAATACTTTATTTTTTGAATAAGGGTTGTTATAAACAATATGAGATGATGGATGAAGTACACATGTTTTATGATTCATCAGATTATATAACATGTTTGAAAAGAAGATAATGGAAAAAATGTTTGATCATTAATAAAATTATTTATCTAATTTATTTTTTAAAATATGAGGGAAATGATCCTACAAAATATCAATGGTATATCTTAAGGAATAAAGTCTTATTTTTTAATAATTATCCAAACACATAGAAAAATATATATGATATGGGATTTAATAGTTTATTTGTTAAATTTTCCCACTAAATTAAATAAGTGAAATTTCCCAAAAAACAATTTTATTTGTTTTAGCATGTTATTTTGAAAGAATATAGTTTCTAAGAGGATAGTGTGAGTATATTTAGACTTAGAGAAGCTCAATTTGAAATAAATAAAATATTATACTATTAAAAATTCAAAGTGAATATCATTTAGTATCCTAAAATAGTTTAGTATATATTGGTAAAGAGAAATATAGGGAGGTAAATTTAGTTACCACAATAATGTGAATATCACTTTATACCCTAAATAAGTTTAGGATGTTTTGGTAAATAAATAATATAAATATTTACTAAAATGATCTTGAGTAAATATTTTAATGGAATATTTCCAAGATAAATTAAATAAGAACCTTCATACTTTGATACCTTTACTATGTAAGCCCCGAGGCTTAGCTAATCAAGGGGTGGTTGGGTATGTTGTTGATCATTTCATTGGTTGAGGGTTACTAAGAGGGTATTTTTACTCTTGTATGATGAGTATGTCATCTAAACCCTCAATTGAGAGTGACTGGAGGAGTGTATGAATGCACCTAGATATGACATGTGATGTTATTATCTATTTATGTGAGGGGAATGTGATGTGATCATAAACTCATATGAATGACATGTGAGTTATTCATTGACCTAGTCAGTTTATACTTAGAGAATAGAGAACCTACGAGTAGCTATGTTGGATTAATCTAGTATATGTCATGTGGTTACTCAATATTTTATACAAAGGGATCCAATGAAAATGAATTCTTGTATATAATATAGATAAAAGACACAAGTATATAGATATATGTTTTTGGTGGAGATCGCACCCAATCCATTTTTATATTGAGTGTCATTGATGGTTTTCAAGAGGATACTATTTTTATATATTTATAAATTTAATAATTCATACTTATTGTCAATGTTGTAAAGGAATGTGGGGTCACACATTATAGTTGAATAAATGGGGATTTAGTTTTATAGAACTTAGAGAGATACTCTAAATGTGTTTTAGATTTTATACCTAAGGATTTTTAGATGGATATTAACATGGTATTGACTATGTTGTGATACATGAGAAATTTGATGATAGATTTACAAAAGTATTTTGGAAGATATCAAAAATGATTTTTCGATATGCTTTCATAAGTTATTTTATATGATAAAATATACGGTGAAATAAAAAAAATGAATATGTGGATTTAGTATAAGTGGATTATTGAAGAAGATATTCCCTAAAGCCTTACACATTTGATGCATACTTGGGTATACCCTATGTTATGATATAGGTGTATCGTAAGGAACTTATTCCTTTACCATTAATAGTGCATAACATAAAAAAATCCTAGTCCATAGTGAATCATATTAAATGATTCATATTACACCCTTGATTGATAATGATTACCAAATGTTAATAGTTAGCATTAAAATCTCCCATCCGTATATGTTATCATTAATGAAATGTTTCATATGATAAAATTTCAAAATAATATGATGGTCATGGGTTATAAGGTTTTGTATCCTCATTCCATTTACTCATACATTTCATAATTTATAATTAAATTCATTAATTCTTCTGGAGAATTCTCTAAGAATATATAAATAAGACTGTGCCATGAGAATGGTGTTGGAATCTTGTCGAAGCCACCAGAAAATTATCCCTAATATATCTTCCTTATATTTTCATATCCACTATAAAATAATATCATATAGTGGTTTCAAGGAGGATCCCACCCAAGTGATAGTTGATTCAGTTGATCCATTAATACAACATGGAGGGAATATTCCTTTGGTTTTACCCAACGTTCTTCATCAACCACTATGATTGAACATGAAGTTTTGAAAAACATTGATGAATGGTATATATTATTCATTTATATTATACATGGTTTCAATTTTGATCGCATGGTGATCTTGGAAATTTTAGGTTTTTAATGTCTTTTTCTACTTATAATAAGTGTTGTTCAATCCCTATAAACCACTTACTTGGTATTTTATACTCACCTTTTATGGGTTTTGTTCCCACATATATCATGTAATGCAGAGGATACACAATTCATTAATGATTATGGTGGATGTGAAGGTAGAAAATCTTGTGTGGAGATGATTCTTTATGTCTCTTAGTGGTATTATGTGGTTTCTATTTCTATTGGTGGGCTCTTCCTAGGAGTTATTACAATGAATAAGTGCTTCCTATTATCATGCATTTATTATTATATGTGTAATTTCATTTTGTATATGGTTTCTTTAGGGGTTAAGGCCACATGGAAATGTTCTTGTTGGTTAATGTCTCATACATACAATTCCATACAGTTAAATTATTTATTTATACCACTATTTTACATTGATAAGATTGTGTATTAGAGTTTCATGTTTGTTTCAGGTTGTTATAGGATATGGTCTCCCATGAATGATATTCCTTCTTAGTGCTAGTCTCCAGCTTTTGGATTATTAGAGTTCATCTTGGGGTGGAACAATTAGATTACTACTAGCCCAAATAGGGTTTTATGGGCTATATAATTTCAAAATGGTATCTATGTCTTGTGGAGTCCAATAGATGATGTTTGGAGTTAGTAGTCATACGAGGTTTGGTTTAGGGGATTTAGGGTAGCAATGATATGGGGGTATTGAATTTTCTTACTAGACCAAGGAACCCAACATAGGTTTGATAAATAATATATCCTTTCACTAGAAATTTGTAACATATTAGTCGATCTATAATGCTAAGGAATCACTTATAGATTATACATAAGTTAGTATGTTCATCATATAACCTTTCAGTTGTGATATATTTCTCTATATCCTTCTGAAGTTAGCTCACCCAGATATGATTTGGTAGCTTTGTTTCCATCCTATTGACTTCTGGATTCCACCCCAGAGACATACTTATAGGAATTATAGGCAAGGGCATGATGAACCCATACCAGTGTTAAAGTCCTAATTATTGATCAGTTGGGGGATGAGACATCTAATTCAGATACACAATTGGGAGGTTTCTCAACCCTGTGAGTATGGAGGTTCCTTCCTCTTATGTGCATAAAACAGACTCCACTATGTATAATATGTAGTCCCATATAAGTATATATAGGATACTTATATCATTAATTCACTACTTTTGTTCAAGAGATAGAGGTATCCAAGATTTCAAGGTGACAATGATCCTTAAATAATTATTTCTTTGGAGTTAGTGACTCATGATTTCATATATTTTATACACCCACTAAACAAATGGTGACTCTTTCATTGAGTCTTCCATGGAATCATGAACCATTGGTAGATATTTTTTACTCAAACACATAATGGTAATGCACTATCATGGTTGGAATTTTTCTCTTAGTTAAAAATAGTTTTTTCTAGATATGTAGAGGATGGTTCAAGTTTGGTAGATGCTAAACCTTTATTAGGGTAACATGATAGATACCAAGTATGTATTGAGGTTTATAGATGAGGTAATTATTTCTCACAATTCAAAATGTATTTTTTTAATATTGGGAGTTTTAGAGAGGCCTTGAGAGCTATATTCCAGCTGATATATTCCTTTCTATATCCCCCATCTATAGATATTTGTGTGTGATAGATGTATCATATTAGGCGGCACCTAATAAGGTTCAAAGTGAAATTTATATCTTCTTCATTAATGCTTGTACTCATCAAAAATAGTGTGATCTATTAATTTTAATTATGCACTATTATATGGGTGTTATAGATTCTAATAGATATCCTAGACAAACCTATTTGGTTGAAAACTCCTACTAGTGGAAATCATCCATTCGCTCATATTCGATTATAGCATGAGATTATTCTTAGGGAATAGAGAGAGAGATAGGTATATTTTGTGGGATTTTATCATATTGGAATGAGACTCCATGATATCATCCTTATTCTGAATTGGATATTCATATCTCAAGTTTGGTTAGTTTACTATTGTTATAAGGTAATGTGTAGTTAAGAAGATGGGTCTAAGTTCACATTAAATGTTGGGTGAGATTCTTCGACTGGATAAGTAAGGAAAAGCCTTGAAATTCTATATCTAATTACCCCATGTTAATGATTTTGGCTTAGAGAACTATTGATTTGGTGTAGGAGTAGTTTATCACAATGGAAGAGGAACACATGAACTTTTTTCCAAAGGATGTTCCAGATTTTTCCTCGTCAAGAGATTGGATTTTGTATCATCTTTTTTTTCCAAAGACTACTCCGATATCTTTTACAGTCCAACAAATATACTAGATGAGATTAGGGAGATGGTGATATATTTTAATGAAATTTTTTGAGGAAGGTTTCATTAATACTAGTGTGATCTATTTGACTAGAGGATAATAGAAAAGTCGTTCTTGAAGATATAATTTAGGTCTAGATAGCATCAACATTGGTTTAGTGAGAATGGAATTTCACGGGTAGTGTTTGTCCATCGCTATAGAAATTTTAAAATTATAGTGATGATATTAGAAGTAAAAAACACCCCCTTTATGTTTGTGAGACTTATATATCACTTGTGGTGGTCCTAAAAATGAAACAGTCATTAAATATGGGTTAGTAAAGTATTTAAGGGTTGTTATTGGATTTATTTGAGAGCATCAACTATGTAGTGAACTCTCTAGGTGCGAGTCTCAAATTCGATAGATCCATACATTTATTGAATGTTATCTAGAACAATTCTATATCAGTTGGCCTCTGCAAATTTTGAGGTCATGATGGATTATATGATAAGAGTAGTTCAATGGTAGAATTGTAGATGATTCCCTTAGTAGAAATTATATTACCAGATGATGGGGAATATGTTTGATCAAACAACATCTATGTGGTTGGTTTTGATGGAAATGAGAGGCATAAAATATATTTCATTGATTATGGTGGCTCTCACTCCTCTTTAAATGGGGTATTCCTAGCTTGGTTACATCGATCGTGGGATCTTATATGACCATAAATTCTCTAGTAATGCACGCAATGTTTTTTTATAAATTTGGGGACTAAATCATCCTTTAAAAGGGTTTGTTAGTGGATTTACCATGAGAATTTATTTGGTATTATGATAAAAGATGTTTAATTTTATTCATTCCATTAGATCATGGTTCCTTGGTGGTGTAGATTCCATTGAGAATTCAATAAACTTCAACATTAAGAAACTCTATCTAAATAATGGAGAACATTTATCCTTTGATTGTGATTTTTTTCATTTGTGTTTTGGTAGGTACTATCCCGAGGTATAGCTCTAACAAGGTGGGTTTATCTGGATAGGTCAGAACCATCCACTTCATATTTTTAAAAAATAGTCCATTGAGAAGCTAAGGGTCATTTTTGTGGTGGTTTGATAAGTATGGTGTAGTTTCTTGATGTTCTCATCAAATTTTTTTTCAAATAGTAACAACAACACAACCAAGACATCTATGGTGGTGGTTGTGATCTTTTTGGGTATCATAGGTGTGAATGTGTGATTTTCACCAATGGAATAGAAATGATTAACTTAGAGGTTATGTGTTGTACTTATGCTAGCAATGTTAGTGAATTAACTTATTAATAGATGAAAAATAAGTATAAGTGGACCTTTGGAAGCATGATACCTTGAATCTTGTCACATCTTGACCTTTGTTTTCTATATTATTTTATATATTCATTTTTTAATATTATTCTTCATTTTCAGGTCTCTCCTTTTTATTTTTTTGTAATATTTATTAATTATCCTATCATATGATCAATGAATGATTAGTGAAAACCATGAGATGATTGTATAGTAAGGTCTATAGTTTTTAGAAGTACTATTAACGTGGTTGGTGTATGACTCATTCAATACTGTGGAGAAACTATGAGACAATACTTTACTTATCCAATGAGGGGAACATGGTTGGCGCATAGTTTGGTAAAAAATGTAGCCAAACCATGTGAATTAATCAGTTTTTAAAATTTTAAATTCCCAATATACCCTCCTATAAAATAAGATCCTAACAAGATCTCCTCCTCTTCCTCTTTCATAATGAATATCCAAGGGAATCCCTAGTAAATTTCCCCTCTCCCTCTTCAATTTTGAACTTCTTCCATCAGTTTCAAGTGACTCCTCTAGGGTTTAGACCCTCTTTCTCCACTTCTTTATCCTCTTTATTATTTCCTATTCCTTCTCTTTATATGGTTCTTTATTCTCCTAACCCTTGGTAGGGTATTTGACTAAATGATTTTTGAGAATTATTATATAATATCTTATGTTTTATGAATTCATGGTTCATATTTAAATAAGGATATCAACGGATTTCAACTATTAATTTTTTATAAAAAATTAATATGCATGTAACATGTTTGATAAAATGTCAAAAAGGGGTTTTCATAATGGTTTAGGGTATTGTATAAAATTTTCGACTTGAAAATGTTTTCATGTAAATTGATTTATGATATTGAGTTATGATTTGACTTGGGGAATTCATTGTTTAAGGGGTTCAACAAGATTATTTGATAATTTCTGTGTGTTGTCCTCATGTAATTCATGTTTATGTTTTTAGTATGTTTTTTGTTTATTTTTTATGATTGTGATTATGTGAAGTAATATATATTTATGAAGAATCATGGTTTCAAAAAAAAAATAAAAAGGGTTTGATTTTTTTTGGATTTTTAAAGTGGTTTTCCAAAGTGGGATTTATAAGAAGAATATTAAAATGAATCCTTAAGGCATATTTGGAATTAGAAAATGGATTTTAAAGTGACATTAATTTAGGAATGGGGTCTCAAAGTAATTTTTTAAATATATTAGTAGTTTTCAAATACAACCTCTGATTGTAACCTTATAAATGGTTTCTAAAATGATTTTCAACCTCAATGGAACCACAATATACTCTTTGTATATGTGATATTATAAGATCATGTGACTGTGATGTTATTAAATATAATTTATTAGGGACTTTAATTGGAGGGTGTTTGAAGGTAGGATGATTTTATGATTTTTTGGTATAATGATTGTGTTTGAAATTTAATTTATATTACCTCACCTCCATTTTCTATATTCTTGGGGATCCTAAGAATCCTAGTGAGAGATTGATATTATATTACTGAAAAGTCATGATTAGGTTGTTTATATTCTCCTCAGTATAGGATTTTCCTTGTACATGGGGGAGTGCCACTAGTGAGGCTATTATAAAGAAGCTAGGAGGTTATAGAATATGCATGCATCAATAAGACAGAAGATGATTCCTCCCAAGTACATCTAGGATTTCTTCATGAGATGTTTATGATTTTACCTTGATAATATATCCTTCATTTTTTCCTGTTCACATCATTTAGTTTCATTACTATCACAATTTATTATTAATACTATCTCATGACATGTTCTATTGGTTTCACTTTTATATTAGGATTCTTCCATATTTGTACCATTTAACATTTCTTAATATATTTTATTATTATCTTAGTACCCGAATTGATCTATTTTTTACTTTTTATATCTTATTGATAAATTTTATTTATTCATTTGATGTTTCTTTTGGCCATTTCTTGTTTTTTAGTATAGTTTTTGAAAAATGTATTTTAATAGGTATATTTACAATACAATGTTTAAATAGAATGTTTAAAATATTTTTTAACATTTCTAAAAGTTTTCTTTTAGTTTTAAAAGTGTATTTGAAAAGGGATTAAGAGTTATTTTCCTTAAAATATTGAAAACCCTATTTTTAAAACAATGTAATTCAATCTAGTTTTATGGTCTATTTTGTTAAAGGAAATTCATTGACTATTTAGTGAAATATTTCTTGACTGTTTATGCCCGCATTTTACTTAAACCACTCAATGTTGAAAACTAAGTGACTTTTTCATGTTCAAGTTCATTTTGGAGTGCTCATGGATCATACTAGTTTTAATGTTATATGGTGACCGTGAGGTCACATAGAGATATTCATTTAGTATTTTAGTTTTTATTTTCTATATCATAGTTAGATCACACCTTTCAACATTACTTTATACTATTGGATTTGATTTCAGTTTTGTATATTTATCATGAAATTATTGTTAAGTTATATTCTTGTTATTCCTCATTTGGTTTGATTATATATTGTAACTACTTATTTGGTTTCATATGGTCATCTAATGTATAGAAACAACATGATAAAATTTTAATAAAATAATAATGTTTGTTTATTATTAATTGGGTTAAATCATTCCCATTGTGTATATTTTTATGCCTTGGCATTAATTTCCATACTATGGAGATAGAGAACACCCTTTGGGACTTTTTATGGTCTAACTCGAGTTTCCAATTGAGGGGTGACTTGGGTCTGTTCAGGAAAAAATGGTATCAAGTAACCTTGTATTATTTTAGTGAGTCTGATATAATGGACTTAGTATTGTCAAAACTCGATAGGTAAGCATGGGAAGAGTCTATATAGATCTTTTTTTCTTCAAGCCTTGAGTTACCATGGGAATTTAGGATTTGAGTCTTGAATTTTTATTTTTATTCATTTTTTGGTATATTTTGATCTAAATTGAAAGTTTTATGACTTATATTGATTTATTATGGGTTATTTGAGGGTTTTAAATATTTTAAGGGTGAAAATGGAGGAAGAAAAATTGGTGAATAGTTATCCCACTTGATTTGGAAAACCATAAAAATCCCATGTTCATGATTTTATTTTTCCTTCTAGGAAAATTTTCATGGTTGGTACAGAGTCCTCCAAATGGTGTAGCATAACCATGCACAACCACTAACCCATTTTGAAAATTTCCTTTATATTCCATTTGATTTTGAATTTTTTTAGTTATTATATAATTTTTATTTGAAATTAATTAAAAAGTATTTTCTAGAGCAATGGTATAACCTGGTTTGATTTTGATGATACATTTAAATGAGAATCTAGTTTAAAATGAATAAAGGCCATTTTAAATTTAATAAGGGAGATTTTATAAAGGAATTAAAGTGCATTAAATTCATAGAGATATAGTAATGTCTTCAATGATGAATATGGTAATTTTAAATTAGTTTTATTTGTTTTAAAAATAGTTCAAAGATAAGGTATGTAGTTTTGAACAAGTTTAATTCTTTTTGAAAATTTCAAGCGATGTTTTTGAGATTTTTAACTAAAGAGTTGGATTTCAAAATGATTTAAAAAGGAAAACTTTAAAAGATTATTTGAATTTAGATCTTAAAGATTGGTGGTCATGATTTTACTTCTTGAGTTATTATTTTTGGGAGTGATTTGTTTAGGGTTGGGTTGATTTTAGATTTAGATTGTTAGTAATTTAGTTTTGTGTCTTTTGTATTTACCGTATGTCTCCCAGGAATGTACGAAGGGATTATAAGATGTCTGTGTCTTGTAGTTTTCCTTAAACTAGTGCCTACTTGAGTCTAAGGGATTCTTTTACCATTCTAGAATCTATCTAGACTCCAAGTAGAGTGCTAGAGTCTAATTCCTCTTAGTGGTTTACTATATTTCATGGTGATCATGGTCCTCAAGAGGTCATGGAGTGGCTCAAAAATATTGAGAAGATATTTTAATATTCTGGACTCCTGAAGCCTTAAGTGTGAGAGATTTCTTGGCTTTGATCAATGGACCTATTCAAGAATGGTTAGACATTGTTTTTACAATCTAGTTGGAAGATCTTATGACATGGTAATTACTTATGACCATATTTATCCTATTTTATTTCTATGAGTAAGTGAAGGTGAATAAATTTATGGAACTTATGAGTCTCCACCAGGGTAAGCAAATACTAAAGTAGTATACTAACCATTTTAGTGAATTGGTACCATTGTCTCTTGATATCGCATATGATGATTCATTGAAAGTATATATTTTTTCAAAAGGTCTTAATTTATATCTTAGTTTAAGAATAATTTAGTTTAACTAACTTAATTCAAAGAAATAATCATGAAATCATTGAGTCAGGAGTTGGTTATTGGAGGGAAATCCATTATGAGTGGAGTCCCTGTCTCTTTTAGCGCTAGTGAGGGTTCCCTATTAAGTGATAATTAGAGGTTTTAATAACCTATGGAAGGGAATATGAATGATTTGGAAGATTCTTCTCATTATATTACTACTTCTCATGGTAAGAGGAAATCGTTGGTAAGATTTTAGTGTAGTCATATTGGGAACACTAAGCCCTCCCATTTTAAATTCCCAAAGACCTATCACCATTTTAGTTTTTTGGGGAATCTTCAAAAGTTATGAAAGTTAAAGATCTGATAGAATAAGAATAAGTCTATAATATCTCCTAGGTCTTAATAGTAACCTAATGAATCTTCTTTATTTATCCCTTATTTATTTCCTTTAAGTTCATTTATTGATGTCCCTTGTTGATATTTGGAATTTATTTTTAGATGCTTGAATTGTTGTGACCATTTAGAGAGTGGATGATTGTTTCTATGAAATTATGGATATTCTATTGGCTGAGAATTCTATTTGAGTATCTTAGGTTGTAATTCAAGTTGTGTTTCTTAGTGGTCCTATTATAATGTCCTTTTATTTTTGATCTAATAGATTGGTTCAATCCTTAAATGTTGGGGTGACCCAATATGGGTCTCATCCTTCTAGTATTTTATAGAACTATCTGATGTGACCTTTGAATTTAAAAATAGATCCATGTGTTAGGATTATAATTGTTTTTTGGTAGGATTCAAGGGTTATGTTAGAGGTATTCCTTTCCTTTGAATTCAAAATCTTTTGACTTGTCTTTCCTCCTCTTTAAAACTCTGTGAATTTCCTAGGGTTTAAAGTGATATGGTGGGAAAATTATCAAACCTTGACCTTTATTTACCATTATATATATATATATATATTTATTTATTTTTAATATTTTTATTCATTATCAGATATTTCTTTTTTTTAATATTTAATAATTGAATTATTACACAGTTAGTGAAAATTGTGAAAAGGCCATGCAATAAGGTCTATAGTTTTTAGAAAATTCATTCTTATAGTTGGTGAAGGGTTTTTCCAACCATGTGGATAAATTTTGTAGATTTTATTTTATTGTATAGTGAGGGGAACATAGTTGGATTATGGTTTGGTAGACCATGAAATTTACCCATTTTTTAAAAATTTGGAATTCATAATTTTCCCTCCTATGAAATAAGAACCTAATGGGGTATCATCCTCTCCCGCTCATGTTATGCACCTCTATGGGGATCCCTAGTTGATTTCCCCTAATCCCCATTTTATTTTAAGCTATTTTTCTTCAGTTTCAAGTTATTACTATAAGGTTTGGACCCTCTTTATCTCCCTTTTCTCCTCTTTCTTGTTTCCCCTTCCTTCTCTTATCTGAGTCCACATTGAACAAACCCTATAGAATGGATTCAAACTAATGATTTAAGGATAGTGATGTTAGGGTGTGAAAATTGATCATCACAGACTTTTTATTCTATATTATAGGATTTCATTTCAACCATTTCTACTTGAGATTGGTGTTTCCATGACTTTTCCTTTTCTTGATACACTATGAGATGTGTGGGTTTTCTATGATTTTTCCTTTTAATATTTTGTATTCTTTGTGAATTCTAGTGGATTATTATATAAGGGATAATATTTTATCAAATCATGTTTTGGTTTTAAAGGGTAATCTCAATGGATTTCAACCCTTAAATTTTCATATAAAACCAATATACATGTAACATGTTAGATATGATTTCAAACATGGGTTTTAATAAGGGATTAGGGTGTTATATAATGTTTTGGACATGAAAATGTTTTCATGTGAATTGATTTATGAGGTTGAGTTATGGTTTTACTTGGAGAATTTATTATTTAAGGGGTTTGATGAGATTATTTGATAAGTTTTTGTGTTTTACTCATGCAATTCATGTTTAAGTTTTTTATATATTGTTCAGAGTTTTTTTTAATTTTTGTGAATATTTGATGTAAGAGATATTTTGAAGAATCTTGGTTTCTCAAAAATAAAAATGTTTTTTGAAAATTATTTTTATTTTTAAAGTCATTCTCTAAAGTGGGATTTACAAGGAGACTTTAAAAAAGAAACCTTAAGGGATTTTTGGAACTTTAAAAGTTATTTTGAAGAGACATTTATTTAAGAATGGATTTTAAAAGGAATTTTGAAAAGATATTACTAGTTTTCAAATACAAGTCCTGGTTGGAACATTCTAAATGGAATCTTCAATGAGATGAATCGTCAATGGAAGCCCTGTATCCTCATTTTATGTGAAATATTGTAAGTTTATTTGATTGCGATGTTATTATGTATAAACTAGAGGGGATTTGCATCAGTGGGGGTATGAAGGTTAGATGAAGTTATTATTTAGTGATATGTTGATTATGTTTGAAATTTGATTTATATTACCTCGCCTCAAATTTCTATCTTTATGGGGATATTATAAATCTTATTTATGGATTGAGAGATAGTTATTATATAGTCACGATGAGACTAACAAAATCTCTATTGTTATAGGATTTTCCTTGGACATGGGGGAGTGCCACTAATGAGGATAGGTTAGAGTAGCTAAGTGGTTATGGACTAGGAATGCATTGATAGACTAATAGGTTGTTCCACCCAAGTTCATCTAGGATCACCTCACATTATGTTTAATAATTTCCCTTGATAATATATCCTTCTCTATTTCCTATTAACTCTATTTAGTTTTTATTAACATACCACTTTATTATTACTAGTTTTATATTAAATTATCTGAAAGTTTCAATTTTATTTTTTTATTATTATATAATTTACCCATTCATTATTTCTTCTTCCATTTTATTATTGTCTTACTACCTGACATGCTCTTTTTTTTAATTTTCATATACTATTTATTCATTTGATGCTTCTTTTGGTCATTTTTGAACTATTTTTACTGTATTTTTTGAAAATGGATTGTAAAAGGAATATTTTAAATACAAGGCTTAAATATATTATCTAAAATATATTGTTTACACTTCTTAAACATTTATTTGGGTTTTTAAAGAGGATTTGAAAAATGCTTATGATCTGTTTTCCTTAAAATGTTGAAAAACCTATTTTTAAAACAGTATACTTAAAAATAGAATTTATAGTCTATTTTACTAAAGAAAATGAATGAAATATTTTTTTTAAATACTAATGAGATATTTATTCTCGCACACCACTTGAACCACTAGGTGTCTATTGACCAAGTGACTTTTGGAGGATCAAGTTTTGTTTTAGAGCACTCACGGAGTGATCTGATTTGGATGTTGGATGGTTACCTTGAGGTGACATGGAGATCTTAATTTAGAATTTTTGTTTTCATTTACTATATTGTAGTTTTATCAAACATTTCATCCTTACTTTGTAATATTGGATATGGTTTTGATTTTTTATATTTATCATGATATGGTTGTTTAGTTATCTATTTGTTCTGCCTCATTTGGTTTGTTTATATTTTGTAACTAATTATTTGGTTTCACATGGTCATCCTATGTATAGATTCACCATATCCTAATTTTGATAATGTTTTATTATGTGTTTGTTTTTATTATTTATTAAGATAAATAATTCCCATTGTGTATATTTTTATGCCCTGGTACTAGTTTCTAGCTCACAGGGATCAAGAATTCCCTTCGGGCCTTCCCGTGGGCCAAATTGACTACCAATTGAGGGGTGACTCGGGTTGGTTCATGAAAATACTCATTTGGGGTCTATGAATATTTTTTTTGTCTTTATTGGTGTTAGAGTTTGGCACATATTGATTGTTCCCATGTGATAATCATCTAGTGTTCTATTTAAAGGTTTGTATAATGTTTCTCTCATAGGGGGTGATCCTATTAATAGACCTTATCTAAGTGAATTTTGAAGGTTCATAGTTTTTGATCATGATATATATATGGTTAACCTCTAGATCATAAAAGTATTTTGTGAGAATTTTTTGGTAATGTTCTTATGATGTGATCCTATGCTTTTATTGAAGAAATGCTTCAGATTGAGTTTGGACCAATTGGTTCTATAATGAAGCGGATATCTAGGGAAGGAAATTGGAATAGAAAGAGAATGTTCTTTATGAGTATAGTTGCATATCAAGTTATTTTTATGACCTATACCTCCAAAGGTTGATGAAGTAAAAGAAAGGGTGAATTAAGTTATAATGTTATTTTATGATATTATCAGTTTAATAACTCTAATTTTTTCTTTTTATAAATAAAAATACTTAAGTGTGGGGAGAATATAGTGATTTAGGGTTTTCCTTGAATGAGACTTAGTTAATTTTTGAGTTTCTAAGTACTAGGTCCTCTAATGGGATAAAATGGTAATTTCACCCAAGTAATGGATCTTGAAAATTTTTATGATCATTCTATTGATTTCTCAACATGGTGTTTTCACTTGAGTTAAATTTTAGTGAAATTATGATCTAATTTAGTTTTAAAGGATATTTAATATTTATTTAATAAATAAATATTTATTCTATGCATGGGAATATTGATATATCCTAGTAAAAGTTCAGAATTGAAATTTTGACACCATATATGTGTCGGGGATAAAGTGTTTTATATAAGAGGGAAAAAATTTAAGTATTTGGGTTTTGGTCCTTAGACCAGGATAATTTTATGGTTTAAAATGAATACTTGGTTAAACCTAGATCAATATTATAAATACCCTATCATGACTATATTATATGGTTAGACACTTCTTCCTTTGAATAAAACCTATAATTAGCGATTAATGGTGAATGAGAGAAATAGATCTCAGAGGAATTGAAGATGAATCATGATTAGAGGAGAATTTTCATGGAATCGATGAGAGGATATTTAAAGCATTAATATTTTTTATATCAAGGTAGAAACAATTTATCTACCAGTCACCTAATTATTCATGTAATCAATTTTTAATCCCCTACCTTAATTCACTTTATGCATCATAAATTATTTTGATTTTATTCATTATAAAATCATGATTTTAAATTTTCTGATGGGTATAAATTAGTGATCATGATAAAAAATTTATCTTTATATAACAATTTTTATAATTTATGATATTTTCCATGAATGAAATTAAAATTTCAATAGATTTGTGTTATTACAAATCCCACTTACATTTGTAACCTATGTTCTAGAAACCTCATATGTAGAATAACATCCAAAAGTACCGAATAAAAGAAACACCCAATGTCAGCATCTGGATAAAGGAACCAAGATCTAAAGTCTCATAATAAATCATCATCACAATTCTTCACTTTAGACAAAAACTTCTTTGAACCCCAAAAATCCATAAGAAACACACTCTCAGAAAATGGAATGAAAATATTGTAAATTAATATGGTTTGAGGCTTACCTTACACCAAAGATGGAATATTATAAACATTTTTAAGAATATATGAATCATAGAAAGATCTATAAGTTAAAGAAAAATAGTTAAAAAACACTACTCAAGAGAATAAAATAATAAAAAACTTTCATAATAAAATTTTTCAATAGGGTGACTAACTAATATATTTATAGATGAGCCACAAAACCTCTATCTAGTTCAGTTAGTTTAACTGCCATCTGATATTTGCACTCATTTATCACATTGAATAAGAAAACCACCTATTTACCATTTATGATCCATCAAAACCTCCTAATTTCTTAAAAAATTACCAATTTCTAGATTTTAATCTTATATACTTTTAAAAACATTCACATGAAAGTTTTTGTTACTCCTGCTACCTCTAAACTCCCTAGTTCCACTATTCAAGAACTAGTTCCACAACATCCTTTAAAGTCACTCCTTCTAGAATGTTTTTTAATTAGATAAAAATAAGTTTTTACATATACAAGAATAATAATCTCACACTTTAATATTGATTTCAAGGCTTTAATAAGTCCTGATTACTTCAAAATATATCTTCCATATTCCTCTTTCCATTGTAGCCACTATGGTCCTCCAACCAGGAATTTAGTCATACAAGTCATACTAAGGCATAAAATTACTCTATATTTTCCTAGATTATGTATTTATTTAATATTTCCACTATAGTTTGAGTTCCACTAACATTCCATTTTTTTAACACCCCATCACTAGTAAATTCCATATGATATGATACTTCTATTGAATCAACTTTGTCTGTGAGTTAAACACCACATTTTTTGCAAGATGGATAATGATTTGAATGTCATAGAATAATATTATATTACCTTGATTTCTTATAATTTCCACTATTAAACAATTAAATAAGATCACATCATTATATTATTATGTGTTTTACATGTATTTTCCTTCTATGGAAAATAGTTGAACTATTGGTTGTAGTCTAGACATCCATCTCATAGTCATCCCTTTAAAAGCGAACACAAAGATAATGGTACTTATTTGGGTGTGTGTATATCCTCCAAAGTACACATCTGAAAATCCTTATCATTGAACATCCACTATAAAACATAGTTTTGGGGTTTTAAAACTTTTTAGATATTATAGTATCCACCTCACTGGTTCCCAATATTTTTTCCTAGATTGTTTATGAACTTGTGGATAACTCCCATAATATACTCAATTTCTAGACATGTAAAAACTATGGTATAAATGAAGTTTCCAAACATATATATATATATATATATATATAAACTTCACCATGTACTTATATTCTTCTTCTATTCTTGGAGATTTATATTTGTAAAATATGAATTATATGACCAATGGAGTAGTCATATGCTTTGATCCTTACATTCTGAATCATTCAATGATCTTAAAAATGTAGTCCAATTGATAAAAAATTAATGATATATGATTTAAATAACTTCGAATACACATCCCCAAAATCCACTTCATTTCCCTAATATCTTTTATATTTAATGTTCTAGATAAATCAGGTTTTAGCTACTGAATATGATCTCTCCTCAGATAAAAAAAATAATATCATCCATATACAATAGATGTATGATGAAACTTCCATTATCGTACACATTCTGATATAAACAATGATCTAAATTACATTATAATAATTCTTTCTCTATCATAAATACACTAAGCTTCTAGTTCCTTTGTCTAGGTCCATTCTTCATCCCATAAAAAATCTATTTTATCTTACACACTAAATCTTTTATTCCATTTTCCATGGAATGTACAGATTTATCCCTGAAGTTTTCCTCCTCCAAATCACGATGAAGTAAAGATGACTTCACATATAGATGTTCAAGATAAAAGCCTTTATTCACAATTATTTGAAGAACTATTTGATTTTTTTTATTCTTAACACCTATTGAAAATATTTCAATGAAATAAAAACCTTCTATTTTTTAAAATCCTTTTACAATAATACTTTCCTTATACCATTTCTTACCATATGTTTCTTCCTTCAAATAGTAGAATCATTTGTTTTGCAGTAATATTTTCTTCAGTAGTTGTTCTATCATCTCCCATGTTCTATTGATATGAAAGTAATCTATTTCTTACTTTATTTATAAATACCTATATGCCAAGTTATTGATACTTTCAACCTTTTCTAGGATTTTTCCAAACCTTTACACTAGTCATATGACCCTGATAGACCTTATTAGTTTAACTTGTAGCCATTCTCTTTTTTTTAACTAATCCATCCAAAATTACATATTATAAACCTCCACATGAGCTTCCACAATCCTAGATATTCTTGGTATATATGGACTTGGTGATACTCTTGGAATTATACGTTCATATAGAAACTTTTATGCACTATCTGATATCCCAGGAGCTTTAGTACCCCTTTAATGAATCGTACCTACTAGAATTGTATCCAAATTAAAATTTTCATATTTTTTTGATTCTTTTTTCTCAACTATATCTTTTACTAATTTTTTATCCTAATATAGAAAACCCTCATTAAATAGAATACGATGAATTGTTAGGAACTTATTTTTCTCATTATCCCATATCTAAAATCCAAAGTTTTCATCACTATAACCTATAAATAAACATGCCTAGTACTTAGAATCAAACACGTCCCTTTTCTAATAATAAAAATGGGCATTAGGGACACTTCCCAAATCATTTAGGGGTGATATATATATCATTTTCATAGTCCAAAGTTCCTTAAAATGATAATCCACACAATTGAATACCTCCATCTAAAATTCCTTTGGGAGATTGGTATGTAACCTCTTAATCCTAGATCTATTATCAAGTGTTAGATTCATATTATCCATGAAACAACTTTGTTCTGGTTTTCTACATATGATATTATCAAACCATATTATTTTCCTCTAATAGAACCTTTATAACCCTCTTCTTCAATTCTCACCCTCATTTTCAGACCTCAAACATTTTAGCATTAAAATAATTTTATTTTCCACTATGGATATCTATTTTAGTAATGTTATGAAAATATAAAACTTTTACTTGGGAAAGATAAACCACAATTTTTGTGTTAAATTTTTAAGTAAATGTTGTATAGTACAATGAATCCTCAGGAGAAGAAACTAGAATTGGCCCCCATATGTCCAAATATACTAACTCAAGGTTTTTATTATTTGGTGACTTTTCTTGATTTGTGAATAATAACTTCTACTAATTCCCAAGGATACACACTTCACATGTTATATAATACTCATGATCGAGTTTTAGTATTTCATTCATAGCTAGTAATTTTTACCCCTTACCACCCATGTGGGAAAAATGACCATGACACAACTTCACATTTCTGAAATTTGTTGATCTAAAAATATTTTCTCCTTTAGAAATCCTAGTAAGATATAATGTCCTATATTACACACCTATCAATTCCACCATGGATCCTTATTCTATCTTCTACACTCCATCCAATTTTTTTTTATATAAACCTAAATCATTCATATGACCTATCAAAATTAGTTTCCTCCATAATCTTCATATGTGCCACACCCTTTGAAACTACAATAGGAATCCAATCATAGTTTATAAATTAAATTACTTATATAATGTAATATTTAGAGTTTCATTGTACAAAATATTAACCTTGCATAACCTTCTAGATATATAATTGACCATGTATCTTGTCTTATACATTGAGTGAAAATAATCCCCAGAATCAATGATCCATGAATCTAATGGATTGATGAAACTCAATAACAAATTGATATATTCATAAAATATGGTGTTTTTGGATGAACTTTAAAAATAAATCTTTCTATAATTTAACCTATGGTCCCTATAGTCCTTATTTACATTCCCCATTTCCCATATTTCTAGAATATGGGTCTGAGCTTAGGTGAATTACCTTAATTCCTTTCTATCTTCTATTTTCCCTTGTTCTGATTTTTTCATTGGGTGGAATGTACTCTTATATCTACACTAGAGGCTATTATGGAAATTATATATACTTAATTTCACCTAATCACTTCATTAAGAATGATTTCAAAAACTTCCTCAAACATTAAGTCAGTATTATTTCTTGAGTTATGAACCACAGTAATTATGAGATCCCATAAATCCAATAGTGATGAAAGAAGTAACAAAGCCCACATTGGCCATTTAAAATTAAAACCAACAAACTCCAATTGATTCTAAATAAAATTTAAATAATTTATGTGATCCACTATCATATTTTATTATACTATATTAGTTTTAAGAGTCTATTCATCAGAAACAATTTTTTTATTTCTATTAGATTCTCATACATGTTCTTTAATGTATACATGAGTTTAGAAGTTATTTTCAACTCCAAAATATTGAAGGATACATGGTAAAAAATCATCCAAAAAACTCCCAGTTCCTTTTAATAAATATTTTACTACTCTAAACTTTACATCGCTTCTAGATTGAATCCAATCAATGGAATATTGAGATATATTTGGAATATATAGTGTTCAATCTTAATAATATAAAATCCAAAATCAGGACTATTAAACTTTTAAATAAAGAAATTTCCTTATCCTAATGATATGTTTTTTAACAATAACTCCCACAAAATGAAATGGAATATATAAAATTATTAGGAATTCTTAATAAAAGTATTTATTTAAGAAAAAAATCAAGAAACTAATTATGACTACCTGACCTAGGTTCTGAGTGTAGAAGAATATCTAGTTTCCTATAACTAGGATTTAATACTACTTAATGTGATGAAACCCCCTTCTATCCAAAACCTACACTCAATAAAATTCAAATGTGGAATAAGTTCTGGATGTTCCAAATGGAATTAATAACCAATGATAGTATTCAGACATAAGAACCAAGCTCCAAATCCACGCACTAAATCAACATAGTATTTATTCACCTTAAACAATACCTTATTGAAATTATAGTAATCCATAATAACCACACCCGCACAACACAAAATGAAAACATAGGAAATTAATATGGTTAATAGCTTTCCCTACTCCATGGGATGAATACTGCAACCTTTATAAAGAAAATAAGAAGTATAGAAAGACCTATAAGTTATAACCAACCAATTTATGACACAATACTCAAGAGATTAGGATAATATAGATCTTCCACAGTATAGGGTTTTAACTGAGTGACCCCACCCATATATTTATAGATGAGATAGGAATATTCCATTTGGTTCTGCTGGTTCCACCACCATATGATATTTATGAACTTCCACCACATTGATGAAGGAAAATTACAATTTACAATTAATGATATATGCCTAACTCCTCATTTAATTAATAATTTCTTGTATTTAGATCAAATTATTTCACAATTCCAAAATCATCCACTTGAAAATTGGTATTACCAATCCTATTTCTTATGGACTCCCTGATTCTACTATTCAACAATTGGTTTTATAATAACATTATGAAATCTATCATTATAGAATGTTTCTCACTTAGATAGAGATAAATGAACACTAATTCACTTCCTCTTCATATATCCCTTCTTTATTCTCTCATAGTAAATAGTCACTATAAGCATTCAAAATGGATGAAGGTTTAAAAATGATAACCTGGGATGATGGGCTGAATGGCGATGAGAAATGGTGGCACCGATAGGGTGTGACACTGAAGGAGTGGATTCCATTTAACATGGAATTGTCCAATTTAGGCATGAATTCAGGTGACAATAGAGGAAGGATTTATGAAAATGAAACATTGAGATTCAAAAATATGGAAGAACTAGAAAATAAAACCCAACTACATGGAATTTAGTCCATATTTCACATGATATATTCCATTTTCCATGCAACACTAGGGTTTATGCATAGAACAGATAGTTAACATGATATGTATTATGGTACAAATTGACATTGAGACTCTATGGTACACACCTAACTAACTCTAAAATCCCATATTCATATATCTCAAGATAACATATTTTATAAGTTTGACTCACATGAAAAAATAACAATAGTAAATTCCTAAATTTTATTCAAGGATTACATGTCGTATCCTAAAAAGTACATGTTTTTTACTATATAATGTTTTTTAACATCTTATCATTGAGTTTCATAACCAAATAAACTAATTGTCTATTTTTATTGTTTTTCCATAAATAGAATAATTATATGATCATCCTTGTCAACAATAACCATTTGTGAGGTGTTTTTTTGGGATATTTTAGGATATTTTATCCTTATAGATTATGACAGGGTTTGAGCAAGATGTTTGAAATAGAAACGGGGATAATAACTCCCTAGTGACTTGTTGATGACAAGGAATAGGTCCTTTATATGTATTGTTTATTTTTATACTCCCCCATTGATCCGGGCTATGGGTCCTCAATTCAGGTATGAGGTTTTTACTCCCCTGATACCAAGGATGCATGGGACCTTAAAACTATAATTGGAGTTAGTACTCCCCCTATTGCACCCAAGGTTGTGTGATGCACCTATTAGTGTCTGTGACTAAGACTAACCATCCTACAGTTAGGAGGCACATCTATTAATAAGTTGCAAGTCCCACATTTGGGAATGGGGAGGATCACATAATCCTAATAAGAAAGGTGTGATACAACCCCTATCATGGGTCATATTTCCTATTAAATTAGTGTAATTCCCTTTGGGGAGAAAATCATGTGGGTGGGATGCCCAAAGTGAATAGTGTCGTGACCCTCATGAGCATTCGTGGATGAATGAACATTCCTTGCAACATCTCGATATTTTATGAAATATATTCTAAATTTAAATTATTTAATATATTTATTAGAACATAATAAGTGGCTTAGATAACATCACACACAACACCAAGTCTATATTGCATTGCACACAACATCGAGTTCCTTTGATGATTTATGTTACACACAAGCCCATGTCTTACCGGACAACAATATACTATTAATATTATGATGATAGTTATCACCTTGATGTTGGAATGGTGGGAATGAATGAGATTAACTAAATTATGAAATTATATTTTAGACATGTTTATAAAATGATTCATTGGTTACTAGTTAATTATTAAATGAATATAAAAACTAATTGAATATAAAGGGCATGTTTTTAAGAAAAACTATTTTTTTTATCCTGAATGAAATTTTATATTAATAAATTAAATTAATAAAAATTAGTGAAATATATAAATTAATTTTATATGTTCTATATTAAATAATTTTTTTAAATTCATCCAATATGTTTTATAGGATTAAGATAAGAATAAATCCAATTTTAAACATAAAAGGATGCATATTTTTATAAGGTAGTTTTATCACCTTTTAACAAAACACTCATTTTAAAACTAAATTTTGACACTTTTATAAATTATATTTTAAAAAATAAACTTTATTTTTGAAATAGTAATATTAAAATTTACATTGGGTTATTTTTTGGTATTTTTATGAGAACTTTTATGTTTTGATGAATAGTGAAAATACTGGCTTTTAATTAAAAAATTATTTTTTCTAAGTAATTTATAATGTTAAATTATATTTTTAATTAATTTTAATGTATATTTAGATCAATTTTATATAATATAATCCAATTTAGGCAATTGGAATCAATTTCACAATGCAATTGGATATAAAAACATTTCAAAACTTTGAACTTTTTTACTTTAAAAAACCGCTTTCTCATTTTGTCTGGGATTAATTTTAAATGAAATTATTACAATTTTATGATTGGAATTTAGAAAAATTGAGTCCATATTTGGAATCATCATAATTTATAATTTCTATTAAGTTAAACTTATTTTTTGACAAAAAATATTAGTGAAAGGAATTAAAATTAATTACACCGATTAAGGTAAAAATGAGTTCACTTAGTGGTTAAAATTTAATATTAAGGGGGGGGGGGGATATCCTAAAAACTTATACAAAACCATTTTATGGCCATATTTAGACCATATTACAACTTTTATATAATTTGGTCTATTATTAGAGGCACATGATGTAAGGGTGACCTCCCAATAGTGTTTAACTTTTTTTTTATATTCACAAGAATGTCGCTCCTCCACTATAAAAAGGAACTCACCCACCTCACTTATTAAAAAATATAATCCCATTATCAAGAGACCCAATTTTTACATTATAATACTTTGAAATATATTTATATATATTTTTAGAGCTACGCATTAAGATAACGTGCAATTCTAAGGCCCGATGTGCCCAAAATTAATTTTATAAAAATATTAAATATATTTTATATTATGTGTGTGAAATTTATTAAAAAAAGTATAAATATTAAATATAATCTCATATAAAAAATATAATACCACCATTGATTCCAGAACTCATTGTTTACCATAGGCGTGACCTAAAATAGTACGGTGCGAGGCATTCATACATCTTTCCCATTGATAGTATATTCAGTTGGTTAATTAATTAAATTAATTAAATTAATTTGTTATATTAACCTACGTAAATGTCAAAAAATATATACCTATTCATAATCCTCCAGGTTTAGCCTCATAAAATCTTTTAGGATTCTAGATCTTCTTCCCCTCCTTCCATTGGCAGAATCACCTTAGACGACGACGAAACACTGGATGAGAGCAGATCAGGTTACAGCGAACACAATGACTTCCATTGATCATTATAGATCATGTTTTTTGGTGAATAATGATAAAATATCTAGATAATAATTATCAATTTTTGTTTTATTCCCTTTTTGATTAAATTTATTGAGCAGATGAATCCCTTTTATTGATCTGTACCAATTGTGGATCCTTGACATGATCCTATATACCAATTCAATTGATTATTCCTATTTTTATAACCCAGATATAATGTTATTGATTTTATAGCTAATAATTCTTGTACAAATATGGTTAAACATATGTTCTTGTGCCTTTATCCCTCAATTTGTTCACGTCCTTCACCGGTTGGACATCACGCTCCCGGTTCGACGTTACCGGGCGGAATCAAGCCTGACCAGACCCTTGTAATTATGAAGAAACAATGATAAAGGAATGGATTGATGAAAGGAAGAAAAATATTGGATGTTTTTGGGATTTGGGTGATCTTTTTTATGATCAGAGATAAAATCCATGGAGGTGTAAAGATCAGCAGTGTACGGGATGAGCGATGAGCCTATGATATAAGGTCCCGGCCTTAAAACATTACATAACCTTGAATTAAATGAATAATTCACATTGAGTATCTTTTCATTTTTAGAGTTTTATAGAATTAGGACATAACTATTACATCTGAAAAGATTACAAAGTAGACACTTCTACACAGTTTCCATTTTTTTTAAAAAAACATGAACTCTTGAAAAAAAGAGTCATGTCTAGTTTCATGTTTAAGACAACATGACTTTTCCTTAATCCTATCCTTGACCCTATTCCACATTATGTCCTGTGAAAAACATTTCAAAAACTTGGTATGAGCATAAAAATCTCAGTAAGGGATATACAAAGAAGGAAAACTGTTAGTTTTTCAAAACAACAAGTAAACCATGAATACTTTAACATAAGTAATACTTTTCACCTTTATGAAGTAGTAAATACTCTTCACTGAATAAAATATCATTAATTACCCTTTTGTAACCAAAATATTACCATAAAACCCATATAAAGGACACATAACATATAAAGGCAACTTGGGACATAAAAATACATAAATTGAATAACCATACGGTCGACTTCCAAACATATCACTAAATGGAATAGCCATACTGTCGACTTCCATACCCAATGCATTGGAGGTTATAATGTAACCACCCGTCCAGGTATTCATGGCACCACCTGTCATTTGGTTTATCACGTAACCACCCATCAAATGTCCAAGTACCATAATAAAATCATAAGACATAAAACAAATATAAAGGAAAGAAAACATTTCCACATTTCAATCACAATATATCACTTAAATACATTGAAATAAAAAATCCATTATCAAAACCATTTTCAATACCAAAATACATAAAAGAGTATATGGTGTTTATTTTCTTTTAAAAACATTACGGCTTGTTGAGGAAGCCAAAGATCAAATAATACTCGCGGTGGAAGAAAATGTCATTTTCACCGCTCACGTTAAAAGAAACATTCATTTTTGTCATTTAGTAAAACACTTCATAGAAAAATATTCCCATTGAAAAGTCAAGGGTGTTTATACAACGTATAAAATAAAGTTGTGTATTAAAACAAAATACGCCTCAATGAAAGGAGATTGAGATGAAGTCCCTTACCTCGTGTCCGACTTGACTCGATCGTTATTTAATCTCCTGAATAATAAACTAAAGTTAATTTCTACTTGCTTAAGAACATTTTTAAAGTTTATTAATCCTTTTATATCACTTATTACCATTTTATAAACATTATGTAATCATCTATGCTAATAATGTTCATTTTGTCGACATTTGGTACTTGAGTCAAAAATGGACTTCTTATAATTACATGTTGTTCATGTGGTCAAAGGTTCATTATATCTAGAATTATATTCATGATTTAGATATCATATACATCATATATATCCATCATATACATGTATTTATAACAGTAGATAACATTTAGTGGTAAGAAATGAAATGCACCATTCATGGAGACGGTAAGCCATACGTACGCATGAACGCTAATTCCATTTATATTTCATATTTAATGGAAATAAAATATAATGATACATAGTAGTATTATATTTCCAGTATTGTATCATATATAATATCATTAAATCTATCCTTTATACGTACCACATATGGTATGAACGAGTCATATCACTTTGAGGGGGCGGTGGTCCGCACTTCCTCTAATGAGATTATCACATTTACCCATAATGGAAACCATAAAGGCATGATATAAATGGAAAATAAATAAGCATAAAGAAAACATAAACATAATAAATATCATATATAAATACAGTTCCATCAGAATGGACACCATGAGAGGCGGTAGGATATTATCAAACAATCATCGTTTCGTGAGGCATTAGTTTTCCATCCATAGAAACATTATGTTCTTAATCCATTAGATGGAGGTGTGTGTAAGTGTAGTTCGAATACTTATCATAACAACATCCTAGTATATTGAGGATACTGGTGTTGTTACAAAATAAAGAAATAAAAAGAGTTTAGGGGTTGGAGAAGTAAAATAAAAGAAAACAATTTAAGAGAAACCATTACCTTTAATTTGGTTAACTCCTTTTGGTTTGAACAAAAGGACTTCTTGAAGTGACTTCCGCAAAAGGTAAGGATTCTAGGAGGAGGTGAGGTATTTAGAGAGATTAATTGGGCAGAGTTTGGAAGAGTCAAAAGGCTTGGGAAGTGTGAGGAATTGGATAGAAATGGTCTCCTTTTATAAGGGAGAGGATGGGCTCTTTAAGAAAGTGTGAAAATATTATTTTATTATATAATGATATTCGGTTTATAAAGGTCCAAAAATAATTATAGTAAAATATAATATGACTCATATTAGAAATAAAAAAATTCAATCAGCATTTGACATGTTTTGGATAATATTTTAATCATTATAATCTTATTTATTTAAATCATTTATTAATGAGGTAAATACTACATCAATATTGTGTCATAAATAATTTAAATTATTTGATGTCTAAATATTATAAAAAAATACCATGATGTAGGAAATATTTTTAGATTTCTAATAAATATTTATAGTCGAAAATATAATTTATATAACACCTTTTAAAAATTAATTTACTAAAATATATTTACTTTTCTCATTTTTGCCTTTACTTTATGTTAATTAATCTAAATTGTCATTATCACTCCCAAGTGGCTCAATGGGGTCCCAAAATCGACCCAAATATACTCATGGTTGTAAATGACTCAACCAATAATGTTTGGACAAGTGTTAAGGTAATTTGGGATTATTATAATATTCTTTTAACCTTGAATTACCCTATTTAACTTTAACCGCGGTAAATAAAAGTCAAAAGTTACTATTTACAAAAAATTATATTCATCTTATTGAACCAAATTTTACTTCTTGATAACAAAAATGTATGTTGGATTTTATAAATTCAATTCAAAAAAGTGCTAAAATTTCATTTAAATAAAAAAGTCAGTTTTTTAACTACTACTAAGTGGTTTCACTATTCATCAAAAATTGAAGTTTTTCAGAAAAATACCAAAAATTCAGCCTAAGATATATTTTATATTCAAAATTCAAAATTTATGTTTATTTTTACAAATTAAAAACATAAAATTTTCATTAATTAATTTAAAAATTAATTCCCATTGTTAAAACAAATAGTGTGTTTTTAAGAAATAATAACTATCAAAAGATTAACACTTGTTTATGTCCAATTTCAAAGTGAAATTAATTCCAAGGACCAAAATTGGATTAAATGGTAAAAATATATTGTAATTTAACTTTAAAACCAATTAAAAAGATAATCTAACCATATAAATAAATTAGATTAAAAGGCACTTTTGAATTAAAATACCATATTTTTCACTATTCATTAAAAAATGAACTTTATCGGAAAAATTCCAAAAATTTACACAATGTAAATTTTGATGTCCCAATTATATAAAATGATTTTATTTGGTCAAATATAATGTATTAAAGTGACCAAAAATATATTTAAATAGGGTTCTCTATTAAAAGGCGGTAAATCGACCTTTTGATGTAAATAATGCTTAAAATTAGATTCATTCACATTTTAAGCCTATAAATTTTATTACATAAATGTAAATACATTTAACAAACATGTATAATCATACTGTAGTTAGTTTTGTTCATTCCTACCAATACAACGGCTAGGAGTTAACTACCATTTAAAATAATAATATTATATTATTAGTGTGGAACGTAAGATTTCAAATAAACCCATTGTTGCGTATCAGGTACACAATCGAACATAGAAACCCTTTTAAAGTAAAATTAATATTCAATTCAGAAATATTAATATGTATGAAAACATCTTATTCTTAATTTACTTGGGATGTTACATATGATGATCAAAAAAACTAATTTCTGGCCATCAGATGATGAAAACAACAGATCTGGACTGGATCTTCTAATATTGGTTAGAGACGAGATGGAATCAATAGAGGAATAGCTAAATTTGATGTGTAGAAAGAAAATCTAGGAAACTATAAAAAACCCAACTACATGTTGTGTACTGCGATGAACACATGATGTGTATTCCCTTGGTTGTGGTGGAAATGGTTTTGTTATTTTATAAGGATAGAACACTATGTAGGGTCCTAACATGTAGTGTATCCACTTACCTATATGGATGAGCCATGTGATGGGTCACACAGCCAGGCACACACTATGTGCCCGAGTACACAGGCACAAATAGATCACACGAGCAACACCTCATGTGAAGAAGCATGCCATTTACTAAAGTACACAAACATGGCTCAGATACATGGACATGGGAAAGCACATGGGAAGGATCTTAAGTTTCATGGGAACACCATGTATATCCCCTACACATTTTGTACTACTACATTCTTGGTGAAAAAACATGTGAATTAGCGGGACCACACACCGTGTGGGTCCCCTCACAGGCTGTGTACCCCTTGGTTCCTTTTTAGGAAGCTTTAATATTCAATATATCCTTTGTTTGGACTTATATTTTGGAATTTGAGTATCCTTTAATAAGTGTTTTTCTACATAGAACATGATGGTTCCCTCAGTTGTGAATTCTGAGATACTATGTGAAAGTTTTTTTGGAATAGATCTTTTTGAGATGATTCCTGATGATGGCAATGATTAGGTAAAAGACCACTAGAGACACTAGAGTAGAACCCCCCATCAGCATGGACATGGGTCCTCTGTAGATACTTACCGAGTGGAACCCCCTATTAGATAGGGTGTGAGTCCATGAATACCAGAGTGAAATCCCCCTATTACACCAAGGTGATGGTCCTTGACTTATAGAGTGGAACCCCTCATCAGTATTGGGGAGAGTCCTTTACAAGTACTTACTGAGTGGAACCCCCTATCAGATAGGGCATGGATCTTGGATGAACAAAGTAGAACCCCTATCACACTAGGGCATATGTCCTTCACCTATAGAGTAGAACCCCCATCAACATGAGCATGGTCCCTTTAAAACTACTTACCATGTGAAACCCTCTATCAGATAAGGTGTGGGTCCTTGATGACTAGAGTGGACCCCCCCATCGCACAAGGTAATAATTCTGCAAGTTATAGAGTGGAACCCCTATCATATTGGGAATAAGTTCTTTACCTACCAAGTGGAACCCCCTATCAGATAGGGAACAAGTCCACATGATACCATAGTGGACCCCCCTAATGCACTTGGGTGGGGGTCCTCTATGGATATTTATAGAGTGGAAACCACTTTGACACACTAGGGAACAATTCCTCTACTTTGAGTTTGTTCCCCCTCATCTATGCGATATAATAGAGAGGTGTATTCCTTCACATAGTTACTTTTGGGAATATACATGAGATGATGGGAATCATTAATGGAATTTTGGAACCATTGGTGACTCTTCTTCTTGAGATGATATATGAGATAGATATCCCATTAATCTCTCATTTGGACTTCTTTTTACTGAGAATATATATATATATATATACATCTATATCCATACCTTTGGATTTGGTTACTCTCTTTCCATGAGATGCGAAGATGTGTAGTGTATTCCACGTGCTTTCTATGTATTTCTTATCATGTTTGGATGAGTTTACTTCCCTTTTATGGATGTAAATGGCTCAATGTGTAGTTCATTTACTCACTATATTGATCCCCCTATAATTGGATGAGGTTAATCTTTCTCTTTATTGGGTTGAGATGCATCCTATTTACTATCTACAATATTTTTATTCCTATTATATCTCTTTCTGACCCTCCTTCAGCTATAAAGGTTTCCTAATAGTTATGTATATACTCATCCCAGTAAGGGATTTTCCTGTATTTGGAGTGTCTTATACATACACCAGATAGGTCGATGGTGACTTCAAAGGATCTTAGGGATACCTGGTACTTTGTTCCAAAAATGGTGGTCACATCTTAAAGATTAGGAGCTGGGATCTCTCAATGTTTTACTTTCCAGTTTTTCAGGTTGGGACATCCATCTGGTTGAGCATATATTTTCCCCTTTACTTTTTATTTTACACTACCATACTCTTGTACTATCTAGAGGTTTTACATGCATGGTTTCTCCCTCATAATTTTTCTTATTTTACTTTTACTTCCTTTGTAATTTTTTATCGATATATTTTTGTGTGTTTATACAGGTACTTAGGAAATAACCTCCCCATGTTATTTATGCCTTCAAAACTATTCACCATACCCTAGACTATAAAGGTTGGCTTGGGATAGTTGTGGCTCAAGCCTCAACTTGGGTTGGGTCATGGAATATTGGTATAAAAGGTGGTTTGATCCTTGGGACAATGTTTGGATTAGTTCCCTTATGAGCATTTTGTTGGTATTAGTGAAATAGTGTCAAAGTGTATCAAGTGAGGCTCTCAAGCCATAGAATCCAATGATGGTGTGGGCGGATGATGTATCCATTCACATGGACCATGACTCTCTGCTTATCAACATGGCATACTGAGACATTGGTTGTAAGGAATAATGGTACATGCATCATATAGTATTGAGACTTTGACTGTCCTTCTTGAGTAACATTTCCATTGTTTATATATATATATATATATATATATGTATATATATATATATAATCATTTAATCATGGTACGTCTTGATAACTTTTATGATGCCCCTATGACTCCATCCAGCTAGGATACCAGTTCTGGATCATGATAAAGATCTGATGAGCGATGAGGGATCAATTCAAGGTCTATCCCATGATCTTCTTCCTCTAGGTGGGTAGGTACTAGCACATCCACCTATTGATAATCAGATCATCCCAATAGAGAAGGTTGATGATGCACTCAGGCTTATCATTCTCCATGAGTTCCAACACTAGAGGCCACTGATGTTCCATGGTGAACTTGATCCTAAGGTAGAATAATATTTTCTAGAGTTGGTGGTCTACGTATTTAGGCTCATCTAGACACTGATAGATCAGGTGGTTACACTAGTAGCTAGCCTTTTCCATAGAGTAGTTGGGTGCAGGTGGAGTCTCATTAACTAGATGCACGATGAGTCGACACTCTCGTGTCCTGAAATTCTGCAGTTGTTTCATGAGGAGTACTAAACCTCCTTCTTGCAATGGTTTTGGATTCAAGAGCTTCTAGATCTATATAGGTGAGGGATGAAAGTGACTGAGTATGAAGTGAGGTTCACAGACCTTACCCGGTACTCCCACAACATGATTCAGGATGGCTACTTATAATCACAAAAGTTTGAGAAGGGACTCCATAAGGATATCCATGCTAGTGTGGTACCCTTGTGCATCCCCACCCATTATAGGGTGTTGGAGTGGGAGGTGGTGATATATAACTATTTTTCAGATAGACGTCGGTAATCTAGATCTGGCAATGGGAATCATAGGGCTTAGTCGTCTGTAGCAGCTAGAAGACACCAGATGAAAGGGTCTCAATGCAGGATACCTCCCTATGACCAGACTCAATCAGGTGGTTAGGGGAATCATAGAGGGCCATGTAAGCCTAGATAGGGGTGATTCCTTTCTTGTGATGAGTGAGGTTATATTGCATGAGACTTCCTGACCAGACATGTTGTGGAGTGCAGGGAGATAGGTGACAGATCTCTATGATAGAGGTAGTGCTGTGATTAGATATCTCCCAGGTGAGGGAAGGGTGGTCCCCAGGGAGGTGAAGCTATTAGAGAAGCATAAAGAGCTATGGGTAGTGAAAAATGCCATGATATACTTTCACCACCACCATTAGGTATCCCAAGTTAGGTTCAGGGAGCTGGCAGTTGGGGCTGCAGATAGCTGTAGGATTTAGATGCTTATGAAACCACAACACACTAGATGACCAAAGGTATGATATGTGTTTATTATACTATTTATTCATTACTAGTGGACATAAGTTCTAGTCATTCCTTCATATATACACTTATGGTGTGATATCTTGAGCTCCCAGTTGAGGCACAATCCTAATAGTTTCATCTTGATGTTTCTACAAGGAATGTTTCTTCTATATCTTTTATCTTCTGGTAGTGTCAGCGATAACTTGGTGGATAGAGGTTTACATGGGACCTTTTGGTCATAAATATGGAACCCAATGACATAATCTTGGGTATTAATTGGTTATCCATGGTCACTGACTAGATTGACTATCATCAAAGAAGATTCAGATTCCTTTACACAGATAGGAAAAGATTCACCTTTATGGGAGAGAGATATCTCATGGTGGGATGAGTAGGTTCTATGAGGTGTAGGATTAAACGCATCACCCATAATTTGGAAATCGTAAAACTTGGTGCAATAGGCTCTTTGGGAATATGAATTCCTTCAATCATGTATGATTTCTTGGATGTATTTCTTTAGGATGTTTTGGGACTACTTCCAAGGTGGGAGATGGAGTTTTGCACTGACTTGTATCCCATGACCACTCAGATATCTTCTGTGACATATCATATGGTCTCTAACAAGCTTTGGGATTTGCATTTATAGTTGTAGGACCATCATGATAAGGGTTTAATTAGGCCCAATGTGTCCCCATAGATAGATCAAGTGTTGTTTTTGAAAAAGGTGGGTGATAGCTTGTAGCTTTGAGTGAAATATCCTCACCTAAACCTGGACATGATAAAGAAAAATTAGCCCTTAACGAAGACTGAATACCTCTTTGACCAGTTGAGAGTTGCGAGATGGTTCTTGAAGATCGATCTCAGGTCTGGTTACCACCAGTTTAGGGTTCACAAGGCTAATTTTCCAAAGCTGGAATTCTGATGTCGCTACAAACACTATGAGTTCCTAGTGATTCCCTTTAGCATGAAGAATGCCTCCACCGTGTTTATGGTTTGATGAACTAGGTATTCTTGCCATACTTAGACCATTTTATGGTTGTCTTCATCGATGACATACTCTTCTACTCTACATTATAGGATGAGCATGTAGAGCACTTGAGGAGGGTCCTATATTTTCTTTGAGAGCAACAACTTTATAGAATGCTCTCGAAGTTCCAATTCTAAATTCATGTGAGAAGACTAGTTTGGGATATGCCTAATAATGAGAGGGGGGGGGGAATCATTGTTGAATACTTTTTAATCCAATTTCTACTTTTTATCTGTATACCAGTTGATCTATTAGGATTTTTATTATCCAATTCTCTTTTCCCTGTCTCATGAAAGTATATGACAACAATAAAGATTGCACACAATATTTTTACAAGGTTCACTTCTCAAAAAGAGTATCTGTGTCCTTGGAATGGTCAAAAATAATCCTGGCCACAAATATACTATAAAATATTCCTTTTTTGTGGTTACAACGAGTAGGATATACCATTAAAATTGTGGGGAACTATGAAAAAAATCCAATAGCACGTGTTTTACAACACTTGGATGGATCTTATACTACCTCCCATGATAGTATATTTACTACACTTTTCTGGATATTTATACTACCTCCTAAGATAGTCTTCTCCTTATTGATAAGGAATTGTAACACTGTTGAGTCATGTCTAAGGTCACAGTTCTTCTTGGTTCACCCTCACCATTCTTCTTCAATTTGTTACTTGCAAAATAGTATGCGAGAAACTCCTCTTATCTCTTCCAAGAAGAAAACTTAATAGCTACACAATCTTATTCTTCTATCAGAAAAAATAATATTAATATATTATACTGATGAATAAAATTATCTCTGACCCAAATTATAATCATCTAATATCAATTTGTCCAGTCACTTCCTCTTATCCTCTTATGTCTTCTTTTTTAGTTCCAAATCAACTACATGGAGATATCTTCTTCTTCTTATTAATAGAATCTCAAAATTCTTATGCGATTATTAAATCAATGAATATTATATCAACTTAGAATCACCAAAATTAATTATTCTTCTTTGATACACAATATCAATAGCGAGTGTAGTATCAATTCTCTTCTAATATTCCAACTGGAAGAAAGAACACCTTCATGAAAACCATTAGGTTCATAGGTCTATGTCTTTAAGAGGTACAGTGGGAGTTTGAGACTCATGTATTGTATCATGGTACTCTAAAAATTGTTCATGAACCAATAAGATTTCATGGATCTCAGATCATCATGAAAGATAAGAAGACACACTGCACTTTCCCTTTTCTTTGTGGAATAGTGTTCTTCATAAATCTCATTAAAGAGTGCTTTGCACTTATTGAAGGCCTACGAGACTCTAATATTTCATGAACCCTTTTTGGGTGCCTTTCACCAACTTTAATGTCTTTCACACAACAATAACTTTTTTCGTGGAAGGCCTTTTGGAAGGAACCTCTTTCTTACGTGCATCCTACTTCTTGCACAAAACTTCTCTTTCTTACACGCAACTCTATTTTTTTCCAAAACTTCCTTTTCTTAAAATTATTACATGCTTCTGAGTGATGATTTCTTCTAAGTGTTGAGCTTATCAAATGGGGGGGGGGGTCATCTCTTATTTATAGGAATCACCAACCCATGCGTGCAAGATCTTACTACATCACACAAGATATTTTTCAAGAGTTCAAAACCACATTGGACATCACATTGGGTGTGCAAGACTCTTTTGTGCAACCTCATCTTTTACTTTGCCATATTTTCATGTTCTAATCTTTAAACATGCCTTGCACATAACATTCCAAATCATCTTCAATATTGCACGCAAAATCCAATCTTTCACGCGGTTCTTTACTCTTCCATATTTTCCCATGTTGATCCTAGAAACCCACTTGCATGCAACATTTAGATTCACCTTTAATCTTGTGTTCACCTTCCTTTTCCAATATCATGCTTCTCCATTTTCCCAATTTTGAGTCCCAAAAATTTGGAAGACATTAGAAAATGGTGTCACCTTAAAATATGCTTTGGAAATAACACCCATGCTACTTCACTATTATCCATATTATTAAACAAACAACTACTTACATCCCAAGACTTATTTGTCTTGATATATAGTCTTTGATCGATCATCTTTAGCATCATCAGATTTTCAAAGGAAAGTATTATAACTTCCCTGTCTTCCAACAAATTTTTTTCCAATCAAACCCAAATATGATTGGCTATACCTATACTCCCCCTTTCCTTCATAAGGATTGAATCATAAGTTCTTAAAAAAGAAATTATGATATTTTTGAAATACAAATAAGAAAATCATCGTCTAGTTTACATAATGAAAATAAGAATAAAATATTCTTCAAGATATTCCATGGTTTTCTTAAAATAGTGAAATATTGTATGAACCTTAATTCATCTTTTTCATCTAATATTTTTGGAATATTAATTCCAAAGAACTATTCATACTCCAATCATACTTATACTTTTTTTAAATATTGTATCACCATTGATACATGTATTTTGAACTTAAAACTTATTCAACAATTTTCAGATTTATAAAACATTAAGAATTTCCCAAGTGTAAAATATGAAGATCTGTATCCATAAAAATTATATAGGCACCATCACTTTAACCAATCTCCATTAACTTTGGAGCTCCTTCTTCATGTTTATTTTAATTGGTAATCTTTGATAATCATTGACCATGAATACAACTTATACACAAAAGTGGTCCCAACAATATCCCCTTTGTATTTTTTTAGAAATACTCAAAATTTTCTCTCTAATGAATGTGTCAATGTCAATATGTGAATCTTCTCTCTCCCCAGTGATTTTATTTCTCTCCCCATTTTACTTCTCAAACTTTCATTTAAAATTTTCTCCCCCTTATTGATAACAAATAAAAAGTTCATGGAAGATAGGGTATCGGTCCATAATCGATCAATGTGTCATCCATCATTTCACTCTAAGTCTACTTAAGAAATAATAAATGTAGAAAACAATAGGATTTGATTTAGACAACAAAGCTATCCATTACCCACTAATCATGATACCTTACTCATGTAATTGTCTTCAAGGGTCCTTCCACTTTAATTTTAGGATGAATATATTGAACATGGTATGAAATAATTTTTTAAAAAATAAACCTAAAACTTCTACACCGACTTTAACAAATGGATAAAAACATTCAAGTTAAATAGATAGAATAAGTGACCTTAACACCTTCCATTCTTCTTATGTCACTGATTTATTCGGTTACCCCCCCTTTGTAAGATGATATTTATATTGAGTAACCAAGGATGAGATATTAAGAGATTAAATACCTTTGCCATTGAAATGATCTTCAACCAATTTCAAGAATAATTGAAGTTTATATCAAATGAAATAATAATTCTGGAATCTTCTTCATATGTACCCCCCTCAAGGGGAACACATCATTACTATTTCTCAGGTTCTCCCTCTTAGAACTTGCTTCAACTTCAATTACCTGTATTATAAGAACAAATACAATAAAAAAAGATTTAAGGGACTAAGGTGGATCCCATGTGCTTCATTAATGTGAACAACAAGGTTGAGATGGGTTTCACAACCAAGATGCTCCATTTTCTCCACTCTTCACACTTTCACATTTGATCTTCAATTATGATTATGGTTGTGTGGATCTTATCAATTCTTCCATTTCTTTATGTGTGAGCCTTCTTTCTTTAATAGATTTTAAAGCAATATTATCTCTTGGTGTAACTTTTATCTTCTTGAGGAATTATTTTTGAGATGGAATAAATGCAATGCAATTTATAACAATGTGACCATCCATGTTTCACCTCACACACAGATCCTTTTTATCTTCATGTGAAATCTTCTTTTTTATTTTTTCACTAGCTTTGGTTTGTGAATTTTTAATTTTACTCATTATTTCCAAATATTATGGACATATAACCAATATGTCATTAGGAACTGAGGCATAAAGTTTGAATCTTACACATGGATTTTTTTAAGTGTCATCATTCTTGGTAGTTCTTTTGGATGAACCACCCTTCAACTTCTTGGCTTTAGAAACCAAGGTCTTCTCACCTTTCCTTCTTAGAATATTATTAGGATAATTTGTTTTTATAACATTATTATGATTAATTCCCAAGGATTATTCATCATTACTAGCTAGATTTCGTGATCTTGTTGTCTTATCATCTTTTGATACACGTTGAGATGAACATGTACCAACCTTGTGACAATTTCCATTGCATAAATCGTAGATGTTATCAAGAATTACAAATCAGATTGCAGTATAAAGATGATTCTAGACCTATTAGTGTTTGTTCTTCCTCTATGTATTTCCCCCATTGATATGGACTTCCTTTGTGATTTTATATTATAAGGATTGTACCAAAAATTTAATGCAGAATGCCCAAATCAGTTGCAGCACGGATATTGACCCACAAATCTTTATTTTTTTATTTCTTCTATATAGGATTGTTGAGTCTTATTCAAGATGTATTGTGTTCTCTATGGGGAACCATCTTCCACATTCTTCTTCTTAATCACCCCAGTCATAGTGGTAGGTATATACTCACCTCTATTCATCCATACTTGTTTTGAATCTGTGTTCCAACCTACACTGCTTGTGTAAAAATATTTAGAAACCTGAGTACAAGATGGTATGGATGGTACCTTTTCATTCCCAGCTACATGTGATAGATCATTTAATGAATTCATGATCTTCTTATCATATGTTGAAGGCATTTCAACCATATAATCCTCCAATAAACACTGAGTACCAATAGAAACTAAATCCTTCTTTTGTGAAGTATCAATATGTGTCTTCTAAAGATTAACCAATTGAGATTCCAATTCATAAAATTTCATATTGGGGAAGATTTTTTTGTTCTTAAATCATAATAATCTTATCTTCAAAAGACTTCTTAATTCTTTCAACTACATCTTTTTGCAGCTTCACTTTGTTTTGTAACAATGAGTCAAGTCCCTTGATCTTCATGGATGTTTCTTCTTAATATAACTCCTTGAAATCAATGGTATTATTCACTTGATCTTCAAGTGCATATATCTTCTCTTTTAGAGTCATATTGACTCCCTCTTTCTCTCAACTTATATTATCTATTTTGAGGAACTCATTTAAAATTTCCTCTTTGTTTCTTCAAAGGCTCTAACTTTTCTGGAGAGATTTCAACATTCAACAATTTTTTCTTGAAATCCCTTCTCCAAAAGATCATTTTCTCCTTCTAGCTGAATAATATCTTCTTTCATGCATGGAAATACAGTAAAAATAATGGATTCAATTTCTTCATGAATACCATGCAGAATAACTCTTAATCTATCAACTGATAATTCTTGAGAAGTTATATATTGATCATTATCACCACTTGTTCTAGCGTGTTTATCTTGAGGAATGATTTTTAATTCACTAACACATACCTCCTGATCAATAGAGGTAAGAAGGTTATCCATCTTCTTGGTGGAAACTTGAGTTACCTGATCATTAGTTTCCAAGCCTGACATGTCTTCACTATAAGAAAGGCATAGAGAAACATATATATTCTCTTCTTTAGATAAGAGTGTATTCTTCTTAAACTTTCTCTTATATTTATTTTTCATGTTCAACATGTTCTTGGTAGATATATACTTCTTCTTAGAGATAACTGAATCTTCACCAGAACTGAACTTCATCATTGATTTAGGAAAGAAACCCAAATATTCAAAAGAGAATATATTCACTATAAAGAAGGTGGACCTCCATTTGATACCACTTTAGAGGAATAGTTTGGGATATGCCTAACACTGTTGGGGGGGGGGGTGAATCGGTGTCAGGACTTTTTAATCAAATTGCTAATTTTTATCCCTGTACCTCTTGATTTATTAGGATATTGATTCTCTTATTCTCTTTTCCTTGTCACATGCAAGTATACGAGAGCAGTAAAGATAGAACACAATATTTTTACAAGGTTCACTACTCAAAAAGAGTAACTACATCCTTTTAATGGTTAGAAATAATCCTAACCACACAAGTACTAAAAAATAATCCTTTTTGTGTGGTTACAATGAGTAGGATATACACTTACACTTGTGGGGGACTATTAAAATAGTTCAATAGAGCATGTTTTAAAACACATGGATGGATATTTATACTACCTCCCAAGATAGTATTATCCTTATTGATAAGTATTTGTAATACCAAGAAAGTCCTCCACCTATTGAGTCATGTCTGATGTTACAGTTCTTCTTTTTTCATCCACAACATTCTTCCTCACTTTGTTACTTGCACAATAGTGTGTAAGAAACACCTATTATCTCTTCCTAGAAGAAAACTTAATAACCACACAATATTCTTCTTTTATCATCCACACTAATATGAATGTAGTATACCGATGAACATAATTATCTCTGACCCAAATTATAATAGAATGATATCAATTTGTCCAGTTAATTCCTCTTATCCTCTTATATCTTCTTTTTCAGTGGCAAATAAACTACACTGAGATCTGTTATTATTATTCTTTCTAGAATCAGAAACTTCTTATGTGATTATTAAATCAATGAAGATTAGATTAACGTAGAATTATCATAATTAATTCTTCTTCTTTGATACACAATATCAACAGTGACTATAGTATCATTTCTCTTCTAACATTCCAACAAGAAGTACGATCACCTTCATGAAAACTGTGAGGTTCACAGGTCTATGTCTTTAGGAAGTATAAAGGGACTCTGAGACTCATGCACTAGATCATGGTACTCTGAAGATCGTTCATGAACCATGAGGTTTTTTTGGATCTTAGATCATCATAAAAGCTAAGGAGATGTGTTGTGCTATCCCTTTGCTTTGTGGAATGATGTTCTTCGCAAAGCTCATTCAAGAGTGCTTTTCACTTGTCAAAGGCCTATGAGAATCCAATATTTTGCGCACCCTTTTCGGGTGTATTGTGTCAAAATTTAATGTCTTGTGCGCAACATTTAACTTTTTTTGCATAAGGCCTTTTGTGCGAAACTTCTTTCTTACACACAACCTACTTATTCCACGCATCTTCTCATTCTTACGTGTAACTCTATTTTTACCCACAACTTCCTTTTATTAAAATTAATACTCACTTCAGATCTCTGATTTCTTCTAAGTGTTTAACTTATCAAATGAGGGGGGGGGGTTCGTCTCTTATTTATAAGAATCATCGACCCCTGCGTGCAATATCCTACCATATTGTGTAAGATCTTCTTTGAGCATTCATAACCACATTTTACGTCACATTGGGCATGAAATACTCTTTAGTACAAACTCATTTTTCCCAAACATTCTATATATTTTGAGAAATCCATGCCTTTACATATTTGGATGTTTTCATCTGAAACATTCCTTGTACACAACATTCCATGTCATCCTCAATCTTGTGTGAAAAATAAAATCTTTCACACAGGTCTTTACTCTTCCATATTTTCCCATGCTGATCCTAGAAACCCACTTTAGTGAAACATTTAGATTCACCTTTAATCTTGTGTGCACCTTCCTTTTCCAAAAACATGTTTCTATATTTTATTGATTTTGAGGACCAAAAATTTGAAAAACACTGGAAAATATCCCCACTTTAAAATCTTCTTTGGCAAGAACACCCATGCTGCTTCACTATTATCTGGATTTTTAAAAAACTAATTTCTTCCATAATGAGCCTTATCTGTCATGATATATAGTCTTTTATCGATCATCTTTAACATCATCATATTTTCAAAGTAAAGTATTGTAACTTCCCTATCTTCCAACATATTTCTTTCCAATCAAACCTGAATATGATTGGTTGTACCTATAATTTTCCTTTACTTCATAAAGCTTGCATCAAAAGTTCTCTAAACAACTTATGATATTTATGAAATACAAATCACCAAATCATCACCTTGTTTACTTCATTCAAATCAGAATCAAATGTTCTTCAAGCTCTTCCATGGTTTTCTTGAAATAGTGAAATATTGTATTTCCCTTAATTCCTATTTTTTTTCAAATATTTTTGGAATATGAATTCCAAAGAGATATTAATACTAAAATAATACTTCTACTTTGTTGTAAACAATATATCTCCTTTGATACATGTATTTTGAACTTAAAACTAGTTCAAAAATATTTTGATTTAAACAACTTGGAGAATTTCCCAAGCATGGCATCCAATGCTCTTAATCCATAACAAATCTCGAGGTATCATCACTTCAACCAATATCTATTAACATCAGAGCTCCTTATTTATATTGATAATCATTTAAAATCTTTTACAATCATTAACAACAAATACAACTTATACCAAAAAGTGGTCCCAACAATCCCCCATTCTGTATTTGTTGGAAATACTCAAATTTTTCTCTCAAATTAACGTGTCAATGTCAATATGTGAATCTTATCTCTCACCAGTTATTTTATTTATCTCCCCTTTGAATTTTAAAACATTCATTTCACTTTCTCTCCCCCTTATTGACAAGAAAAAAAATGTTCATGGAAGAGAGGATATCATTCCATACTTGTGCTATGTGTCATCCATCATTTCACTCTAAGTCTACTTGACAAATACTTGTTGTAGAAAATAAGAAGTTTTGGTTTAGACAACAAAGATGTCCATTATCCATTGATCATGATACCTTACTCATGTACTTTTTTTCAAGGTTAATTCCACTTTCATTCCATGATTAAGATATTGAATGTGATATGAAATCATTTTAAGGAAAAACAACCTAAAAATCCTACACTCACTTCAAAAAATGGATAAAACATTCAAGTTAAATAAGAAGAATAAGTGACCTTGGGGACCTTCCATTCTTCTAATATCACTGATTGATTCAATTACTACCCATTTGTAAGATGATCTTTATTTTTAGAAACCAAGTATGAGATATTAAGAAATGAAATACTTTTCCATTAATATTATCTTCAATAATTTCCAAAATAATTGATGTTAATATCAAATGAAATAATAATTCTGGAAGCTTCTTCATATGTGTCCTCCTCAAGGGAAACACTTCATTACTATTTCTTAGGTTCTCCCCCTAATAAATTTCTTCACCATTAATTCCATGTATTATAAGAATAAAAACAATACAAAACAATTTAAGGGAATAAGGTGGATCCTTATTGCTTCATAAATGTGAACAACATGGGTGAGATGGTTTTCTCAACCATGATGTTCCATTTGATCCACTCTTCACACTTTCACATTTGATCTTCAATTTTTATTGTGGTTGTGTGGATATTATCATTTCTTCCATTTCTTTATGTGTGATCCTTATTTATTCAAGATATTTTAAAGCATGAGTATATCCTAGTTCAACTTTCATCTTCTTGAGGAATTCTTCTTGAGATGGAATAAATGAAATGTAGTTTCTAACAGTGTGACCATCCATGTTGCACCTCACACACAGATCATTTTTATCTTCATAAAAAATATTATTTTGTCTTTTTTGAACTAGTTTTGGCTTGTGCATTTTCAATTTTTTCTCATTATTTCCAAATCATATGGCCATATAACCAATATTTCCTTAGGAATTGAGGGATCAAGTTGGATCTTCCACATGGATTATTCTAAGTGTCATCCTTCTTGGTAGTTCTTTTAGATGCACCACCCTTAAACTTTTGGATTTAGAACCCAAGGTCTTCTCACGATTCCTTCTTGGAGTCTCCTTGGGAGAATTTATTTTTATAACATCATTCTAATTACCTCCCAAGTCTTCTTATTAATTCCTAGCTAGATTTTGTGATATTATTTTCTTATCATCTTTTGATACATGTTGAGATGAACATGTACCAACCTTGTAACCATTACCATTACATACATCATAGATGTTATCAAGAATTTAAAATATATTTTTAGTATATGGATAATTTTGGATTTTTGTATGTTTATTCTTCCTCTCTAGATTAACCCCTTGATATTGGATTCCTTTGTTATTTTATATTATGAGGATCATAACAAGAATTTAATGTACAATTCCAAAATCTGTTGTAGCACCAACATTGTCCCACAAATCATTATTTCTTGATTTATTCTGTATAGTATTTTTGAGACTTCTTCAAGATGTGTTGTACTCTCTGTGGGGAAAAATATTCCTCATTATTCTTCATATCCACCATAGTCATGGTGGTAGGTATCCAATCACCTTTCTTTATCCACACATATTTTGAATTTATCTTCCAACCTGCACTGCTTGTGTAAACATATTTAGAAACATGAGTACAAGATGGTATGGGTGGTACCTTTTACTTCTCAACTACTTTTGATAGGTCATTGAATGAAGTCATGATCTTCTTATCACATGTTTAATGTCTTTCAACCATATAATCCTCCAATGAACACTGAGTACCAATAGAAACTAACTCATTCTTTTGTGAAGTTTCAATATGTGTCTTCTCAAGATTGACCAACTGAGCTTCCAATTCTAGACATTTCATATTGAGGATGATTTTTTGATCTTCAATCGTAATCATCCTCTCTTCACAAGACTTCTTCATTCTTTCAACTTCATCTACCTACAACTTCAATTTGTTTTGTAACAAAGAGTCAAGTACCTTGATCTTCTTGGATGTTTCTTCTAAATATAACTCATTGAAAACAGTTTTATTATTTAGTTGATCTTCAAGTGCATGGATCTTATCATTCATAGTCTTATTGACTCCCTCTTTCTCTTCAACTTATTTGATCCATTTTGAGGAAATCATTTCAAATTCCCTCTTTGTTGCTTCAAAGGCTCTAACTTTATGGAGATATTTAAACATTCAATTTTTTTTATTGAAATACCTTCTCTAAAACATCATTTTCTCCTTCCATATAGATAATACCTTCTTGCATGTATTTAAATACTCCACAAAAAATGGATTCAATTTCTTCATAAATACCATATAGAATAACTCTTAATCTATCAACTAATAATTCTTAAGAAGTTATATATTTATCATCATAACCACTTGTTATAGAATATTCATCTTAAGGAATTATTTTAAATGAAATAACAAATACCTCTAGATCACTATAGGTAGGAAGTTCATCCATATTCTTGGTGGAAACTTGAGCCACTTGATCATTACTTTCCAAGCCTGACATGTATTCAATTTCAGGAAGGCATAGAAAAATATATCCATCCTCTTATTTAGATAATAGGGTCTTATTTTTCAAATTTATCTTCTCTTTATTTTTCCTGTTAATCATGTTCTTGGTAGATATATAATTCTTCTCAAAATATAAATGGATCTTCACCAAAACTACACTTCATCATTGATTTAGGAAAGAAACTAAAATCTTTAAAAGAGACTATATTTACTTTATAGAATCCAATAGAGGTGAACCACCATTTGATGCCACTTAAGAGGAATAGTTTGGGATATTCCTAACACTGAGAGGGGGGAGGGGGTGAATCAGCGTTGGGGAATTTTTAATCAAATTGATACATTTTCTTCTTATAAGTCTTGATTTGTTAGGATCTTGATTCTCTTATTATCTTTTCCCTGTCACATGCAAGTATATGAGAGCAGTAAATATAGAACACAATATTTTTATAAGGTTAACTACTCAATAAGAGAAGCTACATCCTTATCATGGTTGGAAATAATCCTAACCACACAAACACTAGAAAATAATCCTTTTGTGTGGTTATAATGAGTAGGATATACCCTTACACTCATGGGGCACTATTAAAAAATCTAATAGAGTGTGTTTTAAAGATCTTGTCTGAATATTTATACTACCTCCCAAGACAATCCTTTTTATAGCACTTGGATAGATATTTATACTACCTCACAAGACAATCCATTTTACAGTACTTGGATGGATCTTTATACTGCCTCCCAAGATAGTCTTATCTTTATTGATAAGGATTTGTAACACCAAGAAAGTCATCCACCTATTGAGTCCTGTCCAATGTCACAATTCTGCTTTGTTTGTCCTCAAACTTCTTCTTCACTTTGTTAATTTCACAATAGTATGCAAGAAAATCCTCTTATATCTTCCTAGATGCAAACTTAATTGATAAAAAAATCTTATTCTTCTATTATCCAAAATAATATTAATGTAGTAGACTAATGAACAGAATTCTATCTGACACAAATTATAATCAACTAATATCAATTTGGCCAATAACTTCCTCTTATCCTCTTCTCTCTTACTTTTTAGTTCCAAACCAACTTCAATGAGATCTCTTCTTATTATTTTTTCTAGAATAACAAACTTCTTTTGTCATTATTAAATCAATGAATATCATATTATCTTAGTATCATCAAAATTAATTATTATTCTTTGATACACAATATCATCAGTGAGTGTAGTATTAGTTCTCTTCTAAAATGCCAACAGGAAGCACGATCACCTTCATGCAAACCATGAGGTTCAAAGGTCTAGGTATTTAGCAGGCATAGTGGGATTTTGAGACTCATGAACTAGATCATGGTACTTTGAAGATTGTTCCATGAACCAGGAGGATTTCATGGATCTAAGATCATCACAAAAGCTAAGGAGACATGTTGTGTTGTCCCTTTTCTTTATGGAATAGTGTTCTTTACAAAGATCATTCAAGAGTTATTTTCACTTGTTGAAGGCTTCTGGGACTCCAATACTTCATGAACTATTTTTAGGTGTCTTCCACGCAACTTTAATGTCTTGCGCGCAACATTTAAATTTTTTCATGGAAGGCCTTTTTCACAGAACTTATTTCTTATGCACAAACTAATTCTTGTGCATAAATTCTCCTTATACGAAACTATATTTTATCATGTAACTTCATTTTCTTAAAATTATTAGGCACTTCATAGCTCTGATTTATTCTAAGTTTTGAACTTATCAAATGGGGGGGGGGTCATCTCTTATTTATAGGCAACGCTGAAACCTGTATGAAAGATCCTTCTGTGCCACGCAAGATATTCCTCCAGCATGAAAAATCATGTTTGATGTCGCATTAGGCATGTAATAATCCTTCATAAAACCTCCTATTTCATGCCCTATCTAGATATTTCAAACCCTTCTTGAATTTTCCATATTTTGATGTTATGATCTTGAAACATGCCTTGCGCGCAACATTCCAAACCATCTTCAATATTGTGTATAAAATCCAATCTTTCACGTAGTTCTTTCCTTTTTCATATTTTCCCATCTTGATCCTAGAAACCCATTGTGAACAACATTTAGATTCACCTTTAATATTTTTCATGCATTCCTTTTCCAAAAACTCATTTCTCTATTTCCCTAATTTTGAGGCCAAAAATTTGGAAAACACTAGAAAATAGTGCCATCTTAAAATATTATTGGGCAAGAATAACCATGTTGCTTAACTATTATCCTTTTTATTAAAAAAATAACTGCTTCCATGACTAACCTTATATATCTTGATATATAATCTTTGATCTATCATCTTTAGCATCATCATATTTTTAAAGGAAAGTATTTTAACTTCCCTATCTTCCAATATCTTTCTTTCCAATCAAACCTAAATATGATTTCCTATACCTATAATCCCCCTTTACTTCACAAGGATTGAAACATAAGTTCTCCAAAAAACTTATGATATTTTTGAAATAAAAATAAGAAAATCATCATCTAGTTTACTTCATGAAAATATGAATCAAATGTTCTTCAAGATCTTCTATGGTTTTCTTGAAACAATGAAATATTACATGAACCTTAATTACTATTTTTCTTATAATATTTTTAGAATATGAATTCCAAATAACTATTAATATTCTAACCATAATTATAATTTGTTGTTAATAATGTATCACCTTTGATACATGTATTTTGAACATATAACTAGTTAAAAAATCATTTGATTTAAAGAAAATGGATAATTTCCCAAGCGTGGCATCTAATTCTTTAAATCCCTAACAATTATCTAGGAATTGTCACTTCAACCAATATCCATTAACTTTAGAGATCCTTATTAATATTGATCACCATTTAAAATCTTTGACAATAATTGATAACAAATACAACTTATATACAAAAGGGGTTCCAACATCACGAGGTTCACTTTATGTGGAATGAAATTTCTATGAACGGTTTAGCCATGAACCCAAAAAAGATAAATGGAGTGATTTCATGGGAGCCACCTAAGACATGTAAATGGTGTAGAGCATTCTTGTATTTTAAGGGTACTACAAGAGGTTTGTGTTTTACTTCTATAAGATTGTATCCCCTTTGAATGCCTTGACATGGAAAGGGAGGCCATTTACCTAGATTGAGAAGTGATAGAGAGCCTTCAAGGAGCTGACGCTGAGGCTAATGAGTGCTCATATGTTGAGAATACCAGATGATGGAATGGAGTACATAGTTTATTATTATTCCTTGGGAGATGGGATCGATTTCATGTCGATGAAGCGGCATGTAGTTATCGCTTACGAGTCAATAAAATTGAGACCCCATGAGAAGAACTATGTGAATCATGACATAGAGATGGAAGAAGTAGTCCCCACCCTAAGTATGTGGATGCACTATCTTCTGGGATAACTCTTTGTGGTTTACATAGAATATCAGAGTTTCAAGTATGTATTCATGTAGAGAAAATTGAACTTGATACAGTGGATCTGGTTAGAGTTCCTATAGGACTATGACATTGAGATAGTCTATACTATAGGGAATGGAAACGTATTAGAATATTCCCTTAGTAGGAAGTCCCAAGATCACTTTTTACATGAGGCTTCAGAGTAGGTGGAATCCTTATAGCTGACCTTGGTGGAGCAGGAGAGTATAAATTTTCTTCAGTTGATGGAATTGAATCCTCCACTTCTCGAGCAAGTGAGAGAGTCCTAGCTAGGAGAAATTGATTGTGAGGTCTTATGTAACCATATATGCAAGGGGTATTCACCAGATAGATAATATGAAGGAGGAATCTTGTCATCCTTTTATTGTGGGGGATGGTAGTCCCAGTCACAATGAGGGAGGAGGAGATGAATGAGTTCTACACTTCTCCCCTAAAAATATATCCTATTGAGGGAAATATGTACAAAGACCTTAAATAATAGTTTTGGTGGTCTGACATGCAATGGAGCATAGCTGGGTTCATCTCTCGATGCCTCACCTATCAGTAGGTGAATACTGAGAAGCAAGCTCTGATAGGTTTGTTTCATCCCTTGATATACTAAAGTGGAAGTGGGATGAAATATACATGGACTTTGTTATAGGGATTCCACATATAGAAAAGGGTCATGATGCTATCTAGGTGATAGTTGACCGACTCACTAAGTCAGCACACTTCGTTACTATCAGGGAGCGGAGCTTGGTGGAGAGTTTGGGGAAGTTGTATGTACGAAAGATCATTACCTTCATGGGGAACCCTTGATGATTTTATCTGACCATGATTCATTATTTATATCATGGATTTGGAGAGGCCTGTAGGAGGCATTAAAGACCCCAATGAGGATGAGTAAATCCTTTCACCCCCATACCGATGGGAAAACCAATCACACTATCTAGGTTTTAGAGGATATGCTGAGGAATTGTGTGTTAGACTTTTATTAGAGATGGTATGATCATTTTCCCTTGGTAGAGTTTTCATACAACAACAACTACCACTCCATCGTCAACATGTCACCTTTTGAGGCCCTATATGAGAGACCTTTTAGGTCACCCTTCTGTTGGATAGAGATCGGTGGGACATATCTTGTGGGACCATAGATGGTGTGAGTGACAAAGGAAAACATTCAGGTCATCCATGAGTGGATGAGAAGGCCTATGGAATGAATAAATATTACATAGATATCTCTCACAGGACCTTGAAGTTTTATAAGGGAGAACAAATTTTCTTGAGAGTCTCCCAATGTCGAGGATTGAATAGGTTTGACAGGGGAGGAAAGTTATCACCAAGATTCATCAGGACATTCAAGATAATTCATAGGGTTGGTGAGGTTTCCCAGCACCTCTCCCAACCACCACACCTAGAGTGGGTGCACAATGTCTTCCATGTGTCATAGATGAGGACATATGTGCATAACCCCACACACGTTATCGACCAGGGGGATCTAGAAATCGAGGATGGTTCCACCATTGTATATCGCCTAGTTCCAATCAAGGATCAACATGAGAGGACTCTGTATAGAAATAATATCCCCTTGGTTGACAGGTTGTAGAAGCACGTGAACATATAAGAGAGTTCTTGGGAGTTGGAGAGTCAGATGCGGGCTCAGTATCCTGATTTTTTATTTATTTTTTCTTTTCGAGGATGAAAATACTGAAGGTGGTAATGATTTAGAGACCCGATTTTTTCCTTATATGAATTTTAAATATTTCCCTATATATTTCTAGAGATAGGAGCTAAGACGATGTGCTATTCTAAGGCTAGGTGTTCCCATAATTAATTTTAAAAAAATATTAATTATATTTTATATCATATTCATGAAGTTTCTTAAAGAAAATGGTATTTATCTTAAATGGGAGTTCATGTCATAAATATAAGACCATGTTTGAGTCCATAAGGCATTGTTTACCCTTGGCACAATATAAAATAGGTTGGTGTGGGGAGTTCAGACATCTTTTCCATTAGTGGCACATTTAGTTGGTTAGTTAATTTAATTAATTTAATTAATTGATTATTTTAACCTACCTAAATGTATAAAAATAAATCACTATGGATAATTCACTAGGGTTAGATACATAAACCCTATAAGGATTCTAGATCTTCTCCCCTCCTTCTGTTGGTGGAATCACCTCAGATAATGATGAAACACTAGATCAAAGAAGACCAGGACACATCGAATACAATGAATTCCTTTGATCATTTTCAAGAATGTTATTTAATAAATAATAATTAAATATCGAGGTAGGACTCACAAATATGTGGTTTACACACTTCTTGATTAAATTTATTGAGAAGATAAATCCATTCTATTGATCTACTCGAATTATGGAACCTTGGTATGATCCTATATAATGATTTATTTGGTTATTCATATATTTTCACCAATATATCCTATTATTGATATTTTACCATGAATTCTTGGAAATTTTTTTTAAACATATATTCTTATGACTTTCACCCTCAATTTATTCACGTTCTTCATTGGTTGGACCTTACGGTCCAACTATGACATTGTCTGTCAGTAAAGAGCTCGATCAGACCATCAAAATTGTGATAAAACAATGAATGAGGCATGGATCAATGAAATAAGGTTAGATATGTGATTTTTGTGTGATGTGAGTGATTTTTTTGATGACCAGAGATCAAATCCATGGAGAAAAAAGGATCAGTAGTGTACGTGTCGAGCGAAGAGCCTATGAGGATCAGTAGAACCGACTTATGGACACTAGATTGAAAACAATGAAGGATATGGACTAGATCTTCTAATGTTAGGTAGATATGAGGTGGTATCTATAAAGGAATGGCCATATTCAAACTTTAAGACACATATCTGAAAAACTGTGAAAAACCCAACTACACGCCATTTACTACAATGAACACACTGCATATAGCCCCTTGGCTACATTGGACATGGTTTTGGGATTTCATAAGGATGGTACACCATGTATGATCCCTACATGTCATGTACCCCTTCTCCATCTGGATGAGTTGTGTGATGAAGAACACAACCAGGCATACCCCATGTGCCTGAGTACATGGTCATAACCAAAGCACATGGGAAGTACGCCATGTGAGAAGGCACACCGTGTACTAAATTACATTGATATAAGGAAAAGTACATATAAATAGCTTGGATACATGGACACAACCAAGCACAGGGGTGGGACCTCGAGTGGAATTGGCCCGCCATGTATATCCCTTACACACAGTGTACTCTTATATGTTTGGAGATTCATGTACCTATAGGGACAAAACTAGGTGAAGGAGTGGGACCACACACCATGTGGGTCCCCTCACTTGGTGTGTACCCCTTGGTTCCCTTTTAAGAAGATTTAATATTCCATATCTCCTTTTTTTTGACTTGGATTTTGTCCCGTGAGTATCCAATCCTAAGTGTTTTTCCATTTATAATGCGATGGTTCCCTCTGTTGTGGATTTTGAGATATGATGTGAAATTTTTGGTCATGGATCTTATTGATGCGACACCTGATGATGAAATTGATTAGGAAAAGTATCATCAGAGACACTAGAGTAGAACCCCCCATTATCATGGGAACGAGTACTCTAAAACTACATACTGAGTGGAACCCACTATCAGATAGTCCGTAGTTCCATGATGACCAGAGTGGAAATACCTTGTCGCACTAGGGCACGAGTCCTCAACATATAGAGTCGAAACCCCCATTATCATGGGAAATAGTCCTCCACAATTACTTAATAAGTGGAACAACCTATCAGATAGGGAGCATGTCCTTGATGACCAGAGTGGAACCCACATGTGACAACAATGCATGAGTCCTTGAACTATATAGTGAAACCCCCCATCAACATGGACACTTGACCTCTATATATACTTAACAAGTGGAACCCCCTATTAGATAGGGAACAAGTCCTCAATGACCAGAGGGAAACCCCCTATCACACCAAGGCATGGGTCCTTGACCTATAGAGTGGAAGCCCCATCCACTTGGGAAGGGGTCCTCTACCTACCAAGTGAAACCCCCTATCAGATAGGTCGATAGTCTTTAAGACACTAGAGTGTAACCCCCAGCCTAACGCACTAGGTTGTGAGTCCTCTATGGATACTATAGAGTGGAACCCCCATTGACACAGTAGGGTGCGAGTCCTATACTTTGATTTTTCTCCCTTGACTTTGTGGAACAATGGTGAGGTGTAAGACTTCATAAAATTAATTATTGGAAGATGCATTAGATGCTGGGAATCATTGTTGTACTTTTGGAACTATTGGCGACTCTTCTTCTTGGTTTGAGCTATGATATGGAGATACCCTTACTCTCACATTTGGGATTCTTTTGACCGAGAATATATATACATCTATATCCATGCCTTTAGAATTTTTACTCTCTTTAAAAGAGATGAAAAGGCAGAAAGGGTATGCCAAGTGATTCCCATTTTAGCTTCTCAGGGTTGTATTAGTTTACTCTACTACTATGGGTGGTAGAGAATTGACACATAGTTCATTTAATCACCATGTTAAGCCACCTATGTCTGGATGAGGTTAATTTTTCTCTTGGTTAGATTAAACTGCATCTTGTTTACTATATAGTATCTTTCTGTTCCTATCGTATCTCTTAATTATCCCCATTAATCTTTTAGGGAATCCTACTGGGTATGTATATACTCACCCCTATACTGTCTTTGCACACACATGTTGTGTCTTATGCAGATGATAGACAGACCGATGATGAATTCATAGGAGATTAGGAATACCTAGAACTTGGAACACATATGGTGGTACCAACTTAGAGATCAGGAGCTAGGATCACCTAGTGTTTTACTTTCTAGTTTTTTTTCAGTTTGGGGCATTTTTCTAGTTGGGAATGTATTTTTCCCCTTTACTTTCTAGTTTACACTAGTGTAATCTTGTAATATCTAGAGGTTTTACATGGATGGTTATTCCCATATAATTTTAATTATTTTAATTTCACTTCATTTTCAATTTTTTATTTATATGGTTGTGTGTGTTCATATAATTACTTAGTAAAATTCCTCCCTGTGTTAGTTATGGATTTGGCTATAGTCTCCAGCCCTTGGCCTGTGGAGGCGATCTTGGGGTAGTTGCGGCTCAATCCCCGACTAGGGTCGGGTCATGAAACATTATATCTTCCAAAACATACCCAAATAAGCCCCCAAAATCCATCCTCTCATCCTATAATCCTCACATTAGGAAGAAAACAAACCAATTAAGTCTTTTTGTGTAAACCAAAAGGAGTTACCCAAAGAATAAGTTACATTATTCAATGAGAACTTTTGTTTTATTTCATTATCCAACCATTAAATTATTCTTATTACATGATTATATAACAAAATAAATATCCTCAATATACATATATATTGTTATTATAAGGTTTCTACCTTCACCTACATTTACTTCCATCAAACGGGTAATGAAATCACTATTTTTGTGTACGACGGACTACCGCCTTGCGAAACAATATCGTTCATTTTGCCTTTAAAAAATATCATTGTTAGTAATTATGATGGACATAAAATTTTTATATTATATATATGATATATATTATTTATTAATACTTCTATAATTTTTATATAACACATAACCTCATGCTTTCAATTTTGTGGGTATATGATGACAAAATTTGTGGACATGTGGACTACCGCCTCCTCAAAGCAATGTGATGCGTTCAAATTTTAAATGGAATGTATTAAGGATGATTTTAATAAATAAATGGGATATAAATTACATATATATGATATTAATGACATAATTAACTTTATATAAATATAATATATCATTTTCTTCTTTCCATTTCACACACTAAAAAAGTGATAACGTTGTTCGTGGACTTGTGGACTACTGCCTCCTCGAAGTGATGCGATTATCCATTTTTCATAACCAAATCAAAAGAATAATATATATAAGTATATATAATTAAATCATAAGATATTTATTCCATAATTTTCATTCTGAAAAAATAAACATTACTTGCCTTCCTTCCATAATGATCAGTAAAAAATGGGAACGTTACTCATGCGTACATATGACCTACCATCTCCATGACCGTAACATTGGTTCATTTTTCCTAACCATATTTAATGATTGTTTTTAAATGTATAATTTATGTAACAATATGATAATTATTTCATGATTATTAATTTGGATATGTTTAAATAATGACCTCATTGATCTCAGTCAACCCATGCAAGTCAGTTTTGACACATTAGTTGAATATGGTCAAAACATACTACTTAAAAATTATTGATAATGTAGTTGTATATAAATTTCTTATAAGTGAAATAAAATTAATAATAAACTTGTTAAATTATCCTAATAAAATAAAAATTAAAACTATTTTATTATTCAGGAAGATAGAGGACAATCGTGATAAATCAGACTCAATGTAAGGGATCTTTATCTCACCTTTTTACATCTGTGAGATAAATGTAATATTCTCTACTTAATTATTTTGTGAGGTGTATATACTATAAATTTTGATATAATTAATCATGAATTATTTTATATTAATGGTTTTTAATATTTTTATTTTATTATAATTATTTTTGGGGTTTTCTGTTCAGATGTTACCACAGTTGTAAGGGGTTTCTTAACTCAATTTCTTTTCATTGGGTTAAACTTATATTTCCTTGATTATAAAATGACAAGAATATGTATAAGATGAAATATTATTATATAATTATGTATTTACGCTTTTATTAGGTGTATTTACATTTTTCACACATAATTATTTCATTTATTTATTCTCACTCCAATGATATGATCTTTGTTAGGTGTTTCATCTCAATTTACAATCCATTGAGACTTATTTGTTATTATACACATAGTTACTTTTATATGGTGTATATACTTCTATAAAGATTGTTATATCACAATTTTAATTTATTTCATGATATTCAATGTTTCAATTGATTTTATTCTTTCACAAATCTCATTATTCAAAAGTGACTCAAGTAGTAAGCTTTTTCTCATATCACTTTTATTTCCGTGAGATACTTGACATATTCAACACTTATTTTTATTACGTGGTATATATAATAACCATTAGTGTATTGAATTATTATTATAATTAAATTTATAGGGATTTAAATATCAATTTTAGTATCTCACTTACATGGGGTTTACGGTTTCAATGTTTCCAAAGCAGTAATAGATTCTTATCACGATTTTCCTTTTTTGAGAAGTTTGTTATGTTATACACCTAAATTATTTTATAAGGTGTATATAATTCTATTTTTACATTATATATCATGGATATAATTATTATCATTATATTATAAGTTTAATTTAATGTTATTACTTTATGGGGTTAATGATTCAAATGTTTCAAAGTGGAATGGAACACTTTGGAACGTTTAAAGATTATTTTCCTCAAGAACGTCTCTAATGATATATTAATGGTATTTCCATTCATAAATGTAAAAAAATATTATCATTACATATCCTCCACTAGGGATATTTTTTATTGATACAATCCTCATTATTTTCTGGATGGATTAAGTTTTTTAAAGAGATTTTTATGGAACCCATTTCTTCTCCACGAGATAACCATGTCTAAAAGAGATTGTTTTGGAACCCATTTATTTTCCACATGTTAATAATTTTTCAAAGAAATTGTGAGGAAATATGTTTCTTTTAAATGGTTTGATTATGTAATAAATATATTTTTATGGAAAATATTTATTTTTCACAGTTTAATCATGTTTCAATGAGATTTTTATGGAACCCATTTCTTCTATATGAGATAAATATGTTTCAAAGAGATTGTTATGGAACCCGTTTATTTTTCATGTGTTAATAATTATTTAGTAAGATTGTTATGGAACCCATTTCTTCTCTATGGGATTACCATGTTTCAAAGAGATTTTTATATAACCCATTTGTTTTCCATGGTTTAATCAAGATTTGAAAGGGATAATGGTTATTCCTATGAGTTTTTAATGAAATGAAAGCTTTTGTGTGTTATGATTTTTTAATGGTATATTGATATTTGACAAGTGGTTACATGATAAACCAATTATGGCTGGTTTATTGATAAACAAATTAATGGTAATTCTATGATAAACTAATTATGGGTGGTTACATGATAAACCAATGATGGGTGGGTCCTTGATAGCCCTCCAATGCATTGGGCACAGAAGTCGACTGTATGATTATTCCATTAGTAAGAGAGAATGTAAGAGTGAAGTGAAAATGATGTAAGAAGTAGGTATTTGTTTTCTTTATTATTTTTATGGGTTTATAATGTTTCTAATGATCTATATTTATATCACATGGATTTTTAATAGGGATCATGATAAAACTTTCCTTTTATATTTTTTCATATTTGATGATCTTGGTATTAATAAAGATGAGTTATTTTATGACTCACTCATGCAATTTGATCATATAATTATACCATTATGAAATTTTATCCTCATTGATGAAATTAAGTTATTAATTATTATGTTTACCCTTACTGAGCATCTATGCTCACCCTTATTATATTTCCTTTTACCCGAGTTTTAAAGAATAATGTCAAACAAGTTATGATTAGAAGGGATTTTATATAGATGATGATGATGTATTAATATGAAAAATAAAAGTTGGTTTAAGTGGGAGAATTGTTCATTTAATATCATTTGAATTATTTATATATGAGTTTTTCCTAATTATCTAAAACTATAAACCTAAAATTTCCTCCAAAATGTAAGTGATCTAAATATTCCATTTGATGTTGTAATGTTTACCTGAAAAATTTGGGTCACAATTATTGACATCAAAGACAAGACTATAAAGTTTTGTATTTCAACACAGGATCCGGGATTGTGGGACCTAGGATATTATTGTTGGTATTAAAGTTTATTTTAGATAACTTTAGATATTAGGATGTTTTCAATGAGGTTATCTTAAGAGTTATAGAATCTTTCATAGAAATACACGGTTAAGGTTGATTATAATTTAATAGCCGTAAGACACTCCATTTACTGTTTTTAGGTATTAAATTTTTTGAGGTTATCAATGAAGTTTTTAGATACTTTTTTTGGGTTGAGTTTTTGTAACCCCTAGGATCTACATGATGTTTTTTAATAGGATTTATTTTTCAGGACTAAAAAATGGTTGAAAACCATATGCTAGGTGAAAACATATTGCATCCAGCTAGATGGAGGGGCTTGAACCCATAACTTAAGGATGATAAGGGTTTCAAACACTACCAAAGTCCTATTTAGCATGAAATTTTTTATAGGTAAATATTTAGTTTATTACAAGAGCTCATGGGATTTAATTTTAGGAATAATGGTTGATTTATCTTAGAATAATATATGATAAAATCCTTCTAATCTTTGGGTTTGAAACTTAGTCAATAAACTTTCAATGTATAATAAGGATATTTATTTATGGAATGATTTTTATAAACTTTGGGTATTACTATTTAATTTTTAATGTTAGTGAATCATATTAAGGTTTACACATTTTGGGTATTATCTCACCATGTTCTAATCATTTTGGTTTTGGTTAATGTCTAAAGACAGGTGGAATAGTTTAACTATCCATTTTATGGTTATATGGTCTTTAAAATTTAATTTTAGTTCTTTAAGAATTTAAAAAACATTCATCTTGAATACTCATCAGAACGTTAAAAAAAAGATGAGATTTTTGTGGAAATTTACTAAAGGATGAAATTATACTCATCAAGTAAGTATATATATTTTTTTCACTTGGTCTATATGGTAAGATAATTATTTAACTATAGGAAAATAATCTTGAAACAAAAGTATTATCCTAGTCCCTTCAATTATGATGAACATATGGTCTTTTAGATCATAATTTTTTTTTGTTTTTGTGTCTCTTAACTTTCCATTGACCATTCACCTGTTTGTGATCAATGAACTCAATCAATCTCTAATTATTTATGATTTCCCAACAATATTCTCCACATGTGTAATCCTAGTTATGCATATCTTCTAATGATTTTTAGGTTTCCAGCTTTACATTTTTATGAATATGTTTTATTAACCATCTGTATGATGTGGGTTTCAATAAAGGAATTCTCAAAATGTTAATCATTTCATAACCAAGATTATTTTTTAGGGTGGAATTTATTTTAAGGGGGATAGGGTGTAACATATTGAGATTTTATATAATATATTCTTAATTTAAATTCTTTAATAGATTGATTTACAAAAAAATCATAGTTTATATTGAATCACATGTAACACCAAGTTTATCCTGCATAGAATATAACATCAAGTTACTTTGATGACTAATGTTACACACAAGCCTGAGTCTTACCGGACAACAATATACTATTAATATTATTATGATAGTTATCACCTAGCTATTGGAATGGAGGTAATGAATGAGATTCACTAAATTATGAAATTATAGTTTAAACATGTTTATAAAATGAATTCATTGGTACCCTATTAATCATAAATTAATATAAAAACCAATTGAATAAAAAGGCGTGTTTTTATGAAAAACTATTTTTATGACCATAATGTAATTTTATCATAATAAATTAAATTAATCACTATTAGTTAAATTTATTAATGAAATTTATATTTAATATACTAAATCATTTTTATATTCATCCAATAAGTTTTATAGTATCAAGATAAGGATAAATCCAATTTTAAGTATATTAGGCTGTGTATTTTTAAAAGGCAGTTTTACCGCCTTTTAATGATGATCTTGTTTTAAAACTAAATATTGAAAATTTTATAAATTATATTTGAAAAAATAAAATTAATTTTTGAAATTGGAATATCAGAATTTACTTTGGGTGTATTTTAGGTATTTTTCTTAGAACTTTCACGTTTAGATGAATAGTGAAACAATAAGGGATTTTAATTGAAAAATGCATTTTCGTCTAAATAATTTATAGTGGAAAATTAAATATTTAATTGTTTTAAAAGTATAATTAGATAAATTTCATATAATTTAAAAAAATTTAGTTCATTAGAATAAATTTTACATTGAAATTGAATATAGAAACATTTTAAAATTTTTAATTTATTACTTTAAAAACCCGCTTTCTCGTTCTGTCTACGAGATTAATTTTAAATTAAATTCTACCAATTAAGTGATTGGAATTTAGAAAAATAGATTAAATATTTTGAATCATAATAATTTATTATTTATATTATGGTAAAATTCATTTTTATCATAAATATTAGTGAGAGAAATTAAAATCAATTTCAACGATTAAGGTAAAAATGTGTTTACTCAGTGGTTAAACTTAAATCTTAAGGGTCAAAATGACCAAGAAAATGGTCAAAAAACCATTTTTTGGACATATTTAGACCATATAACAACTTTTATCTAATTTTTAATTAGTTTAGGAACATTATGTAAGGGATACCTCCCAATAGTGTTTACATTTTTTTATTTACAAGAATTCCACTCCTCCACTATAAAAAGTCACTCACCCAACCTCACTTTTTTCACACATATAAATCCGTTTGGATTGTAAAAAAATTTAAAAATAATCTCTCAAAATCCATAATATAATAATATAATCATAAATTTGGGAATAAATCAAACCAAGAAAGTCCTTTTTCGCAAACCAAAACGAGTTACTAGAAGAAGATGTAACATTCTTCAACAATCACTTTCATTTTATTTATTTCAACACCCATTAAATTATAATTATTCTATGAATATATAATAATATAAGTATAATAAATGTAATTAAAATTTTTATGTTATTTTTTCTACCTACAACCACACACACTTCCATCAAATGGGTAATGAAATCATCGTTTGTGTGTAGGGCGAACTACCACATTGCGAAATGATGTCGTTCATTTTTTTCCTTTAACACCTATAATGGTTAGTAATTATGATTTATATATCGTTTTACAAGACATATATAATATTTATTATGTATAAATACTTATATAATTTTCATATAACACATACCTTCATGATTTCCATTTTGTGGGAATACGATAACATCTTTTGTGGATGTATGGAGTAGCACCTCCTCAAAGCGATGCGATATATTTTGACTTTACATGGAATTTATTAAGGATGAGTTTAATAAAAATATATGATATAAATGAAATATATATGATATTAATGACATAATTATCATTTTTTAAATATAAATATCATTTTTTCTTTACATTTCACACACTGAAAAAGTGATAATGTCGTTTATGGACATGTGGACTACCGCCTCCTTGAAGTGATGAAAATTTTCATTTTTCATCACCAAATAAAAATAATTATATATATAACTATATATAATTAAATAATATGTTATTTATTATAAAATGGTCATTTTTTAAAGATTGATATTACTTTCCTTCTTTCCATAATAATCATTGAAAAATGGGAATATTACTCATGTGTACGTATGGCATACTGTCTCCATGATCATAAAATTGGTTCATTTTTACTAAATATATTTCATGATTTATTTTAAAATTATAATTTATATAAAAATATTATAATTATTACATGATTATTATTTTGGATATGTATAAATAGTGAAGTCATTGACCTTAATCATCCTATGAGAGCCAGTTTTGACACATAAGCTAAATAAGGTCAAAACATCTGACTTAAACTTAATTAATAAAGTAATTGTATATAAATTATTTATAAGTGAAATAAAAGTAATAATAAAATTGTAAAAGTTTATGAATAAATTAAATAATTAAAATAAGTTTATTATTCGGGAAGATTGAGGACAATCAAGACAAATTAGACTCAAGGTAAGGGATTTTCATCTCACTTTTTACATTTGTGAGATAAATGTCATATTCACCACTTAATTATTTTATGTGGTGTATATAATGACCCTTTTTTTATATAAAATCATGAATTATTTTATATTAATGGTATTTAAATGTTTCATTTGATTATTAATATTTTTGTGGTTTTGAATTTAGATGTTACCACAATTGTTAGGGGTTTCTTAACTCAATTTTGATTCATTGGGTTAAACTTATATTTAATTTATTATGATATTAAAATAATATGTGTGAAATTATTTATTATTAAATTATTAATTATTTCCAATTTTGTTTTTTGGATTTAAATTTTTTACACATAATTATTTCATTGATTTATTCTCACTCCAATGATATGATTTTTGTTATGGGCTTCATCTCAATTAACATTTCATTGAAAATTATTTGTTATTATGAAATTAGTTAATTTTATATGGTTTATATACTACCCTATGAATTTTTATATCATTATCTTCATTTATTTAATGATATTAAATGTTTTAATTGATTTTATTCTTTCACATATCTCATGATTCGAAAGTTACTCAAGTAGTAGGGGTTTTACTTATATCACTTTTATTTCTATGAGATACATGTCATATTCACCACATATTTTTGGTGTGTGGTGTATATACTACCCATAAATTTATTCAATTATTCTTATAGTTAAATTTATGGGTATTTACATATCAATTTTAGGATATATCTTTCATAGTTTTTATGGCTACAAAGTTACCGAAGCGATAATGGATTTCTGTCACAATTTTCCTTCTTTGATAAATTTATTTTATTATATACCTAAATTATTTTATGAGGTGTATATACATATATTTTTACTTTAAATATCATAAATATCATTATTATTATGATATTATAAGTTTTATTTAATGTTATTCCTTCACAGGGTTAATGATTCAAATTTTTGAAAGTGGTACGAGACACTTTGGAATGTTTAAAGATTATTTTCCTCAAGAACATTTATAATGATATTTTAATGATTTTTACATTCATAAACATCAAAAAAATTGTTTTTACTTATCCCACACTGGGGATATTTTGTATCGATACCGACCTCATTCTTTTCTAGATGGATTAATATTGTTCTAAAGAGATTATTTTGGAACCTATTTCTTCTCAATGGGATAACCATGTTTCAAAGAGATTGTCATGGAACCCATTTCTTTTACATGAGTTAATCATATTTCAAAGAGATTATTATGAAACCTATTTCTTTTACATGTATTTATTATGTACTAAATATATTTTTATGGAACCTATTTTTTTCAATGGGTTAATCATGTTTTAATGATATTGTTATAGAACTTGTTTCTTCTCCATTGTATAAAAATATTTCAAAGATATTGTTATGGAACCCATTTATTTTCCATGAGTTAATAATGATTAAATGTGATTTTTATGGAACCCATTTCTTCTCCAAGGGATAACCATGTTTAAAAGATATTATTATAGAACATGTTTCTTTTTTATGGGTTAATCAAGTTATGAAAGGGATAATGGTTATTACTATGAGTTTTTGATGAAATGAAAGATTTTATGTTTTGTGATTTTTTAATAGTAATTAGACATTTGATGGGTGGTTACATAATAAACCAATGGCAGGTTGTTCCATGATAAACCAATGATGGGTGGATTCATGATAGCCAATTATGGATGGTTACATGATAAACTAACAATGGGTGGGTCTGTGATAGCCTTATAATGAATTGGGTATGGAAGTTAAGTGTATGGTTATTCCATTTGTAAGAGTGAATATAAGAGTGAAGTAAAAATGGTTTCCCAAGTAGGTACAAATTTTATTTATTCTTTATATGGGATTATAATGTTTCTAATGATCTAGATTTATATCCCATGGATTTTTATTATTTATTATGATGACTCTTTACTTTTCAATGTTTTAATATTTGATGATCCATATATTTATGTAAATGAGTTATTTTATGACTCACTCATGAACATTGATTATGTCATCATACCATTATGCACTCTTATACTCATTGATGAAATACATTTATTAATAATTATGTTTACCCTTACTGAGAATCTGAGCTTACCTTTCTTATGTTTCATTTTTCATAGGTTTTAATGAATGATGTTGAAAAAATTATGTCTAGAAGGGATTTTACATGGATGATGAAGATGTATTAATGTGAACAATAAAAGGTGGGTTAAGAAAGATAATCTATCATTTAATGTCATATTAATTTTTTATGTATGATTTTTTATTAATTCTTTAAAACTATAAACCTAAAAGGTCATCCAGAATGTAAGTGATCCAAGTTATCATTTTGATGTTTTAAGGATTTGATGAAAAATTTGGGTTGCAATTATCAGAATCAAATACAGAAATGTAAAGTTATAGATTTCATCATAGGATCTGGGAGTGCGGGTCCTGGGCTATTATATGACTACACCTGATATCAGAGATATGATGTAATATTCATCCGCCCTTTGGTAAAAATGAGGGGTATTTTGTTTCACCAAAGGTTTTAGAATGATCCCCTCAATGTCTGCAACCGAGATTAACCACCCTACTACATAGAGGTGTGTCTATTATCAAGTCACAAGTCCCACATTAGGGTATGAGGAGGATCACATATTCATTAAAATAAAGCTCTAAACCAACACCTATCATGATTATTTTACCCATTGAATAGTGTAATTATCTTGGTGGAGAAAACTATGTGGGTGGGGTTCCCAAAGTGGATAGTGTTATAAAACTCATGGGAGATTATGGACAGATGCACATGTCTACACCAATTGAAGTTCCCATGTAAGAGTTTCATTTTCCACCAATGAGTTAGTATATGTTTGGTGTAGGAATATGGTGATAATTCTTAGAGGATTTTTATGGATTCATGAGTTGGTATTGGATGTCATGATTGATAAAGCATTCAATCCCATAAGTTAAGTGAGCTAATACCATGTTCTATGAAAATGTTTTTGAGGATACAACTTGAATAACTAGATATGATAGGTTCAAGAAAAGTGGAAAACTAAATGTGATTATTATTTTGATGAACCATAAAAAAATCAAGGAAAAGTGTTGGTGGATTCAAAGAAACTATCTAAAACATATTGGAAGAGGTTTTGAGTTAATTGAGGAAGGCATCAGGAGTTGGTTTAAAGTAGATTTTTTGTAAGATTGAAGTGAAACTATGTTTAAACATCATGTAGGGGTTGTATAAGCATGAATTTTTTATTTTTATAAACATTAGTTGAGATTAATATAATTTAATTTATACTATGTAAACATGAGTGAAACCACATAAACGTGAACCCACATTCAATCCATAGACTGTAACTTCATATAATTTCTTTTCAGTGTGGTTAGTCTAATGAACATTGCTTCACATGGTTGATCATTAAGGTTAGTGATTTTTACATGTGGTAAATCCATAAAATTTCTTGGATAATGGGTTATATATGTAATCAATCTATAATATTTTATATAGTCGATACACACATTTGATACATATGGTATAACCAATTGATGGCAACATTTTCACATGGTCCATTCACATGGTCAGAAGGATGTACATGAATTAATTTCACATGATTTCTTACCTCATGGTTTTTTATATGGTTGATTGAATAGCTCATGACCAGTTACATACTTAAGAAATTTTGGGTGAGTCATCTTGGTGAAAATCATGGTTTCTAGAATTTTTATATTCTAAAGAAATAAATCATCTAATGCATGTGTAACCATTCTTCATGTATTATATATCAAGATCTAACATGTGATTATGATTAAATCCAAGGAAGATGATATTATTTACCCACCATAATACATAAATACCATGTGGTAATGTCATGATACTGCATGATACCATGTATGTGGAAATATTTAAATAGATTTAAATTTTTGGGATCAATAGAGAAGATGAGCTATGATATTTTAATATCACCTGGAGTTATAATTCAAAAAATGAATGAGGATTTGAATGGAGAAAAATTCCATAGTATTTTTTTAAGATAATGAGTCTAAAAAAAATTAAAATTTTCATGGAGGTTTTGTGATCGAGACTTTAGGATATTTTAAGGGAGATATTATCTCAGTCATAAATGATATTAAATATCATGTTTACCGATGATTTTAATGATAATGAAATAATGGAAATAATAATCATGTGGAAATGAGAATATATACTGATTTAGGTGAGATGAAATTTTTTATGAGAATATACCTAAGGGAAATCATGATGCACTATGTGATAATCCTAAGAGAGCCCCGATACATGACTGTATTGAAGGAAGAACGAGTTAATGTTGAGTGATATTAGAAATATGATATCACATGAACCTAAGTATTTATTAATACTAAGAAGAACTAGATATCATAATATCTAGAAGGAGTTTCACGACTAATATAACCACTTTATGTGGATCTTAAATTTCTTGAAGGTGTACACAAGAAAAAAAAGATGTTGTACACTCATGGAGGAAGATAATCTCGAGTTGATATAGAAGAAACCATAAGATTTTCGAGATATTTATATCATTAAAACATCCATCTAAAAATGGAGAATACAATTAGTCACTCTTGGAATTTTTTAGGGTGTATAAATAATCAAGGAGGGTAGATAAGATGGTTGGAGGGTATAACCAATTGTGGTAGAAGAGTTGGTGGTTAGAGGGAAAAGCAATAAAAAACTAGAGGATGAACTAATAGGGTGTATAAATAGTTACAACTAAGTAATTTTTATTGGGGATCACACTCCCATGGGACTCAATATGTCACTATTATTATAAAAATTTTATAGTAAAGAAATCATAAGTTGGGGTGTCTAAGAAACTGCCATAAGGAGTAGAAGTTTTGAAAACCTTGTAAATATTGTGTGCCAAACACTCTTTATAATTACCTCATATGAGGTGAGATTGATATTTTAAATATTATATAATCTAGGATTTAATCATCCATAAAGTTTTATGTTTTCAAGGAGTAACTTTCTTAAAAAGAAAATAGATCACTGATTCACCCCTCCCCCTCTTAGTGATTCACCAGGACTGGGAACTTTAATTGGTATCAAAGAAAGACCCCTTCTAAATGATCTAAAAATTAGCTGATAATAAATATAATTTTAATGAGAGAAATTATAATTAAGACTCATCATCATCATCAAATAGTTATAACAAGGATAATAAAAAATTATAAGGGATACTAAAAGACAATCTGGAAGCATCTCTTGATAAAATTAAAGAAATCCAGAAGGAGAATAGAAATATAATTAAAGAGAAGTATAAAATGGATGATGAGAAGGTAGAATATTTCAAGAAATAATTTACATATGTTAAAGAGGTCAAGAAATAAAAAACCATGATTTATGAGAAAGATAAGATGATTGATTATCTTGAGGTAAGGCTAGATATAAAAGAAGAATAATTGGATGAGACACAATCAATATGCTTGGTAGTTTGAAATGAGCTAAGAAAAGATATATAATACATTAACAATTCAAAATAGGTTAAATATAAGTTCTCTAAATATCATGAGAGGATAAATATTGATAGAAAAGAAAAATCTACACCTAATCAATTTTAAGATAAATATAGATTTTCTAATAGTGCATGAATCAAATTTTTTTGAGGATGTTTGGACTAATAAGAATGATGAGAGAAAATATTACCTATTAAATAAAGAGAATAAATATCAAGGATATCACTACCCTTAAGAAAAATAAGGTTCAATATAAAAGATGAAAATATCAAAAAAAATTGGATAAATTTATGGGAGATAAATATTTGAAGGATTATGTTGGTTTTGTTGACGATTTGGAAACAAATCCTACCGATGGTGGAACAATATTCCTTTTATCGAGAAGTTACAAGAATCAAGGGAGTTTTATTGAGAAACTAAGGAAAAAAATTAGAAAAATAAACCTATGATTATATCTACTCTAAATATTTCCAACTAAAATAGATTCAGATATTTACAAAATTATATAGAATATGTGGAATAGAAGATTAAAAACCTGATAAGTTCATGAATATACTACCAATAAAGACACCATATACTATAAAAATGAATTTTTTTTGAAGATATAAAGTAGGATTCATGAAATATTGAGTATGTGAAGAATTCATGTAGAAAGATCAAAGAAGTTGGGAAAACAAAGAAAGAGTTCTTAACTATTTGGAATAAAAACTATCCAAGGATAAAGAAATAGAAAAAAGAAAAAATGAGTGATGAGGATAAAGGAAGGAAAGTGGTTTTATATAATGATACAAAATATCATGAGAATCCACCCATAAGTGGTGATCTAAAAACTCAAGAGAAGATGTCTGAGATATGTGGACAATATGGCATGAAAAAAGGTTTTTATGATAAATATACTAGGACAAGAAGATTATATGAGAATGTTAATGTAGACCCAAGGCAATAAAGTTTCGTTTATAACTATTGTGGAGAAATATATTCAACATAAAGGAAAATATCAGGGGATTAAAGAAGAAAATAAAAATTTTGGGTCTAAAAAAAGAGTCCAAATAAATATCCCCTTAATGATTTTGGAAGAAAATATTATCCTAGATTGAAGGAAAACTCATATCCTTAGTGTTACTTTTAAGGACAAAAGGCCCCACTTATTCTGGAAAACATTTTTTTGTGCTAACATAAAGGGAATTGAAGGATTTGAATGAGTACTATACCCATAAGAAAAAATGATTTATTTATGATTTATTTAATTTACCATAGATAGGAAAAGTCATGTTAATTTCTTAAGGGGGGAAAAATGAAGATGAAGTAATCAATATATCACAAACTCTATGAGTCTGAAAATTCTTGAAAATATGGACTACCACCTGAAATATGGAGTATAAGGTATTTCAACCACACTTAGAGTTTTTTTGTTTATATCAAACTTATTTATGAAGGGGTAGTGTTAGTTGATGAAAAGATGAGAAAAATGGTGAGTTTTATAGTTTTTACTTAAAATCTTTGATGGGTATGTTGATATATGAGTAGCCTACAATGTATTTCATAATGAATCTATATGAGAAACCCCTAGGATATGTTCTGAGCATAGTATCACATGATTATTAATTTATGAACAAAATTTATCACCTTTATTATATGATCAATTTTACTATAAAGTGATTTCTGATGTAGACATAGAGTTTTCTAGATAAAGGATCTTTTCCAAGAAAAATACGTGATTCCATCCCTCTCTCAAGTGGCTACAATATTTTTTTAAATATGAAAAGGGAGAAGATAAAAGATTTTATGAGTTCCTTGAAAGGAAAAATAAGTGATGGGAAGATTCCTTACATTGACCTTTGAATTTATTATACATAAGGGAGAGATGAAAGAATCAGAGAAGATATATATATATATATATATCAACATTAGTGCATATTGGTATTTCCAACATATTCAAAGGGGGATATTGAAGTTCATAAGTAAGTGTTTAATTTTTTTAATGAGTCAATATGTATTTTGTGTAGTAATAATATGAATATTCTTATAGAATTGTTATGGATTCGTGCTTTGTAATTGGATGTTATCCTTGATAAAGTATATAAGCCCATAAGTTGAGTGAGCCACTGCCATGATCTATGAATCTTTTTTGAGGCTAAAACTTGAGGAACTCAAGAGAATAGTTTCAAGAAAAATTGGTAACCTAAATGTAATTATTATTGTGATAATACTCAATAAAATCAAAGAAAAGTGTTTTTGGATGTAGAGACACTATCTACAAAAATATAAAAGAGGTTTTGAGGTTATCAAGGAAGGATGAAGATAGGTTGGGGAGGCCTCAAGAGTTTGGATGAAGCATATGTTGTATAAGCATGAAGTTCCATTAGGCATAAACATCATGAAGGTTTCATAAATGAATAAAGTGTTTTGGTGCATAAAAATGAGTTGATATATGTAAAAATAAAGTGATACTAAGTAAAAATGAGTGAAGCTGTGTAAATGTGAGTTCATGGTTCATCTACTGACCATTAATTCATATGGATACTTGTTTGTGTGATCAATCCACTGACCATTACTTCACATGGTCGATGTAAATAGTTATTTTTTTTCACATGTGGTTTATCCATACAATCTCTTGGATAGTGAGTTATACATATATTCAATCCATACCACTTTATGTGGTTAATCCACATTGTCAATCCAGATAGTTAGGTCACTTCATGATGGTTTCTTTCCATGGTTAATCCACAAATTTGTATATATATACATGTGGTTAATTCATATGTAATCCTTCCCCATAGTCACTTATATGGTTGGTTGACTACCTCATGATTAGTCACGCACTTAGAGAATTTTTAGGAGAATTTATTGGTTAAAAATCATGGTTTCCAAAATTTAGATATTCTATAGAAATAAATCAAATGATGCAAAGAGAAATGTTTTTCATGGATTATACATCATGATAAAGCATGTGAAAATGATTCAATAAAATTAAGATATGACTATTTCCACATCACAATATGAAAACACCACATGAAAAATTCATGGTACCACATGCTTCCATGTATGTGGAAATATTTAAACAGATTTAAATGCATGTGATCATTGGATAAGATGATCTATGATATTTTAATATTGATTTATTTTATAAATCTCAAAATTAATTAGTATTTAAAAAAAGATTAATTCCATGATATTTATGAAGATGACGAGGCCATGAAAATTTAAATATTGTGTTTGTATATGGGGGGTGGGGGTGGGTTGTGACTAAGTCTTCTAGATATTTTAAGGGAAATATTATCTCCGTATTAAATGAGATTGATGATCATGTTTGTAGGTGATTTCAAAGATTCTAAAATCATTGTAATAATATTTATATTGAAACATGAATATATATTAATATAGGTGATATTAAAAATTATAGGATAATATACCTAATAGAAGTCATGAAGTACTACATGAGAATTCCGAGAGAACCTCAATACATGATGATATTGAAGGAATAAGGTTTCAATGTTAGGATATATTTAAAAGATAACATCACATGAATCTAAGTATTCATGAATTCTATGAAGGACCAAATAACATAATATCTATGATTTTCAAGACTAAAAGAACTTGTCCAAGTAGCTTTTGAAGTTCTTGAAGGTGAAAATGAGTGAACTAGATCCTATATAATCATGAAGGAATATATTCTTGAGTTGATGTAGAAGTAACCAAGAACCTTTATAGATATTTCGATAATTGGACCATTCATCTATAGATATGGCGTATAACCAGTTTCTATTTGAACTTGTATGATGTGTATAATAATTCAAGGAGAACAGAGAAGATGGTGGGGGTATATAACCAAATTTGGTCAAAGAGTTTGTGGATGGGATGTAGAACCAGACACAACTAGAGGATTGAAAAATAAGGTGTATAACTAGTTGCTTATGAAGACTTTTTATTGGGGTATATAACCAATCAAACTCTTGTGGGACTCAAGATATCACTATAATTGAGAATAATATTTTAGTAAATAAACCATAAGTTGGGGTGTCTTACCAATTTTGGTAAGAAGTTATTATTTTTTTCACCTTGTAAATATCATGTGATGAACTTTATTTATATTTATTGAATATGAGGTGAGGCAGATATTTTAAAGATCAAAGTATCATGGTTTTAAAAATCCAAATAGGTTAAACTATCCATCCTAGTGAATATGAGAAAATGGTATACTCTAGTTGAAATTGTGATCCAAACCCACATCATCTTCTATAACAACTAATCCTATATATAGTTCATATAACAACAATATACCCCTTTCACAACATTCTCATCAAAATCAGTAAGTATCCATGCTTAAGGAAATACTTTTATAAATAAAAAACAACATGTTCAATATACAAGAAAATAACTATGACAAGTAGCATCCATTATGTTCAAAGTGATATGAGATAAACATGATTACAACTAGTATATTATCTATAATATTAAAAAACATCATTATAAGTTACACATAAACACTACACAAAGCATGAATAATAAATTAATATGATATTATTTTTACCAACAATTTTTTTTAATATTAATCCAAACATGATATAAGTTTTGAAGATATATTTTCATCATAATAATTTAGGGGAAAGTCATATCAACTCTATATTATATAATAAGAAACAAATTAGGGTTCACTAGGGTTTATATAATCAATGTTCAGATTCTTACCATCGATAGTACCTAGGGTGTAGTAGTAAGATACTAGATAAGAGACCTGGTATAATATTGGTTATATCTAATACACACCTATAGTAACCTAAGTAAAAATTCAAACAAGGCCCATATATAAAACTTAAAATCTAACATTAGAAAATATTTTTTTCCCAAAATAAGTGTTCTTATTTAAAATTCATTTAAAAAAGATACATGCATTTATATAAAAGATTAAAAACTAATGGGAGTTTTACTTAAAATATATAATTTTTGGAAATATTTTATTAAGTATATTTTTGAAAAGAAATGATTTCATAAAACCAAGTCACAACTTTTAAGGTTTTATATAAAACTAGTATCAAGTCAAACACTTGGAAATAAAGAAAATTTGGGTTTCTTGAAATCATGTTTTTCTTCAGTTTAAGGAAACCAAAAGTATTAAAAAATGATATCATTTACTCCCACCTAAATAACCAATACATCACCTTAATAGTAATGAAAACTACTAAATTTAATTAAGTATAGATCATTTACTTGTTAATCATAAAAGGTAAAGTAAAAATTAATGATCTCCTTATTTCAGTATGTTATGGGTATAAGAGGGAAGAATTTTAATTAAATATAGTCACATTAACCAGGGATCTCAACTTACTCTTATTCAATTAAATAAATTCCTAAACTAGATGTAATTCTACAAAGGTTTGATAAGATATCTTTGAGGTTATGTAAAAAGTTGATCCCACTCACACAAACAAAATTGATAACTCAAATTGGATAAATTATACACACTCCTTAACATGTAAGTGTCACTTTACCTAGAAAATTAAAGATTATAAATAGTTATAATATCTTAAAATAATATTTGAATTTCAAATACAAAATAATTACTTTAATAGTTTCATTGGAAACAAGTATGATATTATAGTTCATATTAAATTATTTAAACTATGAGGGAAGCTATATTTTAGTAGTTCAATAAGGGATTTAAGGGGAAAAAATTTCAAATATCAAACATTTATACAAAATATATACATAAAATAGGTGATATCAACATCAAAAATTAATAAATAATGCCTAATTTACATGTATGAATGCATAAATTTTTTACAAAACAATTTAAACCACAATACAAATTCAAATTGGATAGGTTAGAAATTTATTCTAAGTAAAAAGAGGTATTTCATAAAAAAATAACTAATTAAATAACTTACCAAAATATTTCTCAAGAACAATCAATTAATACCTTTTAAAATGTGTTATTTCATATTCATTATCTTAAGAAAAATGATGGAAAATAAATATCTATGGAATTTATTTTGATCAAAAGCACCCACCATTCACTTATTTACAGTCTTGAACCCAAAAAGAAATCAGACATGATTCAGGTTTTTGCACGGAACCTTGTTCTACCTAGTTTTTTACATGAGGCACCAACTAACAACCATATCTGGATATTCTAGGACCCTTTGACTCAGGCGGAGAACCTATCTTTCTCGAGACAACATATTTCCACTAGGATCAATAGTGATAATCAATCCTTTTTCTTCTCATTTGTGTATGATAAATGTGAAGTTATTTAAAGGTAACTATTATGGATGGATCCAGGGTTGTTTAATACAATTAATATTTTCTAGATGGTTGGGGGGGGGGGGTTAATAAAATCTTGGATCCAGTGGAGAAGAAAGGGGGTGGAACATGTTCTTGGAAAATTAGGAATGACTTTTCATCCTTTAATGCAAGCAATGGTCTTAGGGATATGGGGTATAATGGTGATAAGTTTATGTGGTGTAATAACCAATAAAGAAGGTGGCACACTTTGTGTAGCCTAGACTGCTGTCTAGATAATCTCCAAGCAATTTCTTCTTTCCCGAATGTGAGGATTAACAATCTAGTCAGATCTATCTATGATCATTCTAGAATTATCATCTATCTTGATAAAAAAAAGGAACTACTAGAAGAATTTATATTTCTATAATATATGGAATAAAGACACTAAATTCCTTAACAATGTAATATTTTTAGGGAAAATTCCCATGAAGGAATCATCATTGGTGGGTTTTCACAACAAGCGTTGGCAATTAAAAGTATACCTTATGATATGGAGTGTGAGTCTACCATCCACTTCAGTGGGGATTTAGGACCTGAAAAATGATCTTGAGCTTGTTGAGACAAGATTAGAGGATGTATAGGATAAGGAGGATTTCAATGAGATCATAAACAAGAAGTGTCAGTATGACACTACAATAAAATCACTGAGTAGTGGTAGTTTAAACGGCTACCAAATGGTTCTGTGATGGTTTTAAAAAACCACCACTAAAGTTGGTGTCATAATCCAATACGTAGCAGTTACTTCCATTAGGCATTAGTTTATAGTAATTTATGCAGAGATCATATTTAGTGGTAGTTTTATTTGGTTTAACGATGGTTTTCCAGAAAATATAAATAGGATTTATCGGTGGTTAAAACCACTATTAGATATTGAAGTTTTTTACCACAAAACCACCGCTAAAATGAATAAAACCACCACTAAATAATATTGTGTCATATTTAGTGGCAGTTTTGACTTACATTGATAGAAAAATTATCATATAAGAAAGATCTAAACCGATGCTAAAAAAATATGCCATATTTAGCGGTGGTTTAAACTGACACTATATGTTGGTTTAAAAAAATCCAGCTATAGATTATAAATCCCCAGAACTACCCTAAAAAAACAAATGTATAAACTAGGTATATCTCCAATCATAAGCACACAAAAATCGTACACATGAAATCGAAAATATGGCATGAATCCAATCACATAGCTCACCACTTCTAATTACCTATAGTGCTAAAGAGAACTTATTCTAATCTTAAGAGTCCCAAAAAAATCCTATATATTTATTTATAGTTCTCATAGACTATATTCATATATACAGTCCCCTGAAACATGAATGAAGGAAAATAATCATATATAAACAAGTATATTAATTTACAAAAACCATAAATGGTTTCAGTCTCTTCAAGCTTGGGAAATCATGAAAATGTCACGTGAATACTCTATCCCACAAATGATATCTGAACAAACCCTCTCTTTGAATATTATTCCAAGACATCAAAAAGACCAATAATCACTGCCTAATGATGAACTATACTCGTCACCCTCTCCATCTTCATATCTAATTCCTATTACTGGTACCTATAAGATAATTATATTGAAAATTAAACAATGCTGTTTATTTATATTTAAACTTAAAACCAAAAAAATATTGTGAAATAAATGATTTTGAAGTTTTCTGATTTACCTGCTCACCACTAGTCATCGATGAAATATCATTAGGGATAGATCAGGTCATCTTCTGATATAAATCAACTAATGCTTTCTATAAAGCAGATATCTGAGTCCCCTATTCCTGAATTGTGATTTTCATAGAAATATACTCTCTATGAGCATATTGGGGTAGGGAGTGAATACAACAAGGATTATATACACGTGCAATACCTAATGGCTTGCCAAAGACCATAGATGGAAATGGTCCCAAACCCATCCCATGCACTCAACTAGGATTCTCCTTCCCAAGGACTTTACCAATGGGCTCATCGTGGGAGACTGAGTAGGACTGCATGGGATTGACATCCCATAGTTCTTTAAATTTTAACTATAAATCCAATATCAGTCATATTTAAAGAAATATATATCAACATAGAGACCACTAATAATAAGTTATTATAATTAAAAATGAATTCATAACCGAACTTATTTAGTAGGCTCATTAACATATCTCCCATCAGATTTTTTATGAACATCCAACCACAATTCTGTTCGGGAGTATTGGTGCCCTAAATTCCGTGATTACGTTAAACAAAGATAAATAAAAAATTTAATACACGGAATAGATAATATTGTCTTATAAATATTTAAACCAATGAAAATATTACCAGAGTCGATCAGCTTATAGAAAAACTCTTTGACCCTATAGTGTGAGGGATGGTTTTCTTAGCCCGAATCGACACATTATTCCTTGAAACATCATGAAATAAATAAAATATAATTTAATATTAATGTATTCAATGTCATATCCTTGTCATATGAATGTATAAATGTAAAATAATATTAATATAAAAATATATATTTAAATACCATGTGCTTCTCATCACGATGGATATCAATAAAAACTTTAAATTTCTCTCTAGGTACCCCATTGGTTACCTTATAATATAGTTTTTGGTTACTCAATGAAGTATCATTGAATTCATTCCATAATCTCTATTTAACATCTTTCCATTTCTCGCCCAAAATCTTCAATGTCCACTTTCATGCTATAAGATCAACAATGGGAAAGTGAAAAAACATCTGTACAAAGAGATTCATTTTGAAAATATTAGAATTTGATAACATAATGACATTCAATTACACCATAATGTATTGAAATTACCTTTATATGTGTATCAAAAACTTAATTTTTTAAAGATTAAGGAATATACCTCCAATCACCATACATAATTAGAAGGGTAACTGGATCTGCTGCCAGTTGGCCTAAAATTAGGCCAAACAATCCCACATCATCATCCGTAGAGACCCCATAATAGTCAAATGGGACAACTATCTTTAGTTTGTTTAGATTATAGACATATAAATTTTTTAGATTTTTCTCCATAGTATCATTGTTTCCATATTTTATGAAAAAAATAGTAAGTAGCATAAAAAAAGTGCAATAAAATTATTCATATTAAAATTTGTACCTATAACAGTCACACTCAAATATCCCCATGAAGAACCAGGAGTGGAGACCTCCCCCCTCACTGCTGAGGCTTCTAAATGGGGAGGCTTCAGTTGAGTTGCTGATGGCACACTAACGGAGGGTGTGAGATATAGTGTAGGAGTAAAACATATAATGTCTCTGATGATATAGGGAGGGAGATAAATGGATCATTATCTATCAGTATGGTTGAGTGAACGTCAAATTAGAGTTTACTAATATCATTATAATGATTATTCCGTGGAATTCCAATCATTTAATCAAATACAATTATCTTCAGAACATATATTTTAAAAATTCATGCCAAACAAATTAGAAATGATAACAGATGTATAATATTGACAAACAAATATACATAACTAGGATAATGAATAACTACACAAATGACATTAGTGGTTGATAAATGAATGGATTACTATACATAAAATCATTTTCTTCTTCAATCATGTCATTTCCCTACTCTATCATTACTTCATCTACTTCATCAACCAAAGACAAGTTTTTTCAATATCATAATGGAAAAACAAGTTCGATTCTTAATATTGATGGGATTCAATATCATAGGTCAAATATTCCACCCCATCACCCATATAATACAAGCCCCTTGGTTTTACATGAGAAACTACGCTAAAAACTTCATCCACAACATCTTCCACATAATACACCACTTTCTCTTATGATGATAAGATATACAGATCATGTAATTCAAGTTCACCAACATCTATCAAGTGAGATAAATTCTCTGAAGTAAATTATAAGGAATACCTTTTAACACAATTGATAATATCGACCCAATTTCATTTGAATAAAAAAAATAGAAAACTGATTGTGGTAGTTTAATTTGATAATATTAGTAAAATTTCCATAGTATCCCACTTTAAAAAATGTAAATAAAACACTATTACGCGTTTTCAAACCCGCCTCTCGATCGACTGTATGAAATTTAAATCCATTCAAATTGTAAGCATCTAACTTTCTAGACTATTTTAGAGAACCTCGAGTAAGAAACCTCAAATATTATGAAAACGTATCTCGAGTATCAGTATTCATGTTCTAAAAAAATTAATACACACTATTAGATTTACAAAATAAAATTTTAAACCTAATATTTGTATTTATTGCAATATTTATGAACTTACATGTCATGAAAACCATTATACAAGATATTTAATAAAATATTTTCTTACATCTTTCCTATTTCATGTTCGGACTCTCATTTATCTATTTGTTTGTATCCTGAACTCTTCAATAAATGAATCTACAATTTCACTATTCAAAATCACATATCTATGTGCTTGTAATAATTCCAATTCTATTAGTGTAACATTTGAGCTCATCCTAATTGATCGGACAATAGAAAGAAAGATTTTTTATTTCACATGTAGTTGATATTGAGTCAATGTATTGTCAACATGTCTAACTCTATTGAATCTTGTCTCAATATCATCCAAGTGTCTAGAAAAAAAGGCCAGACACTCCCCTTCTAAATAGCCTTCATAAATAGAGCCTTCAGGTTGAGATTTATTTTTCATGTATGATTTCAAATGCCCATGATATCTATGAAATAAAATAAAATAAAATTTGTTTAATATTTAATGAAGTGAAAATAATTGTCTACTCAAATGAAAAACATATAAATAAAGTACCTCTCAATTGGATACATCCATCTATAATGTACGGGACCTACTAATTTTGATTCCTCAACCAAATTTATAGTTAAATACATTATGACAATAAAAAATGATGGAGGAAATATCATCTCCATTAAAAAAAGTGTCAATAAAAATCCCCCCTAAAGGTTTTCAAGCTCAAATGATTGTAGAGTTTTCTCACATAGTTGTCTGAAGAATGTGAAAAATTAGAGTAAAACCACAATAAATTTTTCAGATAATAATGTATGCAATTACAATGGTAGTAATAGCTTTAATAAAATATGTGAATCATGAATTTTCAATCCTCGTAAACTATGATGATTTAAGTCAAAACACCTTGATATGTTACTTTAATACCCATTAGATATCTTGACATGTTTTAAAATTTGAAGGAATGTATCTTTATCACTATTATTTATTTCAAAAATTTCCAAACCATAATTTCAATTCTCATCTAGCAAGAGATCATGCTTTATGTTAATTTCTTGTAAGAATTTCTCATAATTGTGATCATACTTTGATTTTGTATGCTCATTAAGCAATGTGAAGATAAAATTTTCATAAAATTTCGTCTCAATATGCATAACATCAATTATTGAACAAAAAATTAAATTCCCAATACAGAAGTTTGAAGAATATATTTTTTTCTTCCATTGTTGCATTCTGATTTCACTTGACGATGCACTTAAAACTTGTTTCCCACTATCATTCAAATTATGCACCTTCCCAAATTCTGTTTCAACATTTCCACATTTTTCCAATATTTCAGAACCTATTAACAACTTTGGAGGTGGTCTATGATAAATAGAACCATTGAATTTTTTCTTGTTCAACCGAAATCTATGAGATGCATTGTGAAATCTATGATGACACAAGAAGAACCATTTTCTACTATGTGGTAGTCATTCAGGCCCAAAATAAAAGTTACAAACAAGACACTCTAAACCCATGTAATTGTTCTAACCAGAAAATTCACAAGTCCAGGGAATTCACTAATGGACCACATTAGATAAGATTTCATTTTGATCATTTTTCTAGAAGATGCATCATAGGTCTCAACACCGTTTCTCCATAACTCCTATAATTATTCAATTAGAAGTTGTAAGTATACATCAATATCTTTTATAGGAATAGTTTTCTAAGAATAATCATAAAAATGATAAAATACATTTGTTTCATACACATCCACATATGCAGATTGTAAGGGATCAAATCTACCGTTCAAATTCTATAACTGGTCCTTAATGTCCCAAATGGGTTGAATCCATCGGAAGATAATCCCAATAGAACACCCCTAAGATCAGATGAGAAATCTAGATGTAATGAATCAAATGTATTCCATGATTACGAATATCTTTGATGTTGCATTAACCTATCATTATTATTATATATAGAATCCCACATCATGTGTTCGACGATTTTCCATGACATGAATAATCATTTCAATCAAGGATTTAAAGGAAAGTAACACAAAACCTTTATAGGCGTATTCCTTATCTTATTCTTCTTCATAGTAGTATGTCGATTCAGACTTCCAAAATCACCCATTGAATACCATCTAGAAGAAGAACATTTTTTTAATCCTGTATTCTCGAATACTCTCCTCAATAAATCCCAGAATCATTGGGACACACATGTATTTTTTTATAATTCAGACCAATCTTGTTAACGACTTTTTTCATATCATAAAAATACTTAAGGATCTTTTATTTAGTAAATGCATCATGAAAAAATTCAAATATCATGGATATATCATTATTTTTCATTCCACATAGGCATTTGATATGGTACAACTTTAGTAGAAAAGAATGTTTTGAATATTTCAAAAATACACAATACAACTCTTGATTTTCATCATCAAATAAACCATGAAATGCATTTATATTCCTAGTGAAGTTTTCTATTATATTAGACTCAAAAAAATCAAGAGTGGAATCCAATGATATGTTACAATCTTAATCTGGTTGTCCTATAGTCTCAAAAACATCACTTTTCATGTTGTTATTTATAGCACACTCAACTGGTTGTTATGATATTTTTGTTGTTGATGTTGGTGTCTTGAAATTATGAATTCATTGTTTATAACGTTTTTCATTTAATTTTCCAGTATCGATGAATTTGGTAGCTCATTCTATTGATTGAAATTAGTGCTCAAACATTATGTAACATTTAATTCTCCGTGCCAAATCCAATACAAATATCGAGCATGGAACTGCTTAAATATCAAGTTTTCATAAACTTTATCTATCTTCAAACATATTCAAAATTTATATTTAGTACATGGAAATCTTATTCTCCCATTAATTTATCTATTGGAAATTGAAAAATCTAAAAACCCCTCCAAACCCTTAGCAAACTAAGGTGTTTTCCTTGGTAATGTGATCCAGCTTTTATCCATATCACAATGTGCCAACACTTTAAAAAAAATTAAAACACATAAGTACTACTAAGTAGGAAAATAGATAAATGGAAGTGAAAAAAAACACAACCCATGTAGTTATTATAAGAGTAATATAAGTACTAAGAAAGTTAATGTAAACTAACAAAATCAATCATGGATAGTATTATGTAAAATAGAAGTAAAATAAAAATCAAACGTTCATAAATTTAAAACAAGCATCTTGGGAGAAACAACCTAAGGGCACTAAGTCTTAGTGAACCTAGTAATTCTATATCACCATATCAATGAATTTAGAGTTCTAATAGACATATAGCTAGAGGGGGCGTCACGTAATGCTTAACTAACATTGCTAATGGAGATATAAGAGATTCTATTTATGTATGTCAGATTCTATTTTTCCTTATTTATAGATGGTACATCACTAACCAACTAGAGTTGTTTTAAAATTATCTAATAGATCCTCTATATTCCAAGTGAGAGTATTTGAAGATATTTTATTTGGAGTGAATAATTTGATCTTACATGCTGATTTTTATGTTTTAATCATAATGAGGGATATGACCTCTTCTTAGTCACCTATCATCTTGGATAAACCTTTCATAGAAATATAAAATGAAATCATAAATTTCCATAAAGGTATTATAATAATTTATTTTGGTTAAAATTTTTCCCACTTTAATATTTTTGATTCCATCATATACCCATAATAAGAGAACTCATTTTTTTACATTATCACATTTTGATGATTATAATCCATGTGAAGAAAGTTGTTTGATATAATAATTTTTTCATTTGGGGGAAAATTAAGATCTTAAAATTTTATAAAAAACAATTGGTAAAAACATAAATATTCTATCCAAACATTTGAGGATGAAATATATTTTGATTTATTTTATTGATTTTACTTTTTATTGAATGAAAAAGTGGTTGATACTTCATCCCTTGCATAGGAAGTGTAAACCATTGAGTTAAGAAACCAAAATCTATTTTTATCTTTATTCCAACTTCTAGATCTATAATTAAAACCCTTGTATACTAATTTAAAACTTGTATTTCTAATAGAGAGAAAAAACCAAAGATAATTTCAATAAAAATTTCTCTTAATGAAGAAAAAATCTGATAGATATTTTTAAAGAAAATTCACAATTTATAGACTAGAATTAAGGAGAAATTCTTGGAAAGTAGTGTAAATGTTCTCAATATAAGTGTAAAAAAAAATAAACTAGACTTCACTAGAGTGGATTCTTATTTTACGGAATTACTAACTAAACTATCAAGTGATATTGTTAACTAAATTCTATATAATTATTTAACAACCACCACAAATATAATGACCATGAAATAAAAAACTGAATAATACTCAGACTATGTCTTCATAACACATCAGGTGTAACTTCACATTGAAAAAGGATGATATAAATATAAGGGATTGAGAAATAAATATGTATAATATGTATTTCTATATTGTTAGTGTTAACTAAAATAATATAGGTTCACAAAAAAATTCCAGCATGACCTTATCATAAGTAATAATTTGTCACACACATAGCCTAGTTTTTTGAAAGGGTATATGTCTATCAAGGAAATCTAGAAGATAAGAAATGAAAATAAATATATGAACATGAAATTACAAATGATCATAATCCAAAATATCCATAAATTATATAAAGTTCATGAAATTAAGAAAATACCACTTATACACAAGTTAGGGAAACAAAAAACTTAATAAGTACCAAAAATGAAGGTTTAATGAGTGATAACACTTGAATGAAAAACTTGTAGAAAATCCCCGCATGTCTTCTCCACTCATAAATTAAATGGTACAAATTATCCAACTAATTTTCAAGACTCCAAATGGAATAGAATATTATCCTTTGATTCATTACCCTTACCTGGATCATGTACCATAGGTTCTATATGCATCCTAAGTGAGACACATGTAAGGTATGAGCATAACATACTCACTAGGTGATCACCTCCCTATCCCCAATATCCTTTCATAATCCAAAATGTACAAAACAATTATAAAAATATATAGGAATAAGAAATATAAAAAATGATATACTTTAATAAAGTCATTTAACATATATTTCAATGATAATGAAAAACCCATTATATTGAGAGGATCTATAACTTATATACTTACTTTAGGACTGACTTAGGATATTATATAACTGATATAAAAGAATTAAGGTGAAAAAAACATCCCATTAAAGGGAAAAGTAATCATATATATTAGTATTAGGTAAATATTGCATCCCATCCATTCAGGAATAAGGGAAGGGGTATACTAGTGTCCAGGTATAGAGATCCCATAACATACCATCAACCTACCCATTGATAATGTGTTTACTTGAGAAAAATTTTATATATAATCATATAATATCACTTTATTTTATGGTTCATACTCTACCTATATCCAATTTAACAACAAATATAACTTGTATTACAATTTAGAGCATGTCAGGAAAGCAACAAGAAAGATCATAACACATGTTATAACCTGAAAATTATTCTAAATAATGGAGGGTGTCATCATGACATAAAGAATACATCAATTCTATTTTATTGACATTAATAACTTATTTAACATGAAATGAAAAAAACCAAACAAATAAAAATTCAATAGATTTGCAGTCTACTCTTTCAACATGATAAGCATAAACCATGGTAAGTAAAAAAACTTACAAACACTGTTATAAGATTTGTAAAAAATATAATATGTAATGTTATAGGAATACGAAAACCTTACCTTGCCTAGGGGGAATCAGTAGTGAAAGTTTATGGGAGATAGGGATTGGAGGATCAGGATCGGGTAGGGTGTGAAGGGGGCTGACAACAATGGAGAAGGGGGTTGATGGCGATGGAGTAGGGCCTGAAGGGGGACAATTGCGACAGAGAAGACAGTCAGTGGTGAGTGGGAGAAGGGGGTTGGAAAGAGGGGGATAAGGTTTGATAGGGTAGGAGGAAGAGGGGGGATGGGTGTCGAGTTCAGGGGGGAGAAAAAGTGTATCATGTAAAAAAATGTTTTAGAAGCGTTTTTTAAAAATTCACTGCTGATTAATAATTTTGGTGTAGTGTGAATTGATCCTTGAGGAAGAGATAGTGGATCAGGAGCAGTCTAGAGCCTTATGGCTTAAGGAGGGTGATCGCAATAGTGGTTTCTTTCATGTTTGTATCAAATAAAGGAAGAGATATTTTTCTACTAATTTGATGCTGGACAACGACTCTTTCAATAATGACGTAAATGTGGTTGGAGGTATGGTTGAATCTCACTTCAAATATCTCATTGGTGAAGCTAATCCTTTAATGTAGGAGGGTTATCCTATGGGGTATTCTGATATTTTTGGTAATATTTTAGTGGTGGTGTTTGATCAAATGGATTTTTATATTTCCATAATTCTGGTGGATAAAGAAGTGTCGGAGGCAGTTTCATGTCTCAACCATGAGAGTGATCCAGGGCCTGATAGCTTCCATGGATCCTTTTATATGGCCACCTAGAGTATTATAAAAGGTTAGATTGTGGATTTTATTCTATATTTTTTAGGGGATGTGGGCTACCAATAGTAACCTACATGACTATTATGGTCCTTATTACTAAGGTTAAAGATCCCTCTCTTATTAGTCAGTTCAGACCCATAATCATGTACAATTTCTCGTACAAGGTGCTAGCTTGTATTCATAACAAAATTCATGCACCTCTTCTCAAAAATCTGGCTTCAGAGGGGAAACACAATTTTATTCAAGGAAGATCCATTCCAGATATTATTGGGATGGATTAAGAGATGATAGAGGATCTTAATACTAAATATCCAGGTTCTAATATTTCCATCAAAGTTGATACGGACAAGGGTTTTGATAGAATGGAATAGATATTTATTATAAAAATTATATCAAATATAGGCTTCTCTACATGGGTGATTGACCTCTTTTTTAGATGTTATAGATCCACTGAGTTTTATGTCATTTTTATGGAGAAAATATGTGGTTTATTTAAAGAATTCTGGTGTCTGAGATAGGGGGATTCATTATCTCCAAGTATCTTCATCCTAGCATAGGATGCTGTTAGTATATCCATCATGATGAGTATCGAGGATGGTTCCATTCTTCCCTACCAGTGCAGAACAAACATCATTGGCATTTCCCAGTCACTCTTTGTAGATGATATCTTTATTTTTAGTAATGGGAGTATAAGGTCTATTCACAATCTCAACAAAATCCTAGATGATTATAGTAAGTGGAGTGCTCAAATTATCAACAAATAAAAAAGAAATATTTTCATTACTAACCGCTTCCCATAGAGAAGGAGTAAGATGATCGAGGATTCCCTTGGAGTTGAAAGAATGAAATTTTCCATGAATTACTTGAGTGCCCCTATTGCCTCAAGACACATCCATATCCACCATTTTGAGGTTCTTCTAGAAAAAATTTCTAGTTGGATTATGAACTAGAAAAACCACTTTCTTTCATTTGGAGGCTGCATTAATCTCATTAATTTCATCCTCTCATCCATTCCAATGCATATTTTATATACTCTCCAAATTCCAAAAAATGATTATTAGAAGAATGGAGAATATGTTTTTGCAATTCTTGTGGGATGAAAATGATTATAGGTGATATTGTTGGTACTCGTGGGATAATATGGATAAAGAGGTGGAGGTGGGGGGTGTTAATGTCAAGAATGTGGAAGAAACCATTCACTGTTTACAAGCCCGCATTGTTTGGGACATGATGGAAGGCTACTCCTTGTAGGGAAAATTCATCTCTTGTAAGTATGGGTTAGTTATGAAGACAAAAAATGATAATTCCTTGAGAGTGTGGGAAAAAATTAAGGGGAATGTTCAGGAATTTTAGCCTTATGCGCACAGGGTGGTGGGTCGCAGTGACATCAGCTATTGGAATCACAACTGGGTGAGAGTGAAATTGGGATTTCCAATATTCCCAACTCCTTTGATATCATTCAGTAAAGCCAACATGTTTCTTTTTCTCATACACTCCACTTTAAACCAATAACAACATGATTTTTTTGCTGATATCATTATGAGAAATAAGGTGAATAAACTAGTTTTCATGCGATCATCTTACAAATCATTCAACACCAAGGATTATCATTCATTACAATGTGGCCTTGATGTCAGCAATGAATGGGGGGATTTGTTGGTGCTGGGAAATACCTACCAAATTCTTATTTTTGGTATGGTGCATAGGATATCATGCTATTTACACAAACAAATAAATTTAGTGGAAAGAAATCCCCTTGGCTTTTAAATTCCCATGCTACAAAAAACCAAGTGAGTAAGAAAATATTCATCTCTTTTTTCATGGAGACTAGGAGCATATTATTGGAAGAGTCTTGGATAATTTTTTGGCTTCAACTCCCATATTGGTTCATGTGATGATTTCATTCACTGATGTTTTGATGGTATGGGAACTAACAAATATTAACATAAGGAGAGATCTATCATGTTGGATGCAGGTTGTTGGAAAATATGGTTTTCAAGGAATGATCATCATCATGAGGGAATCACTAGCTCAAATCTTACTATGGTAGAAAGTTCAAGGAGTATGGCTGCTGAACTCTGTCTTCTGCTAAAAAATTGGGATAAGGCACCATCTATGAGGAATTTGATATTTGGGAGAGCATCTTCCTTACTTCCCTAGAGGTCGTCTCCCTAGGGAAGATTGGTCAAATAGAACCCACCCAAGACTAGTATGAAACACAATACTGATGGATCCTATAATAATGGGATCAAGAGGGGTGGTGGTGTGGTTTACAATGATAGGGGCCCAGTTGTGTTTTATTTTTCTACTGATTATGGTTATGGTGATTCACTTATGGAAGAAACCAAGGTGATTATTAACAGTATAAATATATTTTGTGAACGTAATTTGAATCTTGAAATGGTGGAGATATATTCTGGGGTCATTTATAATTCCCTTCACATGAATGAAATAATTCTATGGAGAATCACATATGACATTCAAGGAATCAATATACTTATGACTGACCAGGTGTATGTGCATCGCACTTGGTGTGATGGTAACAGGGTTATGGATTGCTTGGCCTTTAGGTATGTTCATGCTGGGTCTTCTATTTTATTTACTTTCATTGGTTCTCTTCATCCTAAGTGTGTGAACATTGTGAGATGGGATGCACTCACTTTTCACATTTTTCACCCTCCCTATGGTTTCTTGTCTAAATTTTACCTTTTTAAATAAATAAATTCATAATTTAATCCAAAGCTCCAAATAAAAATAAATATTAAATACATAGTTGTACAACCAAATCTTATCAAATAAGTGAGAAAATTTGAGAATAACTCATTTAAGACTTCTCAATAGAAAACAAGAATAATTTAAAGTATTAAAATATATTTAACGATGACTTTGGTTGTCATGACTTTTCCTAGAGGGGCTCGTGCCACGACTACCCCAAGCAGGCCTCTAATAGGCTAGGGGTTGGTGACTAAAACTGAGTAGGCATATCCCACAAATTAGAGACATTAGCCTAAATTATCTGTACACATGCACACATATCCAATCCACAAAAGGTTGAAATGTAAAATAACTTAAAGGATTCATGTATACATCTAAGATCCCAAAATGAAGTAAAATAGTGAATGTACTATAAAATAAATATGGAAACAAAAACACCCACAAAAAAGAGTCTATAACCACAAGTCTAACTAATACTGTAAAGAGTCCAACCTGCTCCAAGGGTGAGGACTATGTCAAAGATATGATCCCAAAACCCCCCCGGTCTACCCAGCTCCATCTATACTCTATCCGCTCCTGGTCCTCCTATGAAACCATCAATGGGTTGCTCATCTGCATAAAACATGACATGTGCAGAGAAAGCCTTTCAAGGGTGAGTATAACAATACTCAGTAAGAAACCCCAAAAACACTAAACATGAAACACCAAGTATAGTCAGCTCAATAAAATATGAAAAATTTTATAACAGATAAAATGAGTAGAGAAAAACCCAAATATACTTAGGAGAGACACCGCACCATCAGGTGGTCATAACCAACTGCCAGCCACATGATTCTGCACAAAGCACGCTTATTCTGGGTGAACTCACTCCTCAGGTAACGATATCATTGAGGACACATGAATAAGGGGTCTAGATCATTTGAGCCCCAAAAAAGAGAACGTATTTTTCATTGAATACTATGATACAAAGAGAGGGGGTTATTCCCAAAATCACTCGGGGATACCACAAACCTAATCTAGATCAACCCGCTACATAGGGGATCACACCCACACACACTGGGGGATACCACAAAATCTACCATTACAGACTGTTATATCGAGGACCAATTCCATACCCTCAGAGGTTACATCAATTCCACAACTCCACTAGGGTTTATAGAGGATCAAAATCTAGTCTTCAGGAGGGATACCGTACTCTATCAGAGACTCGACCTCTATAGGTGATTACAATCTCGTGATGTGGATGTAATGATGCACTAATCCCATGAGGAAAGGACCAAGGTAATTCTCTCAACCTATGTTAGTCCAGAATAAAAATGACTACTAGTCTCAAAAAGACTATACAACATTAGGTTCTCAACACCGTAGACGGATCATCGATTAAAATACCTGTTTAGGAGTTATGATCGTTTGAATGAAACCACCCGCAGGCCTTCTAGGGGTCTATGGACCTACCACTACGGTCGACCGCTACAGTCAATTAACTTACCACATGGACTGACTGTGTGGTCACTGCACCCATGGTCGACCTTTGCGGTCGACCATCATGGTTGGTACACCTACGACATCTCAAGTGGCCGTAACCCCATGGTCGTCGCTGTGTCGCCGGTCACTGCTACCCAAATGGTCTCCACCGACAAATGCTGCCACTAGACGTAGGTCTCTAGTGTCACACTAGTGGTCCCATCTTTAGACCAACACGCCTCCTTCAATTCCCAAAAATATAAGGATCATAGATCCAAGCTCCATGGATCCCAATCTACACAGATCGATCCTCATTTGTCGATTCAACTCAAATTTAGGGGTTCGATCGAGTTCGGAACCACCCAAAAATGTAGAACTGAGAAATACGAGGTTCCAATAGAGAATAATGTGAAGAATGGGGGGGGGGGAGCACATGAGAAACCTTGCGGAGCGAACCTAATCCGTTTTTCATGTCAGCCTCGATTCGTTTTATTTAGAAAGATAAACAAAGAGGAATAAATCAACAAACCAAAAAAATACATCTATATTAAATACACCAATGATGAAAATATCAATTATTATTCATTGAATTGATTTGACTTCATTTGGGATGAATAACGGGATGAAAAACACAAGAAAAACCCTCCTGTGTTGATTTTTTTCGATCATTATGTCATGTTTGTTGGTGAGATCCGTAGAATCCGAATCTGTGTCGATCGATCCATGATCTACCACCATTCACATGAGAGGATTCTCCCATTTTCTCTATAGAGATCCTCTAGTGTCTCTAGGGTTATGTGGCTAACCCAGTTATTTTTGAAATTTTTTCTAATTAAAGACAAAATAGTCGATGCATTTGAAATAATTTTTTTAATAAATTATTTTATTCCTTTTACGTCCCATGAATTTTTTCCCAAATGACCCATGATAACCAATTTTTGGTCGTACCAAGGGTAAAGACGACATTTTGAACTCAATGGTGCCCTCAGATTTCTAATCTAGAAACTTGTTTTAGAGTTATTCTATTTTTTCAGAAAAACTGTGTGTGTGTTATTAAATATTTTAATATTTTTTAAACATTTATTATGGGAACACTGTAACACCCCAAGATTCCGTAGTATGTTATTTTATTTAAAGTAATTCAATAATTTGCACTACACGAAACACCAAGTTCGAGCACACCAGGACTTTCCAAACTAGTCATTCAAAAAGTAGTTATGAATAGTATTAATTGAATTTTGAATTTTATATACTTCATATAATTTTAGAATTCATATTATGTGTTTATTAGACATAATATAAGAAAAAATTATTATTTTTAGATAAAAGAAGTATTTTTAAAAAAAATGAAAATTTACCACCTTTTAATGGGAAACCCTTTTTAAAACCAATATTTGACACTTTTATATATTCAATTTAATGAAATTAAATTCTTCTTTATAATTGGGACATAAATATTTAGTTTTGGATAAATGTTTGTAACTTCTCTGATAACTTCTATATTTTGATTTTTATTGAATACAACTTTTTTAATAAAAATAATTTATAGTGTTAAATTGTGTATTTGAATGGTTTGGAAGTATAATTAGATTAAATTTTTATCATTTAATATAATATAGGTAATTATAAGTAATTTCACATTTAAATTTTACATAAACACATGTCAATCTTTTGATAGTTTTTACTTTTAGAAAACCTGCTTTTCAGTTTTGACAATGAGAATTAATTTTAAATTAATTAATTTAACTTCTATGTTTTGAATTTTGTAAAATAGAATTCATTTTTGGATTCATAAAATGAAGATTAGTTTAGGGTGAATTTTTTTATTTTTCTTGAAACTTTCAATTTTTGATGAATAGTGAAAAACACTTCGTTATTGGTTAAAACCAACTTTTTATTTAAATAATTATTTATTTTATTTTAAATTTTTATGTAAAAATGGATACATAATAACTATATATTTTCAACATAATTCATTTGAGTCATTTCATAATATGTTTAGATATATAAAATTTTATCGAACTTTTTACCGTCTTTTACCCACCTCCTAGAAGCATTTGAAAATTTGTATAAAACAAAATTTTACCGATTCTGTGAGTAGAATTTCAAAAATATGAGATACATAGTTAATATCTGTAAGTAAAATGTGGTTCAATAAGATGAAAATAATTTTTGGTGAATAGTAGCTTTTTACTTTTATTTACCACAATTAAAAGTAAATAGGGTAATTAAGGGTAAAAATGACATCATAATTACCCTAACACATGTTCTAATTCTATTGGATAAGTGTAATTCGAAAAAAAAAACAACCGTAGGAATAAAATATGATCCCCTTTGGTCCACTTGGGATAGATTATGACATTTATTATTATTTTATTTAAATAAGAGTTAAAAGAGTTAAAATCAATGTTTAATAACTAAACCATTTTTAATATATGGTTATACATAAGATAAATTCGACTATAAATATTAATTATAAATCTAAAAATATTTCCTACATAATGTCATTTTATTTAGAATTTTTATACATTAAATAATTAAATTTATTTATGATACAAGGATGATGTTGTAATTATCTTATTAATGATGGATTAAAATAATTGATATTATAAATATCCAAATAAATCTAATTTGAGACATTTAATAAATTAGACTAATTTTATAGGTTAATATAACATGTTAGGGTTGATTAAATGAATTGTTTTCGAATTAATAATGCTGTTATGAATTTAACCAAAACAAAATACCAAATAGTGTCAAAATTGACATAAAAAAGTTTAAAAAAAATATTAAATTATTAATTGATATTCTATTCCTAAAAATCTAAGGTTCGGAAAAAGGGATTAAATGGTATTATATATGTCATTAATGAACCACTTGAGGTTCTCTTGGATGTTTATAGTATGTTTATTAACCATATAATATAAAAATACAAAGAGACCTGGTAAATGTCAAACTATTTAACTAAGAGTTAAATCTAAAATATAAGGTTAATATGATGACCTAAAACTATATAAAACCTATTAGATGAAAGTTTTCAGACCCATACCCATATTATTCTTTAAATAATTTATTTCGGAGCCATTATAATCTGAAAAGGATTTTATTATAAAATAATATTTCAAGATTTTCCTAAAGTGACCCTCACATATCTTATAAAAGGGAACTTCCCCTCCTCTCCATTTCACACCTTCAAAGCCAGTTGTCTTGGATAAACCCTACCAAAATATCCTCTCAACAGTACTCCCTTCATTCTAGATGCCTTACTTTAGTCTTAAAGCCAACCTAAGGATCCCTTTTGATCAAATCAAAAGGAAGAACCCGAAGAAGAGGTAAATATTTCATCACCTCTTTCAAGTTCTTTTCTTCTTCCACTTCCTCTTTATTTGTTTTTTCCATTATAAAATAATAACTCTAGTATATTATATATATTTTGATGTTATTATAAAAATGGTAAAACCATATTCATTATTCTATCCACCATATAAATGACAAAGTCACCATACGTGCGTACGTACGGATTACCGTCTCCACATCGTGGTGTAGTTTGTTATTAAAACACTTCATTATTTGGATGGGTATAATAATGAGTATAACTGATGTAAATAATAAATATAACATGTTAATGATTATGTATATATGATATACCATCGAATTACATACAATTTAACCATCAATATAATGATATTGTTGCTCGTGCGTACGTACGGATTAACGTCTCCACGAACACGATGAGATTCATTCCCCATTGTAATAATTCAAGAATAATTTTAATTTTATGATTAAAAATAATGTTTATGAACTTAATATCATTCTGGGTATGAATAAAATACATCCTATCCATAACAAACATGTCTTATGTAACAGAGTATATAAAGGAAAACATATCAGTTAACACCCAAAACGATGATACTACTAAAATATTATTAACAAAGAAATATTAGAGGATCGTATATGATATCCTATTTATGTATATAGTTCATGTATAATTTAATAAAAATGATTTAACTGTTATACAGGAGGTCAACTTACCCTCGACCAAGGAAAAGTACAAGGTAAGGGGTTTCTTATCTCACTTTTAATTCCGTGAGATTTTCATTGTTCGCCACTTATTTATTGCATGTGGGGTATTTTATACTGCCATTTGATATATATTATCATGATTATATTTAAATTCATGGTATTTTTTGATTCATTTGGTGGATATTAACTTTTTTTTATACAACTCGATTGATTACAATGTGATAAGGATTTTTCATCTCACTTTCTATTCCCTTGAGATTCATGCTATATTAGCCACTATTTCCTATTGTGTGGTGTATGTACTACCCATGATTGTATTATTGGTGTAATATACATTAATTTATTGGTATTTAAATCTTCATTGTATGATCCTTCTTTCATGGGGTGTATGTTTCGTGAGTTATCAAATTGGTAAGGGAATTTTCAATTTCAATCTCCACTCATTGGGCTTTACGCATGCTTCATTGATTATTTTTACTCCAAGATTATGTGTGGGATAACTATTTATTATTTATGTAGTAATTTACACTCCCCTTTGTGTGGATATACTTTTTATACACATAATAACTCCATTAATAATTTCTCAAGTCATTGATATGTACTTGATAAGAGTAATCTTAACTCAGTTTCCATTCATTGAGTTAAACATCCAAGTCAATGATATTGTTTTTACCAGAATATGTGTGAATGTACTCTAATTGATTTTAACTAAATATCCAATCATATTGAGTGTATTTATATTTTTCACACATATTTATGTCATTGATTTATTCTTAACCTAAGGATACAATCATTATAAGGTATTTCATCTCAATTTGCATTCCATTGAGACTTCTTTGTTGTTATATGCCAATTCACTTTTATATGTTATATATAATGTACTTTGACATATTATATCATGAATCCCTTTATTCTCATGATATTATAAAGTTTTTATTACCCCAATTATTTGTATTTTAGCGTCTCTTATTTGGTTAGGAACTCTAACTAAAATAACATTTTAAAGGTTTTAAAATTTTATTCTTCTAAATATTTCTCATTAAAGTCCATGTTTTAAAAATGGTTTTAAGGATTTACTTATATGGCAATGAATGTTTTAAAATTTTAGTTACTTTCAAAAGTTTCAAAGTGTTATGGGAAACTTTGATTAAAAAATCTATTTTAAACATATTTTTGATAAATAACGATACTTTTAAATGTTTTCATGAAAATGGGATATTTCTCTCAAATATTTTTTTACTAATCATTTTCAACTATGTCAACATTCTTTATGGGATATTATTCTTGATCGAGGTTGATTTATTATGATACAAATCTTTCATACTCTATTGAGGGTTTTGTGATATTTTTGATTGTGGATGTGTTATTTTTATACCATTCATGGTTTATGGATAAAGTATTGAAATTTCCTTTGCTAGTTTTGATACGAATGTTTATGTTATGTTTAAACCTTTCCATATGAGGAATGAATTGGACTTATTAAGTGACGGTTGGATCCCGCTATAGCTCCTCTATGCATCGGTAGGTATCATGAGACAAACTAGTGTCTTGGCACATGGCCTTGACAAAATCTTATTTGTAGTCTTGGAATAAGGACTTGAATATGTGGTTATGAAATATAGAATTATGCGTTCCATCATTATGAAAGTGGATATTGATTTTGCATGTGATTATTCGACTAGTATAATATACATGTGAATAAGTAAATGGAATTATTTGATTTTATCTTTTCCATATTATGCTGAAGTTCAAGTTTAAAACGCTTTTGTTTTAGTCTTACATTGCCTTAAATGTTTATGCTTATTTATGAAAGTTTTCACTATATTTTTGTCCTTACTGAGAATCTAAGATCACCCCTTTCTATGTTTTATTTTTCCTAGGATGTGAAGAAGTATATTATGACTGACCCATAGGGATAGTTTAAGGGATATGAGTGTGGCCTATGAAGACTAGGTTCTTGTAGTTTTTCATTTTATAATGTAATGTAAAACTTATTAATTTATCTAGTATTTCCAATGCTACTAAACTGATCGGTAATCGAGATTTCATCCCTTGTGATTATTCCAATGTTATGTAATAATGCACCGACTCTGGGTAACTGGGGTGAGGGCGTTACAGTTGGTATTAGAGGAAGTTTAGTACAAATCATGGAAGCTAGATTTAGAAAAACTCTAATTAGAGAAAATTACCCTAAGATAAACTTTGAGGATTAGTATAGAAGAACCTCCTAGAATTTTGGTATTTTAGATATTTTTTGAGTTTTCAAAGAAATACATCCCTGTCTAGATACGAGCAGGTAGAGGTGGCTCTAGAACAGATGTACCTAGGAGTGAAAACTCCGACAAGGAGTTTTGGGCTTGAACTGGGGTATCCTGGTACACGACAATGGGCCTTTCTGTACTCTTAGTTACGACAATCTCGGGAGATATGATTATTATAATTCACATTTTCATTACAAATATTTTTGAAGGATTTTAATATAAGATGAGAATAAATATCCTTGGTTAATATTAAGGTGTTTTAGATTGAAAATAGGTGTTATGATATTCTCTAAATGATTTTATGACTCACACTATGCTTACTTGTATTAGTCAATGGCTGGATTCCAAGGAAGTCATAGTAACATTGAACATGATGTACAATGTGGGAACGATGGTGGAAATGAGAAACTAAATGGAATGTTGATAGGTGTAAAAGATATCATGTTCATGCCGAATAATTTTTACAAAAATATGTTCAACAACATATATAATAACCAACTCCCAGATTCAACGAAGAAGAGGAAGTCAGTGAATGATAAGAGCTATAGTAGTGGAGACCATATAGAAAAGAAAGCTCAATTTCCATCTTGTAGGAAATGTGTAAATAGACACCTAGGAATGTGTATCAATGAATCAAAGAATGATTTATGTGGGGGAAAGAAGGATACAAATTAAAGAATTTTCAAGGAAAAATAAATAGTACTGCGGAAGAAAATAAAAAGGAACCTAAGAATCCAATTATAGTCATTTTTCGTAAATATAAGGGACCTTATAATTACCTGATTCAATGCCCTATTCTATAGGATAACCTCTTCGTCAAGGAACAAACTATGTGGAAATAAATGGATGGAGAAATGTTTAATGTATGAGATTACATTGGATGAATATTCTCTTGTATGTGTAACCATGCAATTTGTTATGTGAAAATGCTATTTGAGGATGAATTATATTTTATTTTGTGGATATTGTTTTAAAGAACCATTTGGGTGTATATGATCCTTGAATTTGAGGAAATTACAGGTTATTAATTTTTGGGATGAAAATGAGAGGTATGAGATAACATTTTGTGGTTAAATTATGTTATGGTTATTTTGAGAAATTTATCTCATTTTGGGAATGTTATAAAATATAGTTTTAAAAAAATACAAAAAGCAGACCCTGTGACAACCCATCGTTTCAGACAAAGCTGCGGGAATCAAACCCACAACCAGAGTGCGATTGAGATTTATTGCCTACCACTGAACTACGTGTAGTCCCTAGTTAGTGTGACTAATTATTTTTAGTTAAAAGATTTTATTGATCAATAATAAGTTGATTTTGGATTATATGTCTTACAAAATGGATATCCTTATTATAGGAAAATGATTTGGTGATTAAGTGATAAATGTTATTTTGGAAGATGTTTGCTCTGTTGGGAACACTATATGCCTAAGGAAAATAGAATACTATGGGATTTCATTTGAGGAGTAATGGTGGATTTTTATCAGTATTTTTATTGTGGATTTATTGAGATTTGGGTTATTTATATAAATTATTAACCTATCATAGACAATATTTGATTAGGTTAATTAATTTTAAGTATGTGAATTTAAGAGTATTCGATGTTATTTTGAGATACAATTTAATGCGGAAGACTACGTAATAAAATTCTTCTAAGTTTTGGGTTTCAATATTAGTTTGGATTATATTAAAGTATTTTAAGGAGAATTGTTTATTGAATGGTATTTATTGAACTTTGGGAATTGTTGGTTTAATTTTAGAAATTAAGATTATGATTTCTTTCTCTAAAGGATTATCCTTTTTGGGGATAATCTGATCTTGTACTAACCATTTTTGGTTTTGATTAATCTCTAAAGATAAAAGAAATATATTGTTTATCCTTTATGGATCATGTGATTCTCTATAAATTAACTCTAGCACTTAAGGTGTGACCAATAATCTTGAATACTCATCCTTTTAAAAAAAAGAGATTTGTTAGTGGTAGAAATTTATTAAGGGATGTAACTCTACTTAAAAAGTAAGTATATCCCTTTATGTTCTTATTCAATATCAAAAATAAATTTCTTAACTTTATGAAATGGAACTTGAAACAGAAAACGTTGTCTGTCTACTTTTTATACTGGGAAACTAATGACCATTTACCCCATCACAAGTTTGTGGTTTTCTTGTTGTTAAATTTCTCCTAATCTGTTTTCTATCACTCTCCACCAGAACATGAAACTTAGTTTATCTTCCATATCCATTTTTTCCTACATGGAATCCTAGTATGGGTTATCTCAGGTGACCTTTGTACTTCTCTTTCTTTCTTTCAAAGTGATAGTTTTATTGACTATTTTTTCTGATATGGGACTTTCACTAAAGCCCCCAGGCCTAATTTTAAAATTTCAAGGAAGCAATTTCCAAAAGGGGGGAATAATGTAACACCCCAAGATTTCGTAGTAAGTTATTTTCTTTAAAGCAATTCAATAACTTTCACTACACACAAAACTGAGTTCAAGCGCACTACGACTTACCAAACTAGCCATTCAAAAAGTGGTTATGAATAGTATTAACTGAATTTTGAATTTTATATACTCCATATAATTTTAGAATCCATATTATGTCTTTATTAGACATAATATAAGAACAAATTCATTTTTTTCAGTTTAAAAGAGTATTTTTCAAAAAATCAAATTTTATCAAAATTTAATAAAAAACCATTTTTAAAAACAATATTTGAAACTTTTATATATTCAATTTAATGAAATTAATTTCTTCTTTAGAGTCAAGACATAAAAATTTATTTAGGATAAATTTTTGGTACTTTTCTGATAACTTCCATATTTTGATTTTAATTGGAAACCACTTTTTTAATCGAAATAATTTATAGTGTTAAATTATGTATTTGAATGGTTTGGAAGTATAATTAGATTATATTTTTATCATTTAATACAATGTAGGTCATTATAATTAATTTCACATTTAAATTTGACATAAACAAATGTCAATCTTTTGATAGTTTTTACTTTTTAAAAAACCACTTTTCAGTTTTGACAACGAGAATTAATTTTAAATTAATTAATTTAACTTCTATGTTTTGAATTTGGTAAAATAGAATTAATTTTTGGATTCTGAATATCAAAATTATCTTATGTTGAATTTTTGGTATTTTTCTGAAAACTTTCAATTTTTGATGAATAGTGAAAAAACACTAGGTTATTGGTTAAAACCGAAATTTTATTTAAATAATTAGTTATTTTATTTTAATTTATTTTATGTCCAAATAGATACATAATACCAATATATATTCATTTTAATTAATTGGAGTCATTTTATTATAATTTTAGATATATAAAAGTTTATCGAACTTTTTACTGTCTTTTACCCACATCCTAGGAGCATTTGCAAATTTGTATAAAACATAATTTTATAGCTTCTATGAGTTGAATTTCAATAATCCTAGAGAAATGGTTCATATTAGTAAGTAAAATGTGGATCAATAAGATGAAAGTAATTTTTTGGTGAATAGTAACTTTTTTACTTTTATTTACCACGATTAAAAGTAAATAGGGTAATTAAGGGTAAACATTATATCATAATTACCCTAACACATGTCCTAATTCTATTTGATAAGTGTAATTCGACCAAAAATAATCTTAGGAATAAAATATTATCCCATTTGGTCAATTTGGGTCAGATTAGGACATTTATTACTATTTTGTTTAAAGAATAGTGAAAAGAGTTAATATCAATGTTTAATAACTATTTTTTTAATATAGGGTTAAAAATAAGATAAATTAGAATATAAATATTAATTAGAAATTTAAAAAGATTTCCTACATAATGGTATTTTATTTATAATTTTTGGACATTAAATAATTAATTTTATTTATGACACAATGATGATGTAGTAATTACCTTATTAATGAAAGATTAAAATAATTGATATTATAAATAACCAAATAAATCTAATTTGATACTTTTAATGAATTAAACTAATTTAATAGGTTAATATTACATGTTAGGGTTGATTAAATGAATATTTTTTGAGGTAATAATGATGTTATGAATTTAACAAAAACAAAATACCAAATAGTGTCAAAATTGACATAAATGTGTTTTTAAAAACAATATTTTATTATTAATTGATATTATATTCCTAAAAATCTAAGGTTCAGACAAAGAGATTAAATAATATTATATATGTCATTAATTAACCACTTGAGGTTCTCTTGGAATTTTATAGTAAGTTTATTAACCATATAATATAAAAATACAAAGAGACATGGTAAATGTCAAACTATTTAACTATGAGTTAAATCTAAAATATAAGGTTAATATGATGACCTACACCTGTATAAAACCTATTGGTTGAGCGGTTTTCATCCCATAAACACCTTATCCTTTAAATAATTCATTTTGGAGCCATTAGAAACCGAAAATGATTTTATTATAAAATAATATTTCAAGATTTTCCTAAAGTGGCCCTCACATCTCTTATAAAAGGGTACCTAACCTTCTCTGAAATTCACACATTAAAATCCATTTGGCTCTGCCAAAACCTCACCAAATATCCTCTAAACTGTCCTATATTCATCCTAGAGGCCTAATTTAGTCAGAAAGCCATCCTAAGGAGCCCTTTTGATCAAATCAAAAGGAAGAACCCGAAGAAGAGGTAAATATTTCATAACCTCTTTCAAGTTATTTTCTTATTCCACTTCCTCTTTATTGGTTGTTTCCATTATAAAATAATAACTCCAGTATTTTATATATACTAATATGTTATTATAAAAATGGTACAACCATATTCATTATTCTATCCACCCTATAAATGACAAAGTCACTATACGTGCGTACGTACAGATTACCGCCTCCACATCGTGGTGTAGTTTGTTATTCAAACAATTCATTATTTGTATGGGTATAATAATGAGAATAACTAATGTAAATAATAAATATAACATGTTAATGATTCTGTATATATGATATAACATCCAATTACATATGATTTCACCATCAATATAATGATATTATCGCTCGTGCGTACATACAGATTACCGTCTCCACGAACGCGATGAGATTCATTCCCCATCGTAATCGTTCAAGAATAATATTCATTTAATGATTAAAAAATAATATTTATGAACTTAATATAATTATGTATATTAATAAAATACATCCTATCCCTAAAAAACATGTCTTACTTAACCGAGTATATAAAGGATAACAGATCAATTAACACCCGAAACGATGATACTACTAAAATATTATTAACAAAGAAATATTAGAGGATCATATATGATATCATATTTATGTATATAGTTATTTTATAATTTAATAACAATGATTTAACTATTATATATGAGGTTAAAATACCCTCAACCAAGGAAATTTACAAAGTAATAGGTTTCTTATCTCACTTTTAATTCTTTGAGATTTCCATTGTTCGCCACTTATTTATTGCATGTGGTGTATTGTATACTGCCATTTGATATACATTATCATGATTATCTTTACATTCATGGTATTATGTGATTAATTTGGTGTTTATTAACTTTTTTTCATACAACTCAATTGATTTCAATGTGATAAGGGTTTTTCATATAACTTTTTATTCCTGTGAGATTCATGCTATATTGGTCACTATTTCTTATTGTGTGGTGTATGTACTGCCCATGATTGTATTATTGGTGTAATATAATTTAATTAATCGGTATTTACATCTTCATTATATGATTCATCTTTCATGGGGTGTATGTTTCGTGAGTTTCCAAATCGGTAAGGGAATTTCCAATTTCAATTTCCACTCATTGGGCTTTATGCATGATTCATTGATTATTTTTAATCTAAGATTATGTGTGCAATCACTATTTATTATTTATGTAGTAATTTACACTCCCCTTTGTGTGGATATACTTCTAATACACATAATAACTCCATTGGTAATATATCAAGTCATTCATATGAACTTGATAAGAGTAATCTTATCTCAATTACCATTCATTGAGTTAAACATCCAAGTCATTGGTGTTGTTTTTAAAAGAATATGTGTGAATGTACTATGATTGATTTAAAATGAATATCCAATAATATTGAGTGTATTTATATTTTTCACACATAATTATGTCATTGATTTATTATTAACCTAAGGATACAATCTTTATAAGGGATGTCATCTCAATTTACATTCCATTGAGACTTGTTTATTGTTGTACACCAATTCACTTTTATATGGTGTATATAATGTACTTTGACATAGTATATCATGAATACCTTTATTATCATGATATTATAAAGTTTTTATTACCTGAATTATTTGTATTCAAGCATCTCTCATTTGGTTATAAATTCTAACTAAAATAACATTTTGAATGTTATAAAAATTTATTCTTCTAAATCTTTCTCATTAATGACCATGTTTAAAAAACGGTTTTAAGGATTTATTTATATGGACATGAATTTTTTCAAATGTTAATTCCTTTAAAAAGTTTCAAAGTGGTATGTGACACTTTTATTCAAAAATCTATTTTAAAAAACTTTTTTATAAATATTGATACTTTTAAATGTTTTCATGAAAAACAGATATTTCTCTCAAAGATTTTTTACTGATCATTTTTAACTATGTCAACATCCTTTATGAGATATTATTCTTGATCGAGGTTGATTTATTATGATACAAATCTTTCATACTCTATTGAAGGTTTTGTGATATGTTTGACTATGGATGTTTTATTTTTATACCATTCATGGTTTATAGATAAAGTATTGACATTTCGTATTCTAGTTTTAATATGAATGTTTATGTTATGTTTAAACATTTTCATATGAGGAATGCATTGGACATAGTAAGTTATGGGTGGAGCCCTCTATAACTCCTCGATGCATCATTAGGTATCTCAAGAAAAACTAGTGTCTTGACATAAGGCCTTGAAAAAATCTTATTTGTAGTCTTGGCACAAGGCCTTGACTATGTGGTTATGAAGTCTGGAATTATGAATTCCATCATTATGAAAGCAGCTATTGATATTGTATTTGATTATTTTACTAGTATAATATCCATGTGAATAATTAAATGGAATTATTTTATTTCATATTTTCTATATTATGCTGAATTTTAAGTTTAAAAGGATTTTTTTGAGTCTTACATTTCCTTAAATTTTTATTCTTATTTATGAATGTTTCCATAATATTGTTATCCTTACTGAGCTTCTGAGCTCACCCCTTTATATGTTTTATTTTTCCTAGGATGTGAAGAAGTATATTATGACTGAGCTACAGGGATAGTCTAAGGGATATGATTGTGGCCTATGGAGACTATGTTGTTGTAGTTTTTCATTTTATAATGTAATTTAAAACTTATGAATGTTTATAGTATTTACAAGGGTGAAAAACTGACCGGTCTTTTGATATTTGATCTCTTGTGATCATGCCAATTTTATTTAATTATGCACCGACTCTGGGTAACTGGGGTCGGGGCGTTACAAACACTGAGCCATGAAATCTCACACTGTCTCAGTTCATGGTCTCAAAATCAATCCATATAATATCCAAAAAATAGTACACAGAAAATCCAAGATGTTATATTATCCCCACTTTGGGGATTTACATCTCCGAAAAGCCCAAACAAGGTCTAATCAAATAGATGAGGGTACTGTGCTCGAATATGAGCCTCTAAATCCCATGTTCCTTCTTGTATATTCCTGTGTTATCACCGAAAACACAACAAAGGAATCAATCACCAATGAAGTATCCTCTTCTATTGATCCTCGATCTCCACTGGGTACTCATCCAAGGTCTCTCCATCCTCAATGTCCAGCTCACCCTAGTCGATGACTTGTGATTGGTCATGCATTTACCTCCTCAACTATGACACAAGGAAGACATAATATACCAAATCTAACTGTGGTTTTAGATCCAAGAGGTACACCACCTCTCAAACTCTATGAAATATTTGGGAAGTGCTGATAAACCTCAGAGATATCTTGTCACCCCAGTTAAATATCCATAATACCTATCGTGGTGAAACCCAAAGGAACACACAATCTCCTTCTTAAAACTCCAAATGCCTCCTTGGCCTATAAGAATAAGAATTATGATGAATATGTGTAGTCTTCATCCACTTCTAGATGATTTTCACCTTCCCTATATTATCTTGGACCTACTTCGGTTCCATGAGTGCTAAATCTCCTGGGTCATTCTAGAAAAGTGGTGACATATAGGGTCACCTGTACAAGGCCTAGAATGGTTCCATACTAATGATGGAATGGTATCTATTGTTGTATAAAAAATACACTAATGGGAGGTGATCCTCTAAACTATGGTCAAAGTCTAACATGTAATCCCACAATATGTCCTCTAAAACCTGAATATTCTGCTTAGTCTGGCCATCTGTCTGGGGGTGAAAGGTTGTGCTCAATCATAGATGGGCCCCAAGAACCTCCTTCAAACCCTTACACAATTTGTATGCAAAGAGACCATTATGATCAGAAACTATCATCGATGGGAATCCATGGAGTAGAACTATCTCCGGTATGTAGAGGCGTCCCAAACTCTCTACTGAACTCTGCTCTAGAATAGCTAGTAAGTGGGCTGACTTGGTGAGTATATCAATGATCACCTAGATGGAATCATGTCCTCTAGATGTACATGGTAAAACCACCACAAAGTCTATCAATATCTCATTCCACTTATATTTTGGCACTTCAATGGGTTGAGCTAAACCCACTGGAACTTTGTTCTCAGCCTTCAATTGCTGAAAAGGCATCGAAAAATGAACTCTGCAACTCCTTTTTTCATTACCAGCCACCAAAAATGATGTCAGAGTTCTTGGTAAATCTTCTCCACACCTGTATATACCAAAAAATGGGATATATAAAACTCCCTGAGAAACTCCTCTTGCAACACCACTGGTACTATTGTACATCCTCAATAGAAAACTATGTGCACCCCACCTTTTGTGTATCCATCAGGATCATGCCCTATAGATATCTGAGCACATAGGGTCTCATACATGGTATCTCTAAGATGTGCCTCCCCAACTCGCTGTAAGAGTGGATGGGTGGAAATCATCGACTAGAGGCAAGATGTTCCATATCTATCCATAAAGTATATATGAAACAAGGCCAATTTCTTTGATTCCTTGCTCAACAACTATGAATAAGATATTCTACTGAGAGCATCTGCCACCACGTTTCCCTTCTTAGGAGTATAGACAATCCCAAAGTCATCATTATAAAGTAAATCAATCCATATCCTCTATCTCAAGTTAAAATATTTCTGAGATAATATATACATGAGAATCTTGTGATCAGAGTAGATGATAAACCGCTCACCCATTAGGTAGTGTCGCGACATCTTCCTTGCAATAACTGCCACTACTAATTGAAGATCATGGGTTGCATAGTGCTTGTTGTGTGGTCTCAAATGGCGTGAACCATGTGCAATCAATTCTTTCCTATATATAAGAAAACAAGCAAGTCTAGTCCCTGATGCATTGCAGAACATCATGCACTCGATGACTTTCTTCGGTAACTTCAGTATGGGAGCACTCGTAAACCTATGCCTTAGCTCCTAAAATCACTTCCAAAACTTTTTTTTCCACATAAAAGGATTCCCCTTTCATTTCAAATATTTCAAGGTTGATTCCACTCTAGATAAGTTGGGTAAAAACCTCCTATAGTACCCTACCAATCCAAGGAAACATCGTACCTCGGTAACACTCTTGGGTGGCTCCCAATAAAGCACTGACTCACCCTTCGCTGGATCAACTAAAACTCCAGCCACTGAGATGAAATGTCCCAAAAAATGGACCTATTGAATCCATAACTGAAACTTCATGAGATTACCATAATTTTGGTTCTCTGAAAGGGTGTCCAAGACTATCCTCAAGTATCTCATGTGCTCCTCCTCAAACGTTGAATACACTCGGGTATCACTAATGAAGACCACCATGAACCTGTCTAAGTAAGGATGAAAGATCTGATTCATGAGTCCCATTAACACTACTGGGGAATTCATCATTCCAAATGGAACCACCAAGTAATCATAGTGACCATAATAACATTTGAAAGACGTCTTCAGTATATCCTCATCTCGTACTCGTAGCTGGTGATATCCAGAAACAATATCATTCTTCAAGAACCATCATGCCCCTTTAAACTAATCAAAGATGTCATTGATCATCAAAAGTGGATAAGTTTTCTTCAAATTCACCCAATTCAAGAACCGGTAATCTACACATAACCTCAATATCCCATCTTCCTTCTTGGAAAACAAAACTAGGGCTGCCCAGAGTGAAACACTGGGTCTCATGACACCATTCCTCTACAAGTCCTCCAATTGTATTATCGGTTTACAAAGCTCTGTGGGAGCCATCTGATATGCATGTGTAGATATCAGAGTAGTTATATGATTTAGATCAATGTAGAAGTCTATTTACCAATGGGGAGGTAAACCTGGAACAAATTTAGGAGAGACACCCTCATACTCTTCCACCACTACAGGAAACTGGGGACTCATATCGTCCACTACACTGAGGGTGAAGATAGAAAAATGATGAGTAATCAGATGAAACCTCCTATGTTTGAGTCTATCCTACACTGTATGTGTTTCATTTTAACCAAAAAAGGAAAACCTGGTTCCATCACTATGAACACACCACATTCTTCACCTAAAATAGTAAATCTGAACATGAATTGTGGATAACCAGTCTATAATAAGAATGAAGTCTTAAGGCCTCAATGCCGCTACCAAGTGATCTGAACCAAAAATCCCACCTCCAAGAGTTACGTCACACTACCAGCAAGAGTTTGTGATCATCGAGTCTCCTATAGTAGGAGTCTACAAGCGCAAGGGTCGAGTCAATGGTTCAACCAGAATCTCTGAGTCTCAAACAATATTTGTGGAAAGAAATAAATGACTAGCACCTATGTCTATCAAAACTAAATTTGAGGTGGAAAAGACACATATTGTAGCTCGTATCATCCATGGATTCTCAAGTTCATAATCCTTTACTTCCTGTAGCTAGCCTTGTCCCTATCCACCAGTTCCCTGAGCCTGGCGTGGACCAGCTGGGAGTGGTGGTGGTAATATGTCAAAACATCAACCAACTCCTGCTTCTCTCTGAGCTCCCCTGCTATATCCACCACCCTATAGACCACCCTACTCCTATATCTTCCTTTGAAATCCCTCAACTGTATCCCAACCAGTTGTTCAATTTGTTAGGAAATTTCATGTGAGATGTCCCTGACCACTTCATGAGTAACACGATCTATCCCTTGGATGATTTGAGACACCCTTGGAGCCTTGAATTGCTGACCTTGAGTCTTGGGATCGCCCCATGAAGTGCCTAACTATCTTGGATCCCTGTGAATGCTATTGGATACCTACTACTGAGGTATTAGCTACCTGGTGTCCGCTACTAGATCCCACTAATGGTGTCAACTCTTCTAGAAAACTTTATACTAATAGGGTTTTCTTAAGTACCCCAACATAGGTAGGAATGCTTAAGGAGACCACTCATGCATTGATTTCCCGATGTAATCCCTTCTTGAAGGTTCGAGCCTTGAAGAACTGTTACCATACAATATCCAAGGAGTAGCGAGAAATATTAGTAAAATTAGTTGAATACTCCACCAAATTCATACTGCCCTACTGCAGATGCAGAAGCTCCTGTATGCATATTGATTGCAACATGTCTTGATAGAACTATTCTCTGAAGAGATGCTTGAAGTTTTTCTAGGATAGATATGTCTCATAGTGTGACTGAGTCACTAAGTTCTACCATCTCACCATAGATCCATGAATAAGACTCATGGGAAGGATTTCCATCTAGTCAACATGTGTCCCCATAAAGTAGAAAACATGGGTGAATTCCTCTAGACAACTCTCAGCCATCTGGGTGTCTATCTAACACTAAAACCTAGGAGTTCACTGCCTATGAAACTTGTACAATTTACTTAGCCTACATGCATCCTCAGCTGGTAGTGATGGTAGTAGATTCTTCTCAATGGGTGGTGGTATAGCTGGTAAACCACCCGGAGGTGGTATCTTTAGTACAAGACCCTGTACCGATGCCTCATTACTATACGGATCATCCTCATGATCACACAGTGAAATATTGGATGGATATCTATGTGTAGGAATCCTTAAATAAAATAAGATGTACCATGATCAATAGAGTATACATGAGGAGCTGACTCTTGTAGGACATGTAAAACACAACCATTCCTATATGATGAATGTGACATTATTTTCTCTACAACCCGTGTATTCATGTACCGAGTCAAAAAGTAAGAAATTAGAGTTTTTGTGTATGGATACGTCATCCGCCGCACCAATACTGGAGCCCCTAGCCTATAGGCCAAACTCGAAACACTTAACAATGTTTCCTCAAGACAATCTCACAAACTCCTGGTCCTAAAGTAGAATCGACCACCATTAATAATCCTCTATCACGACCCATCCTATAGGGGCCCCTGTCGTGACTACCCCAATCCAACCTCTAATAGGAAAGGAGATGATGACTTGTACCGAGTAGGCATATCCCAAAAATGGGGGGCATTAGCCTAAATTACTTGTACACATACACAAATCTCCAAGACACAAAATTCTAAAATTTAAATGAACTGAAAGGATCAATGAATTCTTCTAAGATCACAAAACAGAGTATGACATTGAAAGTATTGAAAATTAAACATGGCCAAAAATAATCCCACCACAATGTTTGTAACCACAAGTCCAACTGAAACTATAAAGATTCCAACCTACTCCAAGGGTGAAGACTACATCAAAGGAATGCTCCCAGAAAAATCCTCAGTCTGCCCAACTCTATATATGCTCCATCTACTCCTGGTCCTCCTAGGACACCATCAAAGGTTTGTTCGTCTCCACAAGACACAACACGTGCAGGTGAATCCCATTTATGGTTGAGTATAACAATACTCAATACGACACCCCAAAAACACTAAACATGAATCACCAAGTATAGAAAGCTCAATACAATATGTAAAAATTTATTATATATATAAGGATTAGAGAAAAACCTGGATATACTCAGGAGAGACACCACATCATTAGGCAGTCATAACCAACCACCAACCTTAGGATTCTGCTCAAAGTATACTTGTTCTGAGAGAACTCACTCCTTGATCCATGATATCATCAGAGAAAATCGATGAAGAGGTCTAGCTTATTTGGACACCACCCAAATAGAACACATTAGTCAAGGATGAATATGATACATAGAGAGGGGGTCATTCCTAGAACCGTTGGGGGATACCATAGACCCAATCTGGATCAACTCGTTATGTAGGGGATCACACAGAGACACACTAGGGGATACCACAAAACCTAATGATGCAGCCCACTAAATAGAGAACCAACGCCCTGCTCTCTGAGGTTGATCTAATTAAACAACTCCACTAGGGGTTATATAGGATCACATTCCAATCTCAGGGAGGGAAACTGTACTCTATCGGAGACTCAAACTCTAGAGGGGATTAAAATACAGTGATGTGGATGTAATACCACACTAAAACCTCAAATAAAGGGCCAAAAGAACACTCTTAACCTATATTTCTACAAAAAACTCACCAATAGTCTAAAAAATACTATCTCAATGTTTTGGTATCAACATCATAGACGGATCATCGATTAGATGATCTATTTAGGAGTTCTGGTCATTTGAACAAAACTGCCCATAGGCTTGCCGGGGCCTGCAGACCTACCACATCAGTCGAATGTCAAGATCAGGCAACTTATCGCAAGGACCAGTTATGCTGTCACTAAACCCACAATCGACCATTGCAGTCGAACATCACAGTCGACCATCATAGTCAATCGTTGAAGTCAACTATCACAGTCGATGCTCTCATGGAAAATCAAGATATCGCGATCATCACCACATCACCGGTCACCACCACCCACACACACTCCATTGCTACATGCCACTACTGGCCACCGAGCTCCTTGGTTCCCAATATACACAAATCTAGCCTCAGTTGTCAATTGACCTCAAATCCAGGGGTCCGATTGAGTTTGAAACTACCCAAAAATGTCAATCCAAGAACAATGGGATTATAATAAAAAATAACATAATGAACAAGAGGATCATAAAGGAATCTATGAGGAATGAACCTTGGTCATTTTTCATGTTAGCCTTGATTCATTTCTATTATAATGATAAACGAAGATGAATAAATCAGCAAACCAAAAAAAATCCATCAATTTAAAATCTTTTGATGATATACGTATCAATTGTTTTCCATTGAATTGATTCACATTCACCTAGGATTAATAATGGGATGAAAATGACAAGACAAAACATCTTTCCTTTATTTGGTTCGATTTATAATGAAGAATAATCGTTGCATTACGTTTGTTGGAAAGATCCGTTGAATCTGAAGCTGTGCCGATCGATCAATCCATGATCCACCACTGTTCACCTAAGAGGATTCTACAAACTTATATCTAGTGATCCTTCAGCGTCTCCAGGGTTATACAACTAACCCTAGGATTTAAAAATAATTTTCTAATTAAATAAAAAATAGTCTTTATGTCAAAAGTAATTTTTTAATAAATTATTTTATTCTTTTTATGTCCCACAACTTTTTTTTTCACAAAAAACACACACCGACCAGTGTTAGGTCCCTACTAGAGTAAAGATGCTATTCTAAACTCAACAGTGCCCTCAGATTTCTAAACCTGACAACTATTTATGATTTATTCTACTTTTTTTAGGAAAACCATGTTTGAGTTATATTAAATATTTTTAATATTTTTCAAAAATTTATTTTGAGTTCATTGGGATACATAATCACATGCCATCTCAACACCTAGTCTAGAAATCAATTCATATAATATCCAAATATAGTACATGTAATTTCTGAGACATTTACATTGTTGAATTATAAAATTAGATAATCCATTACAGTAAGAGGGTAATAATAAAAGCAAGGGAAATAGGGTGGATAAGTGAAGAAGAGTCTTACCTAGACTTAGACTTAAAGAAATTCACTTTATTTACCATTGATCCATGGAGAAAATATTATAGGAATCACGAGGAGATCCCATTAAGTGTATTTTTACAAGAGAAAACAAAGGATAAGGGAGGTGAAGCCAATGCTTTAAATTGGAAAAAATCACAATTTTTCCTATATTATAAATTTTGTGAAAAAAATACCTAGGGGGGCACTAGAGTTTCAATACACCCCACCAGAATTTCAGTGGAACTCTAGTGGTTACATATTCACTAGTTTACCATTAAACTTCTAATATATTCCCATAGGAGTTCCTATATTTTGAAGGTTCTTTAACCTACCCATTTTCTTCCTTAATCCTCTTTTAAATATATTATAAACATGTTTAACACCAAATTGAACTCCAAAAACTATTTTGGGAATTAAAAAACACAAAAAAATTTGGAATCATACTCAACCTATATTATAAATTCATGTTGGATTGAAATTCCATGGATAATTTTCCTAAAAATGTGATGACTAAGGTTAGGGTCATTATAAACTCCACGCCACATAGTTTTTCATCCCCGATAAGAAAAATTTATCATCTTTTGGTGATCTTATCTAAATATAAAAATCTACAAAACTACTAGACTCATTCTAATATATAATATGAATTACTTACAATATACCCTAGACACCAACTCTGAATTACACATATCCACAAGGATCACCAAAGCATCATACTAAAATATGAATCCTGTATTACCTAAAGTATCCAAAATTAAAATTATCTAAACTTCCATAAATATTCCACCAAAAGAAAATCCACTCAAACCTATGATTTATAAACCATAACAATCCAAATATAATTTAAAACACACATATAATCCTAAAATACCACAATATTCTTTCCATAACTGATCACTAGGATTATACTGCTCGAAATACACTTCATTTTATGGTTCCCCCAACCATAATAATTTTCTAAGAATTTGTCATAACTATATACAAATTATTTCAGTTCATCAAAGATACTTATTTATAAAATCATCTTTCAAATTCCAGTATAAAATCCCATTTAATAATTGTTTCAAAAAACATTTCTTTGAAAAAACACTTTTCAATCCACCAGTAATAAATAAATTCCCTTATTAGCTTTGAAAATACCAAAAAATTTCTTTTAAAACTCTATAATGAATTCATTTTAGAGATAATTTATTTAATAAAATAAATTCATTTAATTTAAAAGGAAACCTTTTATTTTGTAAAATACTCTACCTACCAAATCATCGTGTCATATAAGCAACATCATATTGCATGAATTTTCACTACTGAAAAGGAAACACAAAACGGAATGCTAAACATTAGGCATTCCCAAAACAATGATTATTATAACAAATTATGTATAATAAAGAGAATTCCATAATCAATAATATCACTTAGTGAAATAATAAAATTTAGAAAATAATAACAGCTTGCTGTAACCACTTCTAACTACTATCATATCAGTAGTCCATAAAAAAATAATGAGAGCATGAAAAAATAAATAATGAATACTAAAATGATAGTTACATACCAGCAATTCCTAATAAGAATGATCATATATTAACAAGATTATATTAGTAAAAGACAAAATTTAAAGTAGTTATTTATATCATTTCATAAAAATAATGAAATAGAAAAAATCATGATGATTAGTAATATACTAACAGTAATACATGTCATTACCTCAGTTAACTACATCACCCTTAATATGGTATACATGAAATCATTTTATAATTCATTAGTTACTTATAATTAATTAAATATTCACATGTATTTGATCATATCATAAGAATGAACATGTATTAACATGACTTTAGACCATATGATGCATGTATCCATAAAATATTTGGCTCCTTTCAAGCCCTATGAAACTTTTCTAATTTTTACTTATCCATGGGTGAATTATTAAAATTAATACCACACATAAATTGGTGAATCCTAAATAACTAAAAATAAATCCATGGTAACTTGATATTATACTATAAAGAGGTTTACACTAACTTTTAATGTCTAACTTATAATGTCTCAACTGTTCTAGATCTAATCTACTATCAATATCAAAAATTTATATAACTTTAAGTGAGATATGACATCATGAACTTGTTATGAAACCAATTTATAGTGACCATAAACTGATGAACCAAATATAATCAAGCAAGTGCATTATTACCTTAAGGGTGATCCTCGATCCACAAGGGTTGGTGACTAGTGCCACGAGTCTCACTATACGATTGGGGTGTGATTTAACTTATGAGGATTAGATAATTTAAAATAAAGAAATATAGTACTAGATTAATGTAAAATATTTCATAAAGAAAAAAATTCATCCTAAGTAAAGGTAAAAAATTCAATAAGGGTCTCTAATTCACATGGATAAGTTCCAAAAATAACCTCAAGTGCCCAGTTTCAAAATCAAGTGGAACTCAAACCATACCAACATTGAACATGAAAAAAAAAGAAAAAATAATATAGAAATCTACCAATACTTGTAAGTACATGAAAAAAAACTAATGAATCTATATTTCTACCAAGGTGAACATATAGGGTATGAGAATGTAATACTAAATAGGCAAACAACATGATTCCAAAACCTAAGGAATGAACCCAGGTGTATGTATTAGATCAAACTACTCATTTACAAACACACACACAAAACCAATTCAATGAAACACTTTAAAAAACATCTAATGGAAGAAAAATTAGTATTAAAACATTTTAAATGTATAAAATACTATATCAAGAGTATACATACAATTTTTACTTGCTTTAGGATAGCCACAAAATTTGAGATAAAAGATAAACCATGTCACCTATCATAGTAAAATGTTTCCCAAAGTTATTTAGGGCACACAATCATCCCAAGGGAAAGGGAATAGTATATACTAGACTTAGGATCACCCAACATGTAAATCTTAGGGAATATTGGAAAGGGGTGTACTAGAGTTGGTCTTGTGAGTTAGCACCACATAAACCCATATAACAACATAACTTACTTACAGTTCATATATTAATTATATACCCCTTTCTAAATATTCCTATCATAATCAAGTAGTAACCATGATCAAGGAATCACTTTGAGAAATATCAAAAAACATTTTCAATATATAGGGAAATAACCATGATAACTAGAATACATATTTCTCAAAGTAATAATAGATAAAAAATATCTACCTTAACCATTATATTAATAAATTTTTTTTAAGTAACATATAAACACTAAAAAAATCATGAATAGTTTTTTAATATGGAATTATTTATACCAACCAAATATGTTAACATCAATAAAAAAAACATAGGTTATAAAAAATAATTTTAATTATAATGTTCTTGGGGAAAGTTATATCAACTCCAAGTTTTTTAATAAGTATAAAATTATGACTCACTACCGTTTAGCCACTAAAGGCCCAAATTCTTAGTATGTGTAGTATCTAGGGTGTTCTAGTAAGATACTAGATAATATATAAGGTAATGTATTATTAATAACTAATAGACACCTATAGCTACCCATGTAAAGAGTGAAATAAGGAAAACATATTAAATTTAAACACTAACTTTTAGAAAAATAGAGTTCTTTACAAAGTTAGTGTTTTAATATAAAATACATTTTAAAAATAGAAACATGTTTGAGTAAAATATTCAATACTAATGAGAGTTTTACTTAAAACATATACTTTGTGAAAAAAATGTATTAAGTAAATTTTTTAGGATTAATGTTATAAAACCAAGTTATAACTTCTAATATTTTATAGAAAATATCTATCAAGTAAAAATATTTAAGGAAAGGAAGAAAATGAGGGTTCCATAAATCTTTTTACATAGGTTTAAAGAAACCAATTTTTTTTACAAATCATATAATTTCTTCCCAGCTAAATAACCTAGCTATCATCTTGCCATTGATGCAACCTCTTAACCTTAGATAAATATGGACCGTTGACATGTGGCTCATGGAGGGTAAAATGAAAAGTAATGATCTCCTTAGTTTTGTATATTAGGGTCATAAGAGGGTATAATTATAATTAATCATAGTGAAACTACCCTTGATTCTCAATTTAATCTAACTCAAAGAAAGGGATTCCCAAACTGGACATAATTCCAAAATGGTTTAAGAGGATAATATTGAGGTTATGAAATGAGTCGAACTCACTTATAGAAATGAAATTGAAAACTTAAAGAGAGTAAATTATGAACACTCCATGGAATTTAAGAGTAAATATAGAAACAAAATTAAATTTTAAAAATGGTTTTAATATCTTAAAACAAGATCAAAACTTCACATAAATAATAATTTATTTTCTAGTTTCATTCAAAACAATCATAATCTTATAGTATATTTCCATTTATTCAAACTAAAAGTATTACTCTATATTCTTGTTTAATATTTTACCAATGATGTTAAAGGGCCTAAATTTTAGATATAAAACATTTATAAAAATGATATATGTATTAATTGTGAGTCCTACATTAAAAAGTATCAAAACATGTATAATTCACTTGTTAGAATTCATCAATTATTTATAAACAATTTAAACATGAATAAAAATTCAAAGTGGATAGGTTAGAAATTTATTCCAAGAATAAAAAATAACTCATAAAATAAAGTATTGAAATATTTCTTGAAAACCTTCAAGTCATACTTTCGAAAGTTTGTTAATTCATATTTGTTAACTTAAGGTAAATGATGGATGATAAATCTAAGGCAATATTTAAGGGATTATATGTGGTTAAAAACCACCTACCATTCACTTAGCCTTTAATAGTCCTCACCCATACTCCAATGACATCATACCATCACCTAAAGATTACTAAATAAACTGCCACGATTATTTACAAATAATTATCCTGGAAACCAATGTCAACCTATAGAGAACTTAAATGGAATCTTACCCAAACCCATGTATAATTCCACAAAAATCATGATAATAACCAATTAATAGAAATATCAAATTAAAATAGACCAAATGATACCTAACTCAAAGCCCTAAATCATTAAACTCCCTAAATAATTTACTACATAGCCAAATATTATCAAGTTAGTAATAAAGTGTTAAGAAATAACTCACTTTGGTCTTCTATAACAAAAAAAAGAATATAAAGTATTAAAATGGATTTCCCCATGACTTTGGTGAAATCCCAAATTAGAGAAGAATTTCAACAAGTGAGTAAGAAGAAAAGAAAGATAAAGAGGGAGGATATATGAATAAGGGGATTACCTATGCTTATAATTGAATAGATCTAATTAATTAAAATTGGATCCATGGATGAAATTAAATAAATATTATTGGAAGAAAGGGGAGGGCCCATGGTAGTGTCTTCATAACAATTATTTTGAAATTTCATATTATGATGGGAAATGAAACATTGCAGTTTACACTTTAAGTGGGAAGAATTAATCTCAAGATATCAATAAAGTTGAACAAAAAATTAAAGTAATGGTTATGTTAACTGATTTTAATTTGTAGATATATGTAATAAAGAATGGTTTAGTTAGTTCCTCTATAAATATGACTTCTGAATTATGGGAGAAAGTGAAATAGTCTTAGTTTTCTAACCCAAAATTCAAGGTAATACAAAACACTATTTATGATAGTGAGACCATTGATGGGTGAGTATAGTGTAAAACCATACTAATGATTCCCCATGGATGTGGAGGTCTCAATTACATGACTTATAGAAAAAATACCTTTACAATATATTCTTAATATCTTTTCGGTTTAATGTTTTAAATAATTAAGACAAAACATTAACTACAAAAACCATGTCTTTTTAAACTAATAGATATTTTAACATTATATATATTATTATTAATACACAATAAGACTTCAATGTATCCTTTAAATTATCTATACATAATTATTTTATAGACACATGTTACGTATTACTTTTCTTCATTACCTGTGGAAATGGAAACATAAGAACTGGGTGAGATCAAATGCTCAGTAAGGGATAATCAATAAAAATAATAATAAATAAACATCATGGGTAAAACATGAGGCATATTATAATACCAAGAACATAAGTAAATAAGGTATAACATGATCATAAGTACATGGAGAATAAATTATAATTGTATATATGACATAAACATGATACATTCATAAACATTTCACCAAAGTTTATTACTAAGGCGTGATAATAAACATATTACCAAGGTTATTTACAAAGGTATCATAAAACATTACCAAGGAATGATACCAAGTTATCATGAAATTTTAATCTCTAGAGATTAAATATTTATCCAAAACATTGGATCACTATCTTGGCACACCATTCATATGTTTAACATTATATGTTCCAAATAAAGAAATCATATAGAAATCCTTCAAAGCATAGTTAAAACAATAAGAAAATATGTTACATGATAATAAAACACACAATAATATTACATCCAAATAAATAAGGTGAATTTTATTATAAGATAATATAATATGAATGAATAAAGGGTGTTGAATTTGAAGTAAAATAAAATTATTATTTTCATTAAGAATATTTCATTGGAAATAAGAAATATACTAGAACATTTGAAAAAAATTCATTTATAAAAAAGGGGAGTACAAATTTATTTGGAAAACCATGAATATTTAGATAGTAAGTTTCATAGAAAAATAAAAATGTGGTTGAAATATGTATTCACAAGTAATAAAAACATAAAAAGATATTTTATGAAACATTTTTAATGTTATAATAAATGATGAAGTTACTGGTCACTTTTAAAAGTTATTTTCCAAAATATAAAGTGAAAACATTGAAAACATTGAATTTTGAACAAAAATATTTAATAATTTATAATTTTAAATACATAAAGGTTATTAAAGAAAATATGTAGTGGAAGATGAAAAATTGTCTTTTGAAAGGATGGAAATCCTTCTTAATGTTTTGAAATATCTTTATAAAAAAACAATATTCTAAAAAGAGTATAAAAAAATAATTTTTAAATGAGGCAAAGGAAAATCTGGAGATCAAATTAGATAACACATAATTATATTTCTAATAATAAATTATAACATTATATGTAAAGTATAATATTAACAAGGAGGGGAAATTGTCCTTAATGAGAATGAGAATTATTCTCGACAATAGTAAAATTTTTGAGATGTTTTTATCGTGGTTGAATATTTGAATTAAAAGTTAATTTCCTACTATAGGGGAAGAGAAATTACCAAAAAATTAAATCTTATGGTGGTAGAAACTAATCTTTGAAGAAAAAAGTTCAAGAATAGTAATTATAACTCAATAACATGAGTTGAATTAACAAAAACACTTATAAATTTGGCTTTCTTTGAATCATTACCCATTTGAATAAAGAAAACTACATTAATTTTAAAACCCCAATAATTATATAAATATTAAAAAATAAATTCATTAGGTAGTAATCACACCATATAAGATATATCATGGTGAATAATGTGTCAAGAAATTAGATTAGAGATAAATAAACCATTACCTTAATTTTGGACTTCCACTAAAGCTCTTGAATATCATGTATACAAAATAAAATATATTAATCAATGATTTTAGAACATTTTTTATATCTATAACCTTTTATAAACTTCATTTATAATTATTCTATACATGTATATTAGTTTTCTATTTTATATATTAGGTGTGAGTATTATTGAGCATTTTGAACTAATTTCATAATAATGGTGTGGTTTTTTATTCTTATAAAAAATTTCATCATTACCAGATCATAAAATTTAAATTAATTTATGTTTTATAATTATTTAATATTTTAAAATATTATTTCATAATTATTTTATTTATTATTCAAGATGAAAAAGTCAGTTGTGATCTTGTTTTGATAATTTATAAAGGATGAATGATGTTTTCTTAATTAATGAGTTAAATATTTATATTACCATTAAAAAACTTAAAATAAATCATTATTTACTTATTAATATCCAATATTAGGTTTCCTAATATATCCTTATATCATTGTTCATGTAGGTAGTTAAACCGATACAATAAGAACATCCTATAAATTTTGTGTGGGTATGGCTTTGGAAGAGATTATTTTGTTATAATAACATTATAAAAAAAGTATAATGATGTTATTTAGATATTATTATGATGAAAATAATAATTGGTAAAATTTATAAGAATAATTTAAATTAAAAATAAATTATTACCTATAAATAAATATCTTTCCCTCTTAGTATTTTCCTTTTGGGCGGTTAGTTTTACAATGATTTCTTATTGCTAATATTACTTATATAATGACTAATTTATATTTATATAATATAAATAATGAAATAAATAAAATATATATTCACTAAAACCATTTCTATAACCATATTATAAAGGTAGTTTTGAAAAAAGAAACATGTCATTTATGGTGGTGGCAGTCTACACACACACATGTGAAATATATTCATTTTCTTTGATTGAATGAGAGGGGAATAGATAATGTTTATACCATAAATATAATAAAATTTAAGTATTTTATTTATAATTAATTAATCATATACATATGTTTAAAATTTTTTTGGAGAAGTGTGGATGAGAAGGATAAAGAAATGAAGTTAAAGGGTAAGTAATATTTACACTGACAATTTAAATCTTCTCTTGAAGTATAATTTGGAAATGAAGGACTCCAGGGAATTTGTTGAGAATATAAGATTATAAATGTGTATAAGGGATTTATAATATGTAAATTGGCATATTTTTAATCCAATTTCAATTTATAGGAATGGATTGAAGTGGGTGGAAGTGAGATCCTTTTATAGGTGAAAAATATAGACAAATTTTGGTAAAAGAATGTTAGGTAAGGGGTAAGAATGAAATTGCATGAGAGTTAGGTGAGTTAGGTGGGAAAATTTTGGTGAAAAATGTAGGTATGAATTTACAACCTAAAAAAGGTATTATATAAGGTATATGTGTCAAATTGATTTAGTAAAATCTGAGTCACATTAGATTACCCATTTTAACACTAATTAATCATGACTAAAATTTAACCATTGTAATTATTTAATTACTAAGAATATAAGATGAAAATTATTACCAAATTTAAATATTGTAAATAAAAATATTTAACCCATTTATTCTAATTAAATTTATAAATATAAGAAAACTAACTTTTAAATAAAAAAATATAATGTGTTGAAAAATTATTTTATTATAAAAATGTTATTTTAATCATTAAGTGTTATTAATATTATTTAACATTGATTAAAAATTAAATGAATGTATATATATATATATATATGTATTTAAAAATCATATTATATTATTTATTTTGAAATATACAAATTTTATTTAAAAGGAAAATATTTAACAGAGTATCATTCCTTAAAAAATAAATGTTTTTCTAGGATAAATAAAAATTTATCATGGAAAATTAATTTTATGCCTAAAAAAGAAATTGGAAAATTACATAATTAAAAATTTTGATTAAAAATATTCAAATAAATTTTGATGTTTCAATTTTTAAAAGTGATAAAAATATATATTAATATACACATGCATAACACATAATTTTTTTAAGAAACATGTATCTTCTAAGAATAAAATAAAATTATTACATTCCTTGTAATAACTATTGTATGGATATTAAAATATTTTATTGTATATATTATCAATAATTTCTATTTAAACCGTTATTTAACCATCATATAATAAATTTCATATGGGATGAAAAATAAATTTTTATGAAAATATATTTCTATGACTAAAATTATTTTGTTTTATATCTATATTAATCAAACTTCATCAATGTATTAGTACTAAAAAGTATTTTTATTTAAACATATATTTTAAAATTTAGTTACCTATATATTTGCATTCAAATTCAATGACAATATTTTAATAGTTACAAAATAGTCTGTGATTACTTTTGGTTTAATGTTTTGTGTGAACCATACTATAGAACACATTTAGTTTTAAAGGAAAATATATATTTTAAAATTTCATAGTGTTAATTCACCCCCTTAACTAAATTTCATCCTCACAATTTTAATTTTCACCCACTAATAAATTTTGTTAAGGGTATCTAAAATATAGGCATAACTCATGATAAACTTTCAAATGAGGTTTATTTCTTAATATCTTAGGTAAGAATAGAAAATAATATTTTACCTTCATAATATAAACATATTTACCCATTTTTACTCCAATTTTTTTTAATATATTCCCTCCTTTTCCACACATGAGAAATCTTTGAGTTCCTTTGAAACATTCCCATGGGTGCCTTTTCACACAATCTTGACATATATAAAATCGAATATTCTTTCTTTAATCATCTTTATTACATGAGATTCCATGAGACATCATCCTTATATTCTTTTGTTTTGTTCGGAGTTCAACAATATTCATGTTGTTAATTATAATTATTGATAGTTGGTTTTGAATAATCAAAATATTTATCAATTAATCTCTTATCTTGTTAGGTTGCTTATCGGGATAATCTCCGCATTTTCCATGATACCCATTTTCAACATGATTACATCATGATTCAACTATTAATAAAAGTAAAATGAGTTAACATGAGTGGTGACCAATTAATATCATAAGAACATTATTTCAAGATGAAAAATTTAACCTGAAAATATAATACTCTTCTAAATTATTACATTAGCTTTTAGTTCAACCTAAAAAACTCTTAGTTATATCTATTTTTATTTATGTTGGGTTCTATCATATTTATTAACCTAATTACTTAACATAATAAATCCTTCATAATTTATTTTTAATATAATTTGATTAACCAAAGCTTATCCCCCATAAGTTTTCACACATGTGTACAATATTATGCCCACTAACTGTGCACTTGAGTGAAGATTGATTTGATAATCAACTAATATTTTTCTGGTTGATTACCCCTAGGTGCATATATTCCATTACCACATCCACTTTCTAATATCTAGAGAGGGATGAAATTTCTATAAGAACTAAACAATATTTAATTTACTAAAACTTCAAGATTTTATCAAACACTTAGAATTATCCCTAGGGTTTTTACTAATGTTTTCTTATCCAAATATCTAAAATAATAAATATTACCCAAACAAACTAAAGTTTTTTCTATACCTTTGAAGTTATGATCAAACTTAACTTATCAACCCTTAAATCATCCTTAATTAACATCATAACCTATAAAGTTATCTAATATCTACTATATTATCAACTATGATTCCCTTGGGCATGATCATTTCAATTATATAACTTATTGTAAATATTTAATCATAATAAATTCCTATGATTTTTTAGGTATAGAGTTTTAGAGAATTAGAAGAAAATATTAACTAACAAAACCCATATAATTTTCAACTAATAAACATTTTCCCTACTATATAAAAAACTACTTAATCCATAACAAGTATTCAAAATCTCCTAAAAATTCTATATACATGAAACTCTTCTAGATAAATATTATATATTTATTTTCTTCATAACCTAGGGAAATAGTAGCATAAGGAAGGGGTGATCTCAGATGATAAGAAAGGGATAATTAATGAAAATAGAGAATAAATGAACATCATGGTTAAATATTGAGGAATTATATAAGATCAAGAACATAGGTACAGGTGGAATAACATGACCATAAGTATATAAACCATAACTTGGAAATGTGTCTATAATAAACACATGATACATTAATAAGCTTATCACCAAATTTCATCACAAAGGCATCACAATAAAAATATTACCAAGGTTTTTCACCAAGGTATCATTAAAAATTACCCAGACATGCTGTCAAAGTATCATGAACATTTCATCCCTAGAGATTTATTCTTTACCCAATTCATTAGAACACTATCAAGATAAACCATTCATGTGTCTAACATTATGTGTTCCACATAATGAAATCATACATAATTCTATAAAATCATAATTGAACTAATAAGGAAATTGGATAAATGATAATAAAAAACATAATCATAGGTCATCTTAAGAAATAAGGTGTATTTAATCATAAGATAATATCATAGTAATGAATATATGGTGTTGAATTAGATAAAAACTACCTTTTTTAGGCACCTTAATAAAATTTATTTAGAAATAAGAAATATCCTTGATAATTTAGAAAGATTTATTTATAAAAATAAGAGATTAATAATTTCTTTGGGATACCATGAAGGAATATATAGGAAGTTTCATAGAAAAAATATTGAATGAAGATGTGTTTACAAGGAATAAAAAATTTAAAAGATATTTTAGGAAACATTTTTAGCGTTATCATAAAAGATGAAGTTACATGTTACTTAAAAATGTTATTTTCAAAAATTTGAAGTGAAAATGTTGAAAAAATTCAATTTTAAAAAATAAAATTCAAGAACAGATCCTTTTATATACAGAAGGGTTTTTAAAGGAAAAGTGGGGTGGAAGATAAAATAATTGAATTTGAAAGGATGGAAAACATTCTTAATGTTTTGAAATTCCATTATCGAAAAACCACATTATAAAAAGAGTAGAAAAAATCATTTTCAAAATAGAATATTGGAAACATGAAGGTCACATGAGATAAAAACATAAGTAGGATTCCAATTATAAAGTAGAAAATTAGTGGGAATGGAAAATATGTACAAATAGGGGGAAAATTGTTAAAGAGAATGATAATTATTCTCCAAAATGATATAATTTTTGAGAAATTAATTTATAAATGTAAATTATATGAATTAAAAGGTCATTCCTACCCATATGGAAAGAGAATTTTTCATGAAATAAAATCTTATGGTGGAATAAAACAATATTTTAAGAAAGAAGTTCTTGGAGAATCAGTATAACTCTATGAAGGGAGTTGAGTTAGAAAAAACATTTACAAATTTGGTTTTATTCGAATCATAATACATTTGAAGAAAGATCATGATATATCTATTCAAACCCCATTAATAAATTGATCTATAAAAATCCATTCATTAATTAGTAATTACACCATATAAGATATATTATAATGAAAAATGTCTCAATAAATTACATTTGAGAAAAAGAATCCCTTACCTTAATTACCGTCATCCAATAAAGAACTTGAGTCTCTGATACAATAAAAATAACTATATTAATTATTTATTTAAGAAACATTTAAAAATAAAAAACCTTTTATAGACTTAATTTTTATCTATTCTTTACAAGTATATTTGTTATCCATTTTCAATATCGTGTGTGAGTAATCTTGATCATTTTGAACTAGTTTCATAATAGCGATGTTGTTCTTTACTCTTCTAAAAACTTTCATCATTACAAGATATTAAAAGGTACTATAATTGAGGTTTTATAATTATTTAATATTTTTTAATTTAATTTTATAATTATTTTATTTATTATTTGTTATTTCCCAGTCCTGGGTGCCACTGAGAGGTGCCTCGAGCCCAGTGGGCCGCATGGCCTCAAGCTTAACTCCCCAAACACAAGAGATTATTGAATTGCAGTGAGGGAATAGAGTTTTTATGTGGGATTATTATTCCCTAATTACTATAGTGGTCCCCAATATATATAATAGCAAGTAAATATAGGAATAATTAAGATAAATAGATGGAACAATAGAAAATAACTTGAATAATAAATTATAGAAGAAACTGATAATAATACTCCAAAGGTAATGATAATGTATTTCATGTGTCTACAAAACTAGAAAATGGATATTCATGGCAGAATAAAATACATTCTATACAATATAAGAAAAAATAATCCAAAAACTATCCAAGAATTCGAGATCTAGCTCAGTCATTTGCTACCAATCTCCATCCTAAGCAAGAAAGAAATATCAGGTGACCAAGGTAAGATTCTTCCCTTTATCAACACCTGCATACATGTAATATTCTAAGGTACCAATGGAGACCTAGGTAGAGTGTGATATAAATCTTATTAGGCCACCACCAACAGTGTCTATAACATCTTGTCTCTGTAATATAAACCAAAATAGTGCGCAGACATGAAAAAAGAAAAGTAAAGCAGTATAGTAATGTAAATACCCATGTACCCGATTCAGACTCAGCTGGTGTTTGAACATGTAATAATTTCATTTATTAATTATTTCCCAGTTTATATAGTAATTCTTGTGAGGTATAACCATTACTAACATCATGTCATGATAACAATAGTAAAGGATCCATGAATAACAAGGCATCATGTGAAAATGATAATAATAAAGAGGATTCAAGGAAATAATTGAGGTATCCTAGAACTCGAGGTTTGATCTAACTTAGTAATGTTCTATATCCTAGATAAATGGGATAGTGAGTAATCTAAGGGTAATTTCCCAAGGTATTTCACAATAACATAATTCTAACTGAGTGAAAGGATTTCATCTAAGGTAAAACATGATAAGCAATGACTAGGACCAAGGGTTTATAAAAGGATCCACATGTCTGTAGACATTATGTTGGATCCAAGGAGTGTATCTAAGAAATAAAATAATGATAATGGATGGATCATATGGTGTCATACTGGGAATCTAGTAGTAGATAAGGATCGAGTTCCAAGGTGGGTATCAACCATGGAAACCAACATCCGTGAATCAGAATGGCATCCACGAGTGCTCAAGATATTCCATCAATAATCCAAGTCTAGCTCAATAATAACCACTCCTATAAGGATGTTAAGGTATATATACAATAAGCACCTTATAATTGATTCATTAAATAAAATGTGTCCACGTAATAATCATTCCATTTAATACGTCATTTGGTTTAAGCTATTTCCTTTCATGAGTGCGATATGGATAATAGAGCATACAAAAATTTAGTTCATTAATCACATTTCATTTGTTTGGGTCACTCCTTTACCTTTTTTTAACATGAAAAGGTGGACTAATTATAATAAACCACAAAGAATTCATTTATAATAAACTATGCCAAGTGATATCCATAATATAATTTCCAATTAACCATTTAACATTAAATAATTAATTAGAACACCTATATAAGAAGGTTCAAGTGGTATATTCACATTTAATATCCATTAACACTTCAAAGATTTAATTAAACACTTACCATTATAAAGTTCATGTCGAAGCACACCCAAAGAGTGGCGTAGATAAGCTTAGTGATATACTAAAAGCATAATTAAGAAAAACACCCTACTTGGGGTGGTTGGCATTGAGGGATAGAATATCTATTAATACTTCACATATTTATTGTATATATTATAAATAATATTTATTTAAACCCTTATTTAACCATCATATAATAAATTTCATATGGCATGAAAATAAATTTTCTATGAAAATGTATTTCTATGCATAAAATTATTTTGTTAATGTTTAGTTATATTAATTAAAATTTATCAATGAGATAGTATTAAAGAGAAATTTATTTTTATTTATAAATATATTTTATAATTTAGCTACCACTAAAGTTACATTAAAATTCAATGACTATATTTTAATGGTTACATAATATCCCATCATTAGTTTTGGTTTAATGTTTCGGGAAAAGCATTATATTGAAAACATTTAGTTTGAAAGGAAAATATATATTTTAAAATCTCAGGGTGTTAATTCTCCCCCTCAAATAATTTTCATCCTCATAATTTTAATTTTAACCCACTAATAAATTTAGTTAAGGGTATCTAAAATATTGGAATAACTCATGATAAATTTTCAAATGAGATGTATTTCTTAATATCTTAGGTATGAATAATAAATAATATTTTACCTTCATCATATAATTAGATTTATTCATTTTTCCTCCATAAATTTTTATTATATTTCCTCCTTTTCCATGGATGAAGAATATTTTATTTACTTTGAAACATTCCCATGGCTGCCTTTTCACACAATCTGGACATTTATAAAATTGAATCTATTTTCCTTCATCATATTTGTCACCTAAACTTCAACTAGACATCATCCTTATATTCTTTTTTGGGAATTCATCTATGTTGATGCTGTTAATTATAATTTTTGATAATTATTTTGGAATTAATCAAAATATTTATCAATTTATCTCTTATCTTGTTAGGTTGCTTGTCGAGATAATATCTGCATTGTCTATGGTACCCATTGTCAACATGATTACATCATGCTTAAACTATTAATAAAACTAAAAAGAGTTAACATGAGTGATGAACAATTAATAGAATACGAAAATTATTTCAAGATGACCAATTTAACCTAAAAATAAAATAATCTTCTAAATTATTACATTAATTTTAAGTTCAACCAAAACAACTCTTAGTTCTATCTATTTTTATTTATATTGGGTTCGATCATATTTATTATCCTAAATCCTTAACATAATAAATCCTTCATAATGTATTGTCAATATAATGTGATTAACCAAAACATATCCCCTAGAAGTTTTTACCCAGGTGTACAGTCTTAGGCCCACTCATTGTGCACCTGAGTGAATATTGAGTTCATAATTAACCAACCTTTATTATGGGTGATTAAAATTAGGTGAATCTATTCCATTGTCACATCCACTTTCCAGTATCCAAAGAGGGATGAAATTTCTAGAAGAACCACACAATCTTTAATTTACTAAAACTTCAAAATTTTATCCTATACTTAGGATTATACCTAGATTTTTTACTTACTTTTTCTTATCTAAATATATAGAATATTCAATATTACCTCAAATAACTTCAATTTTTATCTATACCTTGGAAGTTATAATCAAACTTAACTTATCAACCCCTAAATTATCCTCAATTGACATCATAACCTGTAAAGTTATCTAAACCGTACTCTAATATCCACCATGATTCCACATGTCATGTTCATATCAATTATATAAATTATAGTAAATATTTAATTTTAATAAATTCTTAATATTTTGTAGGTATAGAGTTTTTGATAATTTTGAAAAAAGATTAAATAAAAAACCCATATCTTTTTTAACTAATGAACATTTTTCGCACTATATAAAAAACTTCTTAATACAAAAAAAGTATTAAAAATATCCTAACAATTATATACAGATGAAATTATCGTATATACATATTACATATTAATTTTCTTTATAACCTAGGGAAGTGGAAACATAAAAATGGGGTGAGATCATATGATAAGTAATAGATAATTAATGAAAGCAGAGCATAAATGAACATCATGGTTAAATATCTAGACATAATACATGATCATGAACATAAGTACAAGTGGAATAACATGACCATAAGTAAATAAATCATAACTTTAAAATGTGTCTATAACATAAACATGAGATATTCATATGAATATCAACAAATTTTATCACTAAAGTGTCACAATAAAAATATTACCATGGGTTTTCACCAAGGTATCATAAAACATTACCAAGGAATATTTCCAAGGAATCATGAAAATGTCACCCCTGTAGATTAATTATTTACCCAATGCATAGAAATTCTATATGGTAAAACCATTCACCTGTCTAACATCATGTGTGGCACATAATGAAATCCTACATAATTCCATAAAATCATAATTGAACTTAGATGGTAATGGGATAAATGATAATAAAAAACATAATTGTAGGCCATCTAATGAAATAATATGGAAGTAATCGTAAGATAATATCATAGTAACTAATAGAGGGTGCTGAATTAGATGGAAAATACTATTTTAGGCACATTAATAAAATTTATTTTGAAATAAGAAACATCCATGATCATTTGAAAATATTTATTTACAAAAATAATAGATTAATAATTTCTTTGGGAAACCATGAATTCATATAGAGGAAGTTTCATATAAAAAAGGATGGCAGAAAGATCTGTTCACAAGGATGAAAAAAATTAAAAGGTGTTTTTGGAAATTTTTTAATGTTATTGTAAAAGATGAAGTTATAGGTTACTTTAACAAGTAATTTTCAAAAAGTTATAGTGAAAACACTGAAAAAAAAATTAAATTTCAAAAATGGAATTTCAATAATATATCCTTTTAAATATATAATTATTTTTAAAATAAATGTGGGATGGAAGATAAAACATTTGAATTTGAAAGGATAGAAAACCATCTTAATGTTTTGAAATTCCTTTATTGAAAACCCACATCATAAAAAGAGTAGAGAAAAATCCTTGTTAAAATAGGAGAATGGAAATATGTGGGTAATATGAGATAAAAAAATAATTAGGATTCCAATTATAAAGGATAACATTAGTGGGAAAGGAAAATATGTACAAAGAGGGGAAAGAATCATCAAAGATAATAATAATAATTCTCCAAAATGGTATAAGTTTTGAAAAATAAATTTATCAATGTGAATTATTTGAATTAAAAGGTCATCCCCAACCATATATGAAGATAAATTTCCATGAAATAAAAAATTATGGTGTAAGAAACCAATATTGGAAGAAAGAAGTTTTAAGAGAATCATTATAACTCAATGAAGGCTGTTGAGTTAGAAAAAACCCTTCCAAATTTGTTTTTATTTGAATCAAAATCCATTTGAAAAAAGATCATGACATATTTATTCAAACCCAATTAATTAAATTAATCTAGTAAAATTAATTCATTAATTATTAATTACACCATATAAGTTATATCATTGTGAAAAATGTCTCAATAAATTACATTCGGGGTAAATAACCCTTTAAATTAATTACCATCATCCACTAAATAACTTGAGTCTCCTATATAATAAAAATAACTATATTAATCAACTATTTAAGAACCATTTAAAAATAAATAACCTTATATAGACTTTATTTTTAATTATTCTTTATAAGTATATTTGTTATCCATTTTTAATATCATGTGCAGGTAATCTTGATCATTTTGAACCAGTTTCATAATAACGATGTCATTATTTATTATTATCCCAAATTTCATCATTCTAAGATATTAAAAGGTATTTAAATTGATTTTTATAATTATTTAATATGTTTTAATTTAATTTCATAAGTATTTTTGTTATTATTTTTGATGTCCCAGACTTGGGTGCCACTCCGAGGTGCCTCGAGCCCGGTGGGGGCACATGGCCTCAAGTACAACTCCCCAAACACTAGAAGATACCAACTAATAGTGATGGAATATGGTGTGAATACGGGGACACTATCCCATCATTACCAAAGTGGAGCATAGAAGATATAATAACAAGTAAATAGGGTAAGCAGTATGATAAACTGAGGGAACAATAGAAGAAAACTAGAATAATGAACAGCAGAAGTAACTGATAATAATACTCAAAAGGTGATGATAATGTATGTCATGTGTACAAAAAACTAGAAAATGTATATTCATTAATGAATAAAATACATTCTATACAAAAGAAGAAAAAATAATCCCAAAACAATCCAAGCATCCTAAGATCCATCTCAATCATATGTTACTAGTCTTTATTTTAAGAAAGCAAGAAATATCAGGTGACCAAGGTGAGATGCTTCCCTTTATCAACACTTGTATACACATAATATTCTCAAGTACCAATTGATACCTAGATAAGGTTTGATATAAATATTATTAGGGAACCACCAATAGTTTCTATAACATCTTGTCTGTGAAATATAAACAGAAATAGTGTGCATGCATGTATATATAAAAGTCAAGTCCTACAATAATGTAAATACCCAGGAAAAATCTTCAGCCTCAATTGTTGTCTGAACACGTTATCATTTCATTTATTAATTATGTCCCATTTTATATATTAATTCATGTGATGTATAACCAAAACTGACATCATTTCATGATAAAAATAGTAAAGGATCCAATAAGAACAAGGCATCATGTGAAAATGATAATAGTAAAGAGGAATCAAGGTAATAATTGAGGCATCCTAAACCTCAAGGGTCAATGTAACTTTGTAATATTATATATCCTTGCTAAAGGGTTGAGAGTTTAATCCAAGAGGATTCTCACATGGAATTACACAATAACATAATTCTAATAGAGTCCAAGGATTACATCTGAGGTAAAACATGAAAAGAAATGATTTGGACCAAGGGTATATCAAAGGCACCACATGCCCTTAGATGTTACACTGGATTCAAGGAGTGTATATATAGAACACTATAATGATAATGGAGGGATACTGTAGAGTTATACTAGGAATCTACTAGTAGACATGGATCAAGTTCAAAGGTGAGTATCAACAATGGAAAATAACATCCCTTAATCAGAATAGCATCTATGAGTGCTCAAGGAATCCCCTCGAGAATATGAGGATAGATCAAGACTGAATAGTCCTATAAGGATTAAAAGGTCCATATACAATAGGTACCTTATAATTTATTCATTAAATAAAATTTTTCCATGTAATACTAATTCTATTTAAAAAGTAATTTGGTTTAATCCATTTCCATTAATTAGCGTGACATGGATAATAGGACATGAAACCATTTAGTTCATTAATCAGAATTTATTTATTTGGGTCACTCATTTACCTTTTGTTAACATAAAAAATGAGGAATAAGGATGCCAAACCACATGGAATTAATTTCTAATAAACTAGGATATGTGATATCCATAATATATTTTCCTATTAACAGGTTAAACCTTAATTAATTAATTATAACACCAACCTTATATGGGGAAAGTGATATATTCACATGTAATAACCATTAACACTTCGTAGATTTAATTAAGCACTTACCTTATAAAGGTCATGTCGAAGCACACCCAAATTGTGGCAACGATAGGATTAACGATCTACTAAAAGAATAATTAATAATAACACCCTATTTGGGGTGGTTGGAATTGAGGGATGCGATATCCAATAACAATTCATATATTTATTATTTATATTATCAATATTTTCTATTTAAACCCTTATTTAACCATCATATAATAAATTTTTTATGGCATGAAAAGGAATTTTGTAAGGAATATAAATCAATGCATAAAATTATTTTGTTGTTCTTTAACTATATTAATTAAAATTAATCAATGTAATATTATTATAAAGAAATTTCTACATATATTTTATAATTTAGTTACCCCTATATTTACCTTAAAATTCAATGATAATATTTTAATGGTTACATAACTTCTCGTGATTAGTTTTGTTTTAATGTTTCATGTGAATCATACTATTGAACACATTTATTTTTAAAGTAAAATTTATATTTTAAAATATCAGGGTGTTAATTAAGCCTTAAATAATTTTCATCCTCACAATTTTAGTTTTCACCCACTAATAAATTTTGTTAAGGGTATCTAATATATTAGCATAACCCATGATAAATTTTAAAATGAGGTGTATTTATTAATATCTTAGGTAATAATAGAAAATAATATAATACCTTAATCATGTAAATATATTTATTCATTTTTACTCCATAAATTTTTACACTATTCCCTCTTTTTCCACACATTGAGTTCCTTTGAAACATTCCCCTAGGTGCCTTTTCACACAATCTTGACATATTGAAAATTGAATCTTCTTTCCTTCATCATCTTTATCACATGAAATTCCATGAGACAAAAACCTTATATTCTTTGGGTTTTTTGGGAATTAAACTATTATCAAGTTGTTAATTACAATTCTTGATATTTGGTTTGGAATAATCACAATATTTCTCAATTGAACTCTTATCTTGTTATGTTTATTTTTGGGAAATATCTTCATTGTATTTGGTACACATTTTTAACATGATTACATCATGCTTCATCTATTAATACAACTAATTGAAGTTAACATGAGTGTTGACCAATTAATATCACAAGAAAATTATTACAAGTTGACCAATTTAACCTCAAAATATAATATAGTTGTAAATTAATACATTAGATTTCAGTTCAACTTAAAAAACTCTTAGTTCTTCATATTTTTATTTATGTTGGGTTTTATCATATTTATTAACCTAATTCCTTAACATAATAAATCCTCCATAATGTATTGTGAATATAATGTGATTAACCAAATCATATCCCCCAGAAGTTCTTACCCAAGTTCATAATCCTAGTCCCAGTCATTATGCACCTAAGTGAAGACTGAGTTGATAATCAACCAAAAATTTTCTAGGTTATTACCCCTAGGTTCATCTATTCCATTTCCACATCAACATTCTAGTATCCTTAGAGGGATTCAATTTATAGAAGAACCACACAATCTATAATTTACTAAAACTTCAATATTTTATCCTATACTTAATATTTTACCTAGGGTTTTTACTAAGGTTTTATTATCAAAATATCTAAAATATTCAATATTACCAAAAATAAACTAACAGTTTATCTATACCATTCAATTTATTATCAATATTAACTCATCAACCCTTAAATTATCCTCAATTAACATCATAACCTGTAAAGTTATCTAAAACCTAGTCTAATATCAACTGTGATTCCCCATGGCATGGCCATCACAATTATATAAATTATAGTATATATTTCATTATAATACATTCCAAATATTTTTTAGGTATATAGTTTTATATAATTAAGAAAAAGTATTAACTAACAAAACCCATATCATTTTCAACTAATGAACATTTTCCCCACTATATAAACAACTTCTTAATCCATAAAAAGTATTCAATATCTCCTAAAAATTCTATACACATGAAACTCTTATAGATATATATTACATATTTATTTTCTTCATAACCTTATGAGATGGAAACATAAGAAACTGTTGAGATCTGATAATAATTAAGGGATAATTAATGAAAAAGGGCATGCATGAACATCATGGTTAAATATAGTGGCATAATATAAGATCACGAACATAAGTACAAGTGGTATAATATTATCACAAGTATATAATCATAACTTGGAAATTTTTCTATAGAATAAACACGAGGCATTCTTAAGAATATCACCAAATTTCATCACAATGGTGTCATAATAAAAGTATTACCAAGGTTTTTCACAAAAAACTACTGAGGTATCGTGAACTTGTCATCCCTATAGATCAATTCTTTACCAAATCCATTGGAATTATACCAGGTAAAACCTTTCACATGTATAACCTTATGTGTGACACATAATTAAATCATATATAATTCCCTAAAATCATAATTGAACTAAGAAGGAAATGGGATAAATGATAATACACAACATAATCACAGACTATATAGAGAAATAAGATGTATGAAATCATAATATAATATTATATTAATTAATAGAGGGTGTTGAAATTGATGGAAACTACCATTTTAGGAAAATTAATTTAAGTTTTTTAGAAATAAGAAATATCCTTGATCATTTGAAAAGATTTATTTATAAAACTAGGAGACTAAGATTTTTTTTTGGGAAACCATGAAGGTGTAGGGAGGAAGTTTCATAGAAAAAAATATTGAAAAAATATGTGCTCACAAGGAATAAAAAATTAAAAAGATATTTTAGGAAACATTTTTAGCGTTATCATAAAATATGAAGTTACATTTTACTTTAAAAAGTTATGTTCAAAAAGTTGAAGTGAAATCTTTGAAAAAATACTACTTTGGAAAAAGAAAATATCAGGTGGGTAAAGAGAAATATCATGTGGATAAGGCAAGATGCTTCCCTTTACCAACACCCGCATACATGTAATATTCTTAGGTATGAATGGAGGCCTAGATAGGGTGTAATATAAATATTAGTAGGCTACCACCAATAATGTCTATAAAATCTTCTCTATAATATAAAAGAAAATAGTGTATAGGCATGAATATATAAAAGTAAATTAGTATAGTAATATAAATACCCAAGTACCTACTTCAGCCTCAGCTAGTGTTTAAACATGTAATCATTTCATTTATTAATTATGTCCCACTATATATAGTAATTCATTTGAGGTATAACCAGTACTGACCTCATTTCATGATAATAATAGTAAAGGTTCCAAGATGGACAAGGCATCCTATGACAATGATAATAGTAAAGAGGATTCAAGGTAATAATTGAGGCATCCTATACCTTAAGGGTCAATATATCTGAGTAATAGTCTATAAACTAGCTAAAGTGGTGAGAGTGTAATCTATGGGGAATTTTCCATGGCTTTCCAAAATAACATAATTCTAACCGAGTCTAAGGATTTCATCCAATGTAAAATGAGATTTGCAATGACTAGGCCCAGGGGTGTATCAAAGGAACCACATGTCTATAGACATTATGTTGGAACTAAGGAGTGTATCCAAGGAATCCTATAATGATAATGGATGGATCCTATGGTTCCATATTGTGAATCCACTAGTAGACAAGGATCAAGTTCCAAGGTGGGTATCAACCATCAAAAGCAGCATCCCTGAATCAAAATGGAATCCACGAGTGCTCAAGGAATTCCATCAGGAATCCCAGTCTATATCAAGACTAAACAATCCTATAAGGATGTAAAGTCTCATATACAATAGGAACCTTAAAATTGATTTATTAAATAAAAATATTCCATGTAATACCCATTCCATTTAATAAGTCATTTAGTTTAAGACATTTCCTTTCATTAGGGTGACATGGATAATTTGGCATGAAAACATTTAGTTTGTTAATAACATTTCATTTATTTGGGTCACTCCATTACCTTTTATTAACAAGAAAGGTGGGATAAGGATGTGAAACCACATGGAATTCATTTATAATAAACTAGTCCAAGCGATATCCATTATATACATTCTAATTAACCATTTATACATTAATTAATTAATTAGAACACCTACCTTAGAAGGGTCCAGTTATATCTTCACATGTAATACCCATTAAAACTTCCTAGATTTAATTAAACACTTACCTTTATAAATTACATGTCAAATCACACCCAAACTGTAGCATAGTTAGGCTTACAAATATACTAAAATCATAATTAAGGAAAAAAAACCTACTTGGGGTGGTCGGTGTTGAGGTTATAACCTCCAATGATGGAACCATATATAAAAAGGGTCTTAGAATACATTTTTAATGACTATAATCAAGGACGATGAATTTAATAGGCCACGCCTAATGAAATCTTCACACACACTCAGTGATAATTTATCAAAAAAATACACAAGGGATGAGTTATAGAACACGTAACTTAATATCACATTAATCTCGTCATCAATTATCAAGATTCATTTTTTCATAGATTAGAATAAGTGTAAATAATGGATCATCACCTTGAAAATATGGCACATTAAACTAAAACTAAATAACATCATCGAGGTTAAGAAGAATGATGAATGCTAAAAATGAATTGAGTATGTATCAATGAGCATCAAACAAGATAAATGGGGATCAAATTGGACTTTAGATGTACTAAAGGGATCAAAACATATCAAAGAAGGATTTCAGAGCTCAAAATTGGAGTAAAAGTCCTGTATTGTCCATTGGAATGAGAAAAGAAGGAAAGGGTATAGTTGGGGTCGCATAGTTGGGAAAACCATGCACCAATTATGCAACCTTTTCTATACTAAGGGGGAACCTACAAGGTTAGGCCACATAGTTAGGAAAATTGTGCGCCATTCATGCGATTAAACATTGCTAAAAACTACATAAATTTTTCATGGGCATACATCCCCATGTGAACAATTAGGAAAAATGATGCACCTTGCTTCACCCCACTATAAATCCCTACTTGGTTAGTAGATACCATACAGGTTGGGTCATACGATTTATACTAACCATGCAGCGTTGTGTTTTTATTCACCCGCCGGGGTTCAAAGATCTGAAAAATCCCTAGATGGCCTCAAAACCTTCATGAAATCATTTAGAATCTATATTAGGTCCAAGATAAATAATTTGACAAAATTTAAAAATATCCATACCTAAGTGAAAAATACAGTTCTTATAGTCTCTCCCACTTAAAATAACTCATCCCCTAGTTCACCATCTAAGGGAAGTGAAACACTATCTAAGAACAACTCTGGAAACTGGGTACATACGTCGGTATCCTTCTCCCATGTCTCGTACTATACATGGCCATGCTACCAAAATATCCATACTAAAGGGATAGACCTGCCTTAGATATATTTCATGCTCTGATCAATGATGCATAAAGGATACTCCTAAAATGTATCTTTGAAATCTAACTCAATCTCCTCTAAAATAAAATTTATGATATGGTTTGGCATGATTAAAGTGAAGCTATGAAACATGTAAGACATTGTGCGTGACAAAATACCTACGAGGTAATAAAAACCAATAGGCTACTGGCCTGAATATCTCTAGAATATAAAAAGGCATGATAAAGAACCATGATAGATCCCCTTTATTCCATTTCCATCTATGCCCAATCCTGGGTGATACCCACATGAAAACATGATCCTTGACCTAAAACTCCAGAGGTCATCGATGGCGATCGACATAAGATTTTTGTCGAGACTGTTTAGTATACAACCTATCCCTGATAAACGTCACCAGCTTTGAAGTATCATACATGAGATGTGGTTATAGTAAACATGCTTCACCAACCACTAACTAGGACATGGGTGATCAACATGGCCTACCATACAAGTCCTCAAAATAATTTATCATAATTGTTTCTTGAAAGTTATTATTATATGATAAATTAATGAAAGGGATATTCTTCTCCCAAGAAAAACTGAAATCAAGGAAACATGCATGGATCATATCCTATAAAACCTGTTTCATCCATTCCGGCTAACAATTGGTTTGGGGGTGAAAAGGTGTTATCAAAAGGACCTATATAACCATATCTCTCTAGAACCCCTTATTGAATTGATACATGACATGAGAATCCCTATATGAAATGATATTATGATGGAACCCATTTATTTGGATGATCTCACCAATAAAAAATATTCACAACTCATCAAATGAGAAAGTCTTCTAGATATGAAGGAAGTGGGATACTTTATTCAGTCAGTCAATGAGCACCCAAAGTGAATTTCTACCTCAAGAGGACCTTGGTAAGCCGACTAAAAAATCTATATCAACATATTACCATTTCCATTTTGGTATTGGAGGTGGATGGAACAAGCCTATTGGTCACCGGTTCTCCACCTTCACCTACTGGATGGTGGAACACCTAGTGATAAATCCTATTATCTAACATTTCATCCCAAGAAACCAATACTAGTGTTGCATGTCTCGATACATCTTGGATATGCCTGGGTGAACAGGCCATTGAGAATCATCAGACTCACACATAAGTTCCTATCTCATATTTGTAGGAACCCCAATATGTCTATGTATACATAGGATGTCATATGAATCCACATATCAATCCAGAGGCATGCCATCTCCAATAATTCTCTCTCAGAGAACCAAGCCTTCATGATCCAAAAACATCATATTCTTTACCCAATCAAGGAGTGAAGAGGTAACTATCATGGATGAGTGATAAGAATTATATTGATTATCACAAGAATCTATATTTATATCAAATAAGAGAGCCATAAATTTTCATTCATCACTGGATTTTTATATGGTCTATGGCTATGTTTTCTGACTCAGTGCATCAGCTACTACATTTCCCTCTCCAGGCATATAGGTATGCTCAAAATAGAATTAATGAAGATATTCAACCTATATTAATTATATGAGAATAAATTAACACCGTGTAATGATTTATTTGAGTCTATTGTGATCTGTATAAACCACAAAGTTATCACCCATCAGACAGTGTCTCCAGCAATGTAAGGCATGGACCATCGCTGCTAGCTTAAAGTCATGCGTTGGATAATTCTATCTCATGAGGAAATAACCGTTAAGATTAGTACATAATAAATCTATCCTATTACATAAAAAATACCCATATATCAATTTATTATGAATCATAGAACATCATATTGCATCTTTCAGGATCTAGAAGAATCAAAATCGGTGCCAAAACATGCCTTCCTTTCAGCTCTTGAAAGGATTTATCTCACTTTTCCAACAACAGGAACTTAACAACCTTCTTTGTAAGACTAGTAAGAGGTGAATAAAGGCAATGATATTTCCTATATTAAATTCTTGTAATATCTATATAGTTCCTTGAAACTATGTATTTTAAAAATGTTATTTGACTTATCCTAGTAAACCATCACACTCACATTCTCTGGGTCAACAGATACTTTCAATTCCAAGATAATATAACCTAATAAGTGAACTTTGTTGATAAAAAAGTGGAACTTAGTATATTTTAGAAAAATATAATTATTTTTAAGTGTATTAAAAATGACCTCAAGGTTCTTATCATTGACTCTACAAGTGTTATCATACACCAAGATGACATCTACAAAGTCTACGGAAAAAGATTCCAGATAGGGGTGGAACACACTATTCATCAAAGCCATAAAAATAGAAGTTGCATTCATAATATCGAATGACATGAAAAGATATTAATACAAACCATACCTACTATGGAAATATGTATGAGGTATGTTTGATGGCCTAACTCACACCTGATGATAGCCCAATCTTAGGTCAATCTTTGTCAACACCTTAGATCCTCGGAGCTGGAAAAAAATATCATCCATCCAAGGTATTGGATATAGGTTCTTGACCCTAAGATGGTTAAACCTTCTGTAATACATGCATAAACTAAGGGTTCAATCCACCTTCTTTATGAAAATAATGGGTAAACCCCAATATAAAGTGCTAGGATATATAAAAACCATGGCCTCTAGAACCTCCAACTATTTCTTGATCACTTGTAGCTTAGTAGGTGACATCTTGTAAAGAGTAATGAATACTGAAGATACTCTTAAAATGAGCTCAATCATAAACTATACCTATCTATTAGGTTGTAAGATAGGAAAATCATTGGTAAAGACATCTATGAAATGATCTACTATGAAAGGAAAATTTTCCAGGTTTACTCTCTTCTCCTCCATGAAGAGACTATAAATCTAGGTGGTCGCTCCACCTAGTCAATGATGATATGGTTTAGTAATAATAGCTTGGACATCACACTCACCCTTGTGTATATAACTATTGACCACTGGTGATGTAAAAAATACCCTATAGTGATAACAGTCAACAAAGGCATGATACAAGAGCAACCAATCCATCCTAAGAATGAAATTGAATCCATTCATCTCAAGAAAAAGAGGTTCTACAATAAAGGGTAACTTCATACCTCACGGGGAAAGTCCTTACATTGTCATATTCTCTCTAACCATACTCTCAATGGTGTATCCAGGGTCATTATGCCACAATAATACTAGATTTTTTTCCTGATACCTTCCAAGATAGTCAAGGATATGAAGGAGCATGAAGAACCTATATCAAATAAATAAGATACTATAGTAGCAGATACTATAATAGTACCTCATACTGTTGATGGTTCATTACTCTGATCCTTCAGTTTCAACTTTAAATCATGCAACTGGACTGATCCATGTCCCTGTGATGTAGCTGGACTACCACGAGTATGACCACTTTGCTGGAGATGATGATCTAAATTCTAGATTCCATGACCACAACCTCCTCCCTGGCTAGTCATTCCAGTGGTACTCCAACTGCCTACCCAACATGGAATAAAATAACCTACCCCTGAAGGTGGAGTTGGTGGAAATCCTCTTCCACTAGAAGAAAATGGAAAGGTAAGATATAATCTATGAAGATGTCCCATACGACTGCAAGAACGATACTCCATCGAGTGTTTAACACACCAAGGCTTCAGATGCCCTTGTTTTCCACATTTGGGGAATAAAAAAGAGCTTCTAGTGTAGTTAATATGATAACCACTACTCTAATGTGAAACCTCAAGGGAATGTTTCATGCTACCAAAAGTACTGTTGGCCTACCACAACACTGATCCTCTATGCCTGGTACTATAACCTTCCCTTAGGATTCACTCACTAATAAGATCCTGATTGAATATCTTAGTGAAACTAGGAAGGTAAAAAATATTCATCTGAGTACAAATGACATACTAGAGCCCATCCACAAAAAATCTAGCACACGATAATTCATCACCATCTAGAAGTGGTGAACAGTGCTACAATATAGTAAACCATGTTGAAAAATCCATGAATGACATAGAACCCTCCTTTATATGCATGAACTCTCTATCTTGTTCAGACCTCAATGTTAGAGGAAAGAAGTGATCATATAAGTAAGTATGAAAGTCATCCCAAAACATGCTGAGATGGAGACCAACCTAGGTAATCACAAGCCCAGATGGACACTAGATGGATCCATCCCCATATACTAAAATATAGATAATGTGACCTCTAAATAAGACTCAGTGGCATGTGGACCATCATCCCCTATGAAGATGAGAGGATGTTGTTGCTAGAAATCACGAGTTAGATTTTACATTGTAGGTGTAGGTCATGGAAACCCTAAATGGACTGCATCAGACATAGGAAACACACACGAAGATGAGCATCTATACCCGAATCAGGTAAAAAAGATGGCGCCTCAAGTGGAACTCTTGATGGTAATATTAGTGGGTCAAGTCCCACCATGTTGGGATCATGTTTGTCCCCACCCTCATGGTGCATGACATAAGGACATCATGATGACTTTGGTCTTCAAATTACAAGCACATGAATCAGATCAAGATTTAAGGATAGATAGAAGCACTAGTGGAAGTAGAACATAAAGAGGAGCATGCACTTCCTAAGATATACTACTGCAACTACTTGTTTCAGAGGCTAGGTATTGGTAAATTTTCAAGTATAAATAATAGGGGTTAGAGTAGATGAAGGGTCAATAACACCTTTCCACTTAATTTATTGAATACCATTTGTTTTTAAGTCATGTTTCACATTTTTATGTTTCATTTTCATATAAACATATATTAAAGCATGATTAAAATGGATTATCATTCTGAGTGAATCAATCCCCATACACCTTATCACTAAAATCAACACCCATTTAATCTCAATTTAACCCCATTCTCAAAATGTAATGTGTTATTTATGATTGATTGACTTCGTAAACTACCCATTAGAACTTATGAGGGACCACACACCTCAATAATTGAAACTATATATCACTTAATCACATTAAAAGAGAACCATAGGCCTAATATAACTACAGTAACATCACTGAACAATCACACACAAAATAGAAAAATGAAATCAATGAAATGAACCTATATAGAATGACATATGAATGGCATGTGAATTATAGGTGCCTATGATGATGCATGTAAAAATTATTTTTTCCCTCATATCATTAGTCCTTGGATGAAATAAAGTCCTCAATTAGAATAATAATAATAACCATCACATAACATGTGAATTACCCTATGGTGAAAGGGTATCAACTATAATAGAAAATATATAGAACAATAAATATTATTTTAAGAAACTAGATATTTACCCTGAACATGGGTTAGCTACACCAAATCATGACTTATAACTAAGTTCCAATGTTTTCTTAACCTCCTGTCTATTGTCTCTAAATAGTAATGTAAGAAATGAACCACTCTAATACCACTTTTTAACATCTCAGACCCAGGTGAAACTCAGAGGTTCCCCGAACCTAGTGGTCCACATTGCCCCAAGCACATCTCCTCGAATGCCAGATGTTGCTGACTAGTAGCAAGGGCCTAGGGTGTGTATGTGGGGAAACTATAACCTCATTAATATATCGGAGAATAGAATATATAATAACAAGTAAATATTGGAATAAATTCTATAAAAAGTGACACAATATAAGCAGACATGAATAATGAATAAAAAAAGAAACTAATAATAATACTCAAAAGTTGATGATAATGTATATCATGTGTCTACAAAACTGGAAAACAAGTATACATGGAAGGAGGAAACACATGGTATAAAAAGTAAACAAAAAGAAGTAAAAAACTACCCAAGATTCCCATGATCCAACTCACTCATCTTCTACCAAGATCCATCCTAATAAATCAAGAAATATCATGTGTCCAAGGCAGGATGCTTCCCTTGTCAACACCTATATACATGTAATCCTCCCAAGTAATAATGGTGGACCAGATAGGGTGTCTAGATAAATCTTATTAGGCCACCACTAATGGTTTATATAATATATATTCTATGTAATATAATTAGAAATAGTGTTTAGGAAAGTATATATAAAAGTAAAGCAGTACAATGATGTAAATACCCAAGTATCTACTTCAGCCTCTATTGGTGTTTGAGCATGTAATAATTTCATTTATTAATCATGTTCCAGTTTATATATTAATTTATGTGATGAAAAAATAGTGGTGGTATCATGTCATGATAACAATAGTAAAGGATCCAAGAAGAACTAGGAACCCTGTGATAATGATAACAGTAAAGAGGATACAAGGTAATAATCAAGTCATCATTGAAATTAGGGGTTGAGAAAACTCAGTAATATTCTATATCCTGGCTAAAGGGGTTAGAGTGTAATCCAAGGGGAATAACCCAAGGTATTCTATAATAACATAGTTATAACTGAGTCTAAGGTTTTCATCCAAGGTAAAATCAGATAAGCAATGACTAGGACCAAGGGTGTATCTAAGGCGCCACATGTATGTAGACGTCACACTAGATCCAAGGAGTGTATCAAAGTCATCATTTAATGATAATGGAGGGATTCTAAAATTTCATACCAAAAATCCACTAGTAGACAATGATCAGGTTCTAAGGTGGGTATCAACCATTGTAACTGACATCCCTAAATCAGAATGGTGTACATGAGGGCTCATGGATTTCCATTGAGAATAAAAGGATAGTTCGAGTATGAACACTCCTATAAGGATTTTAAGGTCTACATACAATATTCACCTTATAATTGATTCATTATATAAAATTTGTCCATGTAATACTCATTCCATTTAATAAGTCATTTGGTTCAAGCCATTTCATTTCATTAGTGTGCAAGGATAACAAGGCATGCAACCATTTAGTTCATTAATCACATTTCATTTATTTAGTTCACTCATTTAACTTTAATTAAAATTACAAGGAAGACTAAGGATGTGAAACAATATTTAATTAACTTACAATAAACTAGGCCAAGTGATATTCATAATATAATTTCAAATTAACCATATAAACATTAATTAGTTAATTAGAACACTTAAATTAGAAGGGTAAAGTGATGTATTCACATGTAATAGCCATTACAACTTAATAGATTTAATTAAACGCTTAAATTTATAATGGTGAAGTCAAATCACACCTGAACGATGGCATATATAGGCTTACAAGCTACTAAAATTATAATTAAGGAAAACACCCTACCTGGGGTGGTAAGTGTTGAGGTCATAACCTCTAATGATGGATACCATATATAAAATGGGTATTATAATATGTTTATAATGAATATAAGTGTAAAAAAACAAGATTTTGTGAATTATTTTTTTCCAAATTAATTTAATCATTTTTATATTTTTCATTTCACGCAACACTCAATATAGATTTTTTATACGAATGCACTAAGTGTGGATTGTATTATATGAAACACCATATCAAGTTTGCACTACATGAAATAGTTATATTTTCTTGAGGTAAATACAAAACTTCATTTTTCTTTTATTACACACATTACTAAGTCCCTTTGATATCTTGAATTACACACAAGGTCAATTTTTACAGAACTATAAGATACTATTAATATTATTATTAAAATATTATTATATCTACCACCTAAATATTGGAATAGAAGTTAACAATATGATTAAACAAATTATTAAAATATGATATATATATTCATATAAAATGAATCCTTTGGTTATCAATTTGTATAAGTGAATATAAGAACTATATGAAAATAATGAAATTACCTTTCTAAGAAAACTATTTTTCTATGTAAAAATACAATTTTATATAAATAAATTAAAAAAACCAATTTTTATTAATGTATTAAATATAATTTATATATTATATATTCAATTAATATTTTTGATACTCATCCAATCGATTTTATATGTATAAGATAAGAATAGATTCAATTTTATGAATAAAAATATGTTGTTTTCTAAAACATAATTTTACTACCATTTAATGGAGAACTCATTTTAAACATGATTTTTTAAACTTTTATTACTTTTATTGGACAAAATAAAATTAATTTTTTGAAGATAAATATAAAAATTTACTTTGGGTGATTTTTTGGTAATTTTCTGAAAAGTTTCATTTTTGATGAATAGTGAAAAACATTGAATTTTAATTCAAAACTACTTTTTCATCTAATTTATTTATATAGTTAAATTATATTTTAGTTTAATTTTAAATTTAAATTAGAAAAATTTTAAATAAATTAATCCAAATTAGTTCATTGAAATAAATTTCACATTGAAATTGGATATAAAAACATTTTAAACTTTTGAACATTTTTACTGTAAGAACCCTCTTTGTTGCCCTGTCTACGAGATTAAATTTAAATTAATTTCTGCCACTTTTTTGATAGGAATTTGGAAAACTAGATTCCATATATTTAATGATAATAATTTATAATGTATAAAAATGTAAACATAGTTTTTCACAATAAAAGTTTAGTGAAAGTGATTAAAATTAATTATAGTGATTAAGAGAAAAATTAACTTGACAAAGGACTAAACCTTAAACATAAGGCCCAAAAAAACATAGAAACTTGTCCAAAATTAATTTTATATTAATATTTAGACCCTATTACCCATTTTATTAGATTTTTAATATTATTGGAGCTACTTGACATGGGAAAAACGTGGGTCGAATTCCCTTTTCATAAATTTACAAGAATGCCACTCCTCCATTATAAAATGGCACTCAACCCTCCCACTTATTCACACATATAAACCCATTTTGGATCAAAAAACATTCCAAAATATCATCAAAAAATATTTTAATTCATCCAAGAAGCATAAATTTTGGCATAAAACTAACCAAGGAAGCCCTTTGGTGCAAACCAAGAGGAATTACCCAATGAAGAGGTAACATCCTTCCTCAAGCTCATTTATATCATTTTCATTATTCACCCCATATATTCTTATTATTATGTGCTTATATAATAACTTCAGTATCCTCAATATAATTATATGTTTTTTTCAAGGTTTCATACCTACACTTACAAAAAATTCCGTCTAATGGGAAACAAGCTTACCATTCTTGTGTACGGCGAACTACCACCTCATGTAATAATGTTGTTATTTTTTCCTTTAGTAAATCTAATAGGTGGGAATTATGATATAAAATATATTTTTATGTGATATATATGATATATATTATTAATTTATCGTTTTTAAATTATTATATAAAATATACCTTCATTATTTCGATTTTTTGAATACAATAACTTCATTTGTGGACGTGTGGACTGCTACCTCCTCAAAGCGATATGATTCATTCACACATTACATGGAAGGTATTAAGGATGATTTTAGTGAAAATATATGATATATATGACATAATAAATCTAATTTAATGAAATTATATATATATATATATATGTCATTTAATTTATTTCTTTCAATACGACAATAAAAAGGAAACAACATTCATGGGTACATACATCCTATCGTCTCCATGAATGATGTATTCAATTTAAAATTTCTATATTATATAGATTATTATAAGTACATATATAATGAATATATATAATATTTATATCATTTTTCACATTTTTTAAATAATTAAATCATTATATAAGTAAGAAGATCAAAAATAAAAATCCAAAACATTTACGAAAAACAAAGCAGTCATTACCCAAAACATAAAATTAACAAGGTATTGTTTACAAACTGGTAATATAAATTCATAAAAAAATAATATATAGTATTAGATATAATAATATTGTTTTATGTTTTATGTATAATAAACATATATTTATTGTACAAGTAGTTTTAATGTGTACAAAGAAATTCCAGACTTATGGTAAGGGTTTTCTCATCTCAATTTTTATATCCATGAGATACATGCCTTATTAATGACTCATCTCTTTCATGTTGTGTAAATACTATTCATGAATCTATTATATGATTATTATAATTAAATTTATGGGTATTTACATATCCATTTTATGATCTTTATTTCATGTGGTTTATGGTTCAAAAGTTACCAAATTGGTAAAGTTATTTTTGTCTCAAGTTCCCTTCTTTGAGATAGTTGCCTTATTATGCACCTATATTTTTTAATGGGGTGTATATACTGAACTTTGACATGTATTATCTGGAATAACATTATTTAATTATATTTTAAACAACATTTAATATTATTATATCATGTATAGTATGGGTCAAAGTTTCCAAAGTGGTAATAGTTTATTGCTAAAATCTAATCATTTATCAGGATTGTTTACGATTATGCTTCCATTGATGAAATATTATGATCTATATCGAAATAACACTCATGAATTTTATTCTCCTATGATTATTTATGAAATATTCATTTATTAGTACCATTTATCCACTCTTTTTTATTTAATATAATTAATAAAACGTTTTTATGAAAATCTAAATTTATTTCTCATTTCGGTCAAAAATCTAGGTTCTTTCAAAACCATGTTTTCTTAAAATGTTTTAAAAAATGTTTTAATATTATCTTTTAATGTTTAAATTAAAATTTTTAACCATTTTTTACCGTTTTAATTTTTTTTAAAAGTAATATTCTTTTCATTTTCTGATCAATGCAATTTTCTAAAATTTTTAAGGTGCAAAAGGAATGTTTGACATGAAAAGAATTAATCACCATCATGACCATAATTTATTTGAATATTAATTTATAATTTTAGATATATATTTTTAAATAAATTTTTTTCCAAATATTTGTGATTCATTTATTTTAAAGTGGTTTAAAAAAAAGGATTTCCAAAAATATATTATGTTTAAAAAGTGTTTTAAATGTTTTCAAGCCCCTTTATATGTTTTCAAGGAAAAAGGTTTTAAAAAGGTTTTAAATATTTCTTTATAAGTTTTAATATTATTTTTCAAGTAAAAGTAATTATTAATGTTTTCAAGTTTCCTTTATAAAATTTCAAATATATTTTCAAAGAAAAATATTTTCAAAATGCATTATGTTTTAAATAGAGTTTTCAAGGTGGAAAATATATTATTCTAAATAAATGTTTTTAATGATTTTAAATATTACTTTATATGTTTTCAAAGTGTTTTTAGGAAAATTATTTTGAATATGTTCTATGTTTTAAAACTTTAATTTCAAATAAATGTTATTTTTATTATGAAATATTCTAAGTGATCTTTCAAAATAATTCTCTATCTAGGATGATATCCTTTAATATAGAATAAGTTTTATTGGGGACATGATCCAAGAATACCATTCATTTTATATATTGAACGATTTATTTGTCTATATAACACCCAGTTTTCTTCCAAGGGTTATATGATTTTGAAACATGCTTCTATTTATGTGTTATGATTTTATAAAATGATTAGTAAACCTATATATTTTCCATAAGTTATGATATGATAAAATGTTAATAATACCAATTTCATTTTAGGGGTTATGATGTGATGTTTATAAAACCCATCTCTTTTCATGGGTCATGATATTATGAATGTGGCACATGAATGCATGATTTCATTAGGTGATGTGTGGGACCTGTATCTCCCTCTAATACATTGGTTAATGATAAATGTTTTATGATCTTTAGAGGGTACATGGGATGGAATCCGGATCCCTAAATAAGAAATAAATTTTAATCCCAAATCAATAGGGAATCTTAAGTCTGAAACAATAGGGTACACGAGAGGAAATCCCAAGCCCAAAAAAAGAAAGTACATGGGAGGGAATACCAATCCTGAAATGAAAGGGGACACAAGAGGGTATCCCAAGACTAAAATAAGAGGGTATATAAGAAGGTAACCTCAGATTTAAATAAGAGGGTACATATGAGGGCATCACAAGCCCAAAAAAAAGTAGGTACATGGGAGGGAATCCCATGTCTAAAACAAGAGGGTACATGTGAGGTAATCCCAATCCCAAATCATGTACACGAGTGATTATCCCAAGCCTAAATAGTTATGGACGTCTTGGTAAGAAGCCTTGACATAAGATTTTATATGATTATGTTCCTTACACAAATTCCATGTCTAATTTCTATGTTATTCTTTCATGGTTTACAATCTTGATTCCCTTATGATTAATATCTTATGAAATACTAATCTTTATTCCATGATTTATTTTTAGGATCTTTGATATGAAAGGTATGATCTTCTAATGTTATTATCACATTTCATACCCTTATGATCATGTTTATGCCTATATATCTCCATTGTTTACCTTTACTAAGAATATGAGCTCAGTTATTTCTTATGTTTACTTTCCTCAAGTAATGAAGAAAGGTTTTAAGTAGGATTACCAAAGGGGAATATCTTTAAGGGATATGTTGAATATCATTCACCAAAATGGAAGAATGTGTCCCAAGTTTCCAAAGACACTAAACTATTACGGTCCTCAGAAATTTATTTTTATAATCTCTTGAATATTCACTTAAAATGATGTAATATAAATGTATGTTAATCTTGGGTTTCAATAGTAAGAAAGGCACACAAATTTAATAGGCGACGCCTGATGAAATCGGTGCACACACACTATAGAAATTTATAAAATGGTAAAACTTGATGGATGAGTTATAGACCACTTAACTTAAGATCACCTGAATCTACTCATCTAGTATTATCATTTAGTTTGGCATAGATCATAATAAATATGAGTATTGTATCAACTACCTAAAAATAAAGCATATGATCATGCATATAAATAGAATCTTCTAGGGAAAGAAGAATACAAAATGGCTAAATAGGAATTGAGTATGTACTGATGCACATCCAACATGATGAGCGGGGGTAAAATCAGAATTCAAAAGGAATAATAGGATTAAAATATATAGAAAAGGATTTTTGAGATCAAAATGGTAGAATAATGCCTCTGTTGTCTGTTAGAATGAGAAAAGGAGGAAATGGAACATTTAAACATTTCATTAAGGGTGATTTGGTAAATTTTCCTAAGAAACATGGATCTCACGGTTGGCCAAACCGTGTGCCAACCATGAACCCTTTATTGTGATAATGGGGAAAATCAGGGTTAGACAAAACAGTTATGAAAACCATGTAAAAAACATGAAAATAACCTATTCTAAACACTATAGAAATTTTGCACAGGTATGTGACCCTTGGTGCACGTGTGGCCTAGTGTTTTTCTCCACTGGCCAAGGATATGAGCACTGAAAAAGTCCCCAAACCCCCAAAACAATTAAAGAATCATTTGGAATATGTATCAAGTCCAAAATAAATAATTAGAAAAAATTTAAAAGGACACATAATTGAGTGAAAAACCATGTTCTTACATTATTCATGACGATGATGTTGGTGATGATCTTGTTTTGGTAATTTGTTGAGAACAAATGGTGTTGTATTAATAAATTTGTTAAATTTTTATATTAACAATAACGAATAAAAATATAATAATTATTTTCTTATAAATATCCAATATTAATTTTTAAAATCATTACTTGATAGAAATTTATAGTATTTTTCATATAGGTGGTTAAACAGACCCAACTAGAACATGCTACAATTTTCATGAGAGTAAGACTATGGAAAAGATTATTTTTTGTAATATCATTATCACAAAGTATAATTACATTATTTATATTTTATTAATTATATGAATAACAATTTTAAAGATATATATGAATGAATTAAATGAAAAATATGCTGTCACATATAAATAAATTTCTTTTCCTCTTAGGATGATCATTTTAGGTGGATAGTTTTATAATGATCACTTATTGAAAATATTACTTATATAATGTCTAATTTATATTTTAAAATTAAAAATCATGAAATAAATAAAATATTTATTCCCTAAACCCATTCCTATAACCATACTTTAATGTTTATGATGAAAAACTAAATGCATTGTTGATGGAGGCAGTAGTACAGACACACACTTGAGCAACATTTTTATTGAATATGAGGGGAATATATAATGTTTATACAATAAATATAATAAACATTTAGTATATTTTATAATTATTTAATTATATACATGTTGTTATAATGGGTTTGGAGTAGGGTGGATGAGAAGGATAAATAAATGAAGTTAAAGGGAAAGTAATACTAATGTTGAGAATTCTAATATTCTCTTGAAGTACACTTTGGAAATAAAGGACTTAAGGAAACTTTTTGTGGGTATAGGTTTTTGATTATGTATATGGGATATAAAATAAGTAAATTGGGTAGATTTTCATGGTAATTTTAAACTATAGGCACATCAATAGGTTAGTGAAAGCAATCACCTTTTATAGGTAAAAAGATGGAAAATATTTGGAAAAGAATGTTAGGTAAGTGTTAAGAATGGAATTGCAGGAGAGTTAGTTGAGTTAGGTGGGTAAATGTTGGGTAAACATGTGTGTATTATTTGACAACCTAAAAAATTTATAATTGAAGGTATAAGTGTCAAATTGATATAGTAAAATTTTAGCAACATCATATTACCCATTTTAACACTTATTAATATTGATTAAAAGTTAACCATTGTAATTATTTTATTACTAAAAATATAAGATAAAAATTCTTACTAACTATAAATGTTTTTAATATAAACTTTAACAACAATTAATCTAAATAAAATTGTAAATATAATAGAGTATAATTTTAAATTAAAACAAATAATGTGTTAAAAAACTATTGTTTGTATAAAAATTTCATTTTAATCATCAAATGTTCTTAATATTTTTTAACATTTATTACCAATTAAATGAGTATTAATATATATATATATATATATATATATATTTAAATATTATATTTGTGTATTTATTTCAAAATATATCAATTTAATTTAAAATCATAATATTTAGAAAAGTATCATTCCTTATAAAGCAACTATTTTTCCAGGTTGCTGATATTTTTCTTGGTAACATAATTTTAAGAATAAAAATTAAATTGAACCTATTAAATATTTTGAAAATTTTGATTAAAAATATTCAAATCAATTTATATGATTCAATTTTTGAAAGTTATAAAAATCAATTTTAATATAAGTGTATATAACTCATAATTTTTTATAAGAAACATGTATCTTCTAAGCATAATTTTTTATTACATTCCTTGTAATTACAATTATATGGATCTAACTTTTTTTATTTTATATATTACCAATACTTTCCATTTAAACCATTATTTAAACATAATATGATAAACTATACAACACATGATTTGTAATTTTTTAATAAAATATATTTATATGCATAAAATGACTTTATTTTTTGTTTAATTATACTAATTAAATTTTATAAAATTATTATTATTAAAAATAATTTTTTTTGATTTGAAAATATATTTCATAATTTTTTTACCTATATATTTACCCGTTAATTCTATTACTAAATTTTCATAGTTACAAAACATTCCATGATTCGTTTTTGGTTTGGTTTTGTGTGTGAATAAAGCTACTGAACACATTCAATTTTAAAGGAAAATATATATTTAAAAATTTCATTGTGTTACAAACCTCCTTTGTGGGTTATGGTTCTCAATAGTATTCTGAATTTTTAGAATTATGGAGTAGGGGTCATTTTTAAAATTAAAATTCAGATTTTAATTCCAAGATTTTAATCTACTTAAAGTGATGTTTTTGTATGTGGATTAAGACCCAAGAGGTGCATCAGGTTCTTGGGTTTTTGGTCCAATTAAAGATGGACAGAGTTGGTGGGTGAATTTCTTTTTAAAAACTTTTTATAAATTAAAACTAAAATAGATGAGATTAAAATAATTAAATAAATAAAAAAATATCATAAGAGTGAATCAGAATAGAAATATAAATTTAAAATAAAAAGGGTATGAAATTGATAAAGGAGTTTGGAAATAATACATAGGAGATCCCTATATCTCCTCTCCTCAAGTATCCGTGGGGGGTTTTGGTTTAAACATTTATTTTTAATGGTTGCAATAGAAAACAAAAACTCTTTCTTTTTAGTGGTTGTAGTAAGGAAACATGTTAGAAGTAGTAAGACCCATATTTTTTAGTGGTTGGTACCAATAAACCCAAATATATGGATATCCTTTTTAGTGGTTGTGTCTAGGAAACTAAACACCCTCACCATTAAGGTAGTGCTCACCTATCCCCTCACACTCAATGGTAGCGATCTTCCAATAAATCATGTTAAATATATTTATAATCTATCCACATCACACTAAATGGTAAAAAATAATAGGATTTTTATATAGGATACCAATAAAGAGCACTCACAATCCTCCAATAAGAGCACAATAAGAAGAGGTGTGAGGAAGAGAGAAAATTGTGAAGGAGAGATTGAGAATAATGAAAATTAAGAACAATGAGATAAAAAATGATATTCAAGTTATCTGCATGAATCCAAGAAGCCATGGGAATGTATTTATATATTCCAATAGTTATAGAAACTTTTTGGTAGTGTAGGAGGTCTTGGAGAGCCATTGGGGGTTTAATTAAGGCATGCGAGGCCCATTCCCAAAACTATTTTTTCCCACCGGAATTCCACTAGCTAGATAATGGCACCTAGTTAGAACTAAGGTTCTATCCAAATCCCACCAACTATCTAGTGTGGTTCACCAAGAATCCACTGGCTTCTATAGGTGGAGGACTATAGAAATGTCCTTCACACTCTTTTTAAACCCACCATTTAGTCTAAAAAATACCATGAAAATTTATCTAAAATAGAAACACTAGAATCTATAAAATTAAAATGTTAGAAATATAATTTGGTATTTTTGATAATAAAAACTACATATGATAGTGGGATGTACAATCAATTTCAGTCTCAATAACTTTAGGTTTTGTTTTAGATGTTTTGGAGGGTTCCTTCCTTGGTGTACGATTTGGTGTGAATGATTTAGGAGAAATCATGCAGTACCCTAAGCACGAGGAGTTTTTTAGTTTAATTTGTGTATTTAACTATTCGTTTGAATGGTTATCACATGGTTAAGGCGTAACCATATAGATTCCAAGGAAAAATGTGTGTATTGGTTTAGATTTGGGGGATGGTGTATGAACGCCGAACAATTGTAGACAAACCACATGGGCCCTAAAATTTTGGATGCATAGGTGATCTTTATGGTTAGAATATAGTTTGGTAAGACATGTGTCTATATTGTGAATGGTAGATAGCCTGAGGAAGTGCTATCCACATGGTTGGAAATGGTTTGGAAAACCATGTTTCCAGCTGAATTTTTTTTTAAATTTGGAATTTATGATCCCTCCTTAGGTGTTTAACCCCAAGAATTTTTTCTTCCCTCCCTTTATGTGCATAGAAAAGTAGGGTCTCCTCTTCCATGTTCTCTTTAATACCACTATATTTGTGTGGGTTTTTGGGGAAATTATGACAATGTTTTAAGGTGGGATCACTTCCTTCCCCATCACATTTCCTCCTATTGTCTCCCATCTCGAGTTGGGTGATTTTGATTAATGTTTCAGTGAAAGTTACATCTATGAATGATGGAATCATCCCGTTATGACAAGGATTTAATATTTCTAAGACATAGGACATCTAGAGTAGAACCTTATTGTTGTAGCATGTTCATTTGATAGCAACACTTTACTGTATGATTTTTTTCATAGGTATTTTTGTTTAAATTGATGAAATTTCTTATTAAATGAGTTCCGATTGATAGGTTTTTCTTGATATTGTGTCACGAGTTCACAATGACCCTTTACGAGTGGTTGGTTATAGGTTCGGTGCAATGTGGGTGTTTAGTGAGTTATTGGATGTTTAATACTAAATAAGTAAAATAAAAATAATAATTTTAAATTTTTTAATTAATTATAAATGATTATAATTAATTAAATTGGATTTATTGGAATTTGATAGTACCTCATAGAAATGGTTGATGGTCAGTTGAGCTTGGAAGGATCTCAGTGAAGATGAAAAACCACACTTATAATGGGAAATGAATTCTTTATAGAGGTAGGTAGTCCCTATGAATTTCCCCTATGGTATCATAATTTTATTTTGACACGTGATATGTGGTCACACCATTAACAGTGATTATAATTTTATTTTATTGTGAATTATTTGATTAAATGAAATGCACAGACTAAACAAAGTTATAAGGTCCAAAAAGGACCCTTATGCACTAGATTAATTTAATTTTCCACCAATAACCAAGGCTTTTATTATAATTGAATGAATTTATAGATAGAAACCCCATATGGGGTGTGAATTAAATAAAAATTGACGTGTGAGAAGTTACAACCTTAGTGATAGGTTCCCTTAGTGACCTCTAGGTGAAGGTGAGTTATGAATTGAGATTGATGACCTATGGATTAGATGTGTGGGAACATTGAGATGATTTATAGCCTTTATTCTAGTGATATGACCGTGAGGCGGGTGTTCTTCCCCTATCAATTTGTGATCACCTGGGTGGGTAGAAAATGTGGAGATTTATAGATTGGTTTGTTGTGATGAATGAACTAGGGTAACTTGGGAAGAGAATGGGATCGAGGCCATCTTCCTTACATGACACCTATAAGGGCTTACCTATGAGGATAATGTGGAAATATTATGATTATGATGAACCTGAGGGATGATACAACCTCTGAGTGAAGGGACTAGATTATGATATTATTATTAAGATTAAAGAACCTAGGTTGGGTGTCCTAGATATAATGAGACCTCAAAGACCGCATTGGGTCATCTAGGGTTATATTAACGCTTGAGAGGGTGTGAAGGGGAATGTGTATTAATGATTACTAGTGTCACCTTGGAACTTGATTCGATGATGATCCTATTATAGATGTGATAGGCATAGGTTGGGCACATGAGAGGCCATATTTGGTTTTATTCGATGGGTTCATGTAGATGCATGAATTGTAAAAGTGAACTACATAATATATTGAAGGTGGGATGCACTACCAATCATGATGTATATAGATAAATGATATTCCTTGTATTATCTCTTTAGATCTATCCTTCGTGACTGATATTAGCATAGAATGCCTTGGTTCAATCCACCTTGGATTTAGATGTGATATATTTTGGATTGACTTGAACTTTGTACTTGTAATCAGGGATAGAGGATATGATCCTCTGATCTAGCCTATTATATTGGTTTATAATACCGCAGACACACTCCCTATATTAATATATGATATTCTTTAGATTTACTTGGAGTTGTTCCTTGGAATTAGGGATAAGGGACACAACCCACCCAGTTATCTTCCATGATTGATTTGGATTTCCTAGGACATTATCCTATTGAGTATGATATTATTGAATTTCTTAGTAATAACTACTAGGAATTATATATTGTCCTGATATTGGTTTTCAAGATTATGCGATATTCTTAGAGAAACCCTGACACTAGTCAAGGTAAGTCTGGGTTGATCCCAAGTGTCATGTACTCGATGATTAATGATGTTTTTTATTTACACTTCCCCACAATGTTTATTTATTAAACTCATCATATCACATATGTAAACCCTTCATTTACTAGTTTTTTATGGGGATGTTTTGGTGGTTCCCTACTGAGTTACACTCACAACCTACTTGAGTGACCATAAAACTTGGGTATATGAGAAGACTCCACTAATAATATGTTTATGTTAGGAAGAGGCTCGGTTAAAAATGATCAATCAGTATAGTTAATACATGATTAGATATTAGGATAAATTAAGGGTCAGGGATGACAATAGAGAATTAGTGTCTTTTTAAAATTTTATTTGTTTTTATATGTGATTATCCTAGTGTGTGATTATCATCAAATGATGGAATAAACATTAGTTTGTAAGACCACTAAATTCTACATGTTCATTTATTATAACATGTTATATTTTATTTCTTTTACATGATATGATGTTTATTGTTTTTTAGAAATGTTTTTTGGATTATTTTTTTGTTATTTCACACTATGGTATAGGGGTATAGTCTCTCTATTGTACTACCGTAGAACCTAACTATTAGTCAGTAGACTATGGTGTATAGGGAGGCATGACTAAGTTTCTAATGGAACCTATGGTCTGGGAACAAATTCGTGTTTATGGGTTAGGGGTGTTAATAAGTGGTATCATAGATTTTATGTTTATGATATCACATAATATATTTGAGTTTTTTTATCTTACTATTTAGGTAGATGGTACACAAGTGATACCAAAATTTTCCATAGTTTATGATGGATATTTGATAGGTGTTTCATGAAATTTTTTTCTAATATGAACTCTATGTTAGGAGGGGAATGGTATTTTTGTTCTTGGTTTCCAATTTTACACATGTATTATTTCACCTTGTGTGATGCACTTAGATTTTTGATTTACGGTTTATTTTGATTTTGGCTCTTGGATCATTGGAAAGAGGCCATGATCATGCATAATTTTTAGTATGTCTGATTGAAATTACATAAGTAATGTTATTTTATAAATGACAAAATGATTTAGCTATTTAATGTTTCAATAAAAACATATATTACATTTTCCCATATAACTCGGTGGTGGAATTATACACAGCTGAACCATGGTATATTTTCCTCTGATGATAGGTCATGTGGACCTTATAATGGGATGCTTATGAATAATGACTACACATTCCCTTAATGTAAGGCATGCACATTGATCATAGTTGTTAAATATAGGAATTTTATGACTTAATGTAGACTCATTATGGATCTTTATAGTATTGGTTCATATAGAAAAATAGGTTTTGTTATTTAAATTTTTAGAAACAATCTATATGGAATTTTCTTATGTATATTCTCAGTGACATTATACTTAACTGAACTAGGTGACTATGTGACACTTCACATAGATCGTGGTAGGGTGATGCTTTATATAGGTATGTAACTGTATGAGATTGTGATCCTTGATGGGGTGGATCTGTGTGCGGAGGTTCGATGAGGATTATCCTAAGATCATGATTCTCGAGGGGTAGTCTTGTATGCAGATGATCAGTGAGAATTAATAACCATGAGTATGCTGATGAGTTTTTTATGTGATTCATGAAACGTGTAAGACCCTAGAGTGGGTAGTTTAGCCAATTAGTTTCTTTATGATGATGATATAGGAATAGATATGGGTAACTTATGAGTTATGAACTATGTGAGATATAATTTATGGTCTTTATGGGAGAACCTAGTAATCTTGGGTTATTAGTAAGTTGAGTGATTCATATGAGGGTAACCCAATAGAGAGGTTACCCCAAGTTATTCACTACATTAGAAATAAGAACCATGATTAGATACTTCTGTTATAAGAACTATACATGTGAGGTGTTATTAGGTATGTAGTATAGGAATAGATATTCTTTGTGTTTTTTCATAACAAAATCACCTTGAGTACTAGTGACTTTGGTATCATGGTCTAGGTTTGGAGGGAAGGATAAGGGGGATGCCTGAACCTGGTGATTTTTGGGTGTGATTTTCGATAAGGATAAGAATCATGGTCCAAGATGGATAGATCTAGGAAAGATAGTGCATTATAGGATCTTGTGGTTTCATAACAGTTTCAGTTGGTGTGAGTTCATACGGTAGACCATGGAATGGGTGAAATTATTAATTTTTAAGTAGATCACCAAGGGTTCTTCTGGATATATGATATTGGTATGTTTGTTAAAATGGTTAGTATTTTAGGTGCATAATACTTGGTTTTTTATGTGAATCTTATTGGGACATGAGTAATGTTTTGTGATTAGGTGGTATAAGAAAGTACACCATTTACGTTTGGATGAGATTGAGGTGGTATGAAATATTTGTTCATTGTTTTATAGAAATTTGAATTAGTGAGCGACCTTGTGCAGTCTGAGAACCAATAGTTTTGATATAATTCTTGTAAGTAAGGCTTCCTGAATACTTTATGAGAATTAAAAATATATTTTATATGAGAGGTGACATTAGAGAAGGATTATGGAACCGTGATGTAGTTGACCTAAGTGGGTTCCTTGGAATGTACTATCAGCGAAGAATGATGTTAGTAGTTGAAAATGATGAGCATGACCCGAGAGGAGTGACACATGTGTAATGATTAAAACTATCGAGGTTACACTTGATTAGTTGTATATGGGAATCTGTATGGCAGGGAGTGTACTATTGGCCATTAGTGGGTTTTACCCTTTTTATGGATGAAACTTTTTCCGATGTCAAAGATGACATTACTAATGATTTGGGAATGGAAAATAATTGATGTTTTTGGTTGGTACTTGGATGTGAGAAAGACAACCAAATCTAGTTATTTTGTGTGGTAATGGATGGAACTTGGGTTGTGGAGGCATGAACCTCATGTGAGTATGGTCATGGGTGTAATGAGACCAGACGTGGGATGGTTGAGCTATCATTTGGATACTGGTGATTAGTTGAATTTGACTAGTTCTAAAAATGATGCCTAATTTGGGCTTCATATGAGGTATTGGATAGAGTTTTTGTGTTGGAATCAATCTGAGGATAAATCCAATCATTTTTATGAATGGATAGCCATAGGTTGTTTGAAAGATGTTTTTAGGAGGCTAGTTGCAATGGATTGGAAAATACACTAATAACATCAAATTGGGCATGAAAGATGTGTATTACAGATTGGCCAAGGACTTTTAAGGAAAATATAGTTTATTTAAGCCTCGTTTATAGATGGTGGAGGCTCGTCCAATTTAATTTGGAATTGGGATGAGAATAAATACCAACTTACAATAGTTTTTTTCATATGTAATTGGGGGTATTAGGTTGGGAACTGCATTGAGTGGGTTCTTGGATTACAAAGAAAATGTTTTAATGGGAGATGTCAATAGTGGGGAGCACTATGGAAGAAAATCATTCCATATACTCTAAGTATTAAAATAAGGAGCACCATAATCATAGAGATGATTTTATTGGTGAATATGTGGGGTCTCAAGATATATGGGTTCCTTGGAGCATCATTTAAGTGTTTTTGTGATGGAGATGAGTGCTGGCTTGTGTCATAATGAATAGTGAGCCTTATGTTTAGAGCCACATAGTGGGAGATTTTTTGAAATTCTGAAGTAGAACATGGTGGATTTATAATGATTTTACAATCATCATATGTTGTTATATGTTATTAGAATATTGAAAACACTTATCAAAGATGAGAATTGTTATGGTGAGGAGGTTAAAAACCCTGATCCTTTATGGGTTTAGGTTTTAGTGGGATTTGGATTTTTAGAGTTATGAAGCAGGAGTATTTTTTAAAAGTGTGATTCAAATTATAATTTAGAAATTTAAAAATCCTTAAAGTTATATTTTTATATGTGTATTGAAAACTGAGTGGTGCCTCTGGTTCTCAAGTGAGTCTTAGTAACTTTAGGTTATGTTTCAAAAGTTTTGAAGGGTTTATTCCTTAGTTCATGGTTTTGTGTGAATAGTTTTGGGGAAACCATATATAACCCTGAGTTTGAGGAGGGTTTTAATTCACTTTTAATAGTTCATAGTTGGTTTTCATAGTTATGGCATGGTTAAGGGTTGACCATGATGATTCTAGGGAAAACAGTGTGTATTTTTTGGATCTAGGGGATATAACATGGTCACCAAACCATTGAAGAAAAACTATACTAGGCTTGAAATTTTGGTTGTAGTGGTGATCTGCATGGTTGGAATATTTTTTGGTAAACATTGAAAAAATCCATACAAGGTGGAGGTACTGATAAAGATCCATCTACATTTTTGGTGCATGATTTTTAAAATTGTGCTGCTAAACTGTGCATCCATCAGAATTTTTTTATAAATTAGAAATTTATTATTTCCCCACTTGGGGTTTTAACCCCTAGAATCTTTTCTTGATTACCCTCAATCTTGAAAATGAGGAGGGTATCCTCCTTGTTTTTGTTAATTCCCATAGATTTGGGTAGGATTTTGAAGATATTTCGATAATGTTTTTAGGTTATATCTCTTCCTTCCCCCTCTTCTGTTCCTAATATTTTCTCCACTTTGGTGTTAGATGATTTTTATTAGGGTTTCATGGATGATTCCACTAGAGCATGGAATAATAGTCCCCTTATGATAAAGCTTTGATATGGCTTGGCTAGAGGACATTCCAAGATCAAACCTACATGCCGTTACACATTTTTTTGATAGATATATGTCACCATTTAATTTTATTAGGAATTTTGGCTTATATTGATGAAATTTCTTATTGAAAAAATGTAGGTTGATATGGTTTATTCTTGGGATGGGGTCAAGAGTGTGCCATAGACCTTTTATAAGTGGTCAGTAACAATTTTGGTGTGATGAGCATGTTCAATTAGTTATTTTACATTTATACCTACATGATTTTAATTAATAAATTAATTATATTTTTTAATTAATTATAAATTATTATAATTAATTAAATTGGATTTCTTTGTGTGACATAGGACCTCATGACGATGGGTGATGTCCAATTGAGCTTGGATAGATCTTGGGGAGGATGACCCGATATAATTATAAAGGGAAATGAATTCATTATTATGGTAGGTGGTTCCTAAACATTTCCCCTATGGTATTATTCATTTTATTATGGAATGTAATATGTGGTATTTATATTTAATGTGACTAATATTGTATATTATAATTATTTTTTTAATTAAATTAAATACTAGTATTGAACAAAGTTCCAAGGGCTATGATGGAACCTTGTGCACTGGCTTGATTTCCTCAACTGCTAATGGTTAAGGACATTATTATAATTTTATTCCTTGAGATACAAAAACCCCATGAGCGGTTTGAATTAAATAAAATGGTAAGATCAAGACATAACAACCCTAGTTATAAGTACACTTAGTGACCCCTAGGTAGAGGTGAGTGGAGACTTGAGATGCACATCCTAGGGACTGGATATATGGGAACCTTAATATGATTTGAAGCTTTTAAGGCAGTGATGTGACTATGATGTGGGTGTTCCTCCCCTACCGAGTCGTGATCTACTGTGTGGGTAGACCATGTAGAGATTGATGGATAGGCTGGTAGTGAGGACCAAACTATGGTAACTTGGGAAGATAATGGGATTGATTCCATCTCTATTTTGTGATATGTATATGATATTACCAATGAGGACAATGAGGCCATGTGATAATTGTGATTATGTTGAGGGATTCTATGACCTATGACCGACGATCATGGCCTGAGAGACTGAGATTGAGATAAAGGAAACAAGGTGGGTTTCCTTGGATATGTTGAGACTTCAGGGACTACAATGGGTGATATAGTGATATATTGATCATAGAGAGTGTATGTACAAGAATGGGCAGTGATGATTATAGGTTTCACCTTGGAACCTGTATCAATGATAAAATATAGTTGGGGATATAACCTAGTGGAAAAGAAACCTTGAAATCCTGCATCTAAGCCTGGGTTTAGGTCCTAACAGTAGTGAGTTTTTTGTGGGGTGACAACTAGTGTGGGATAGACGAGGTGGAAGACACTGCTGTGATGTAGTCATATTTGGCGATGATAGGGTCATTGGGTCCTCAGCGTAGGTTGGAAACATAGGAATCTATGACATGGATGATGGTCATTGTTGGTCTTGGAGGTGGACCTCATCAGCAGAGCGACATTGGGGTTGGGCTTCTGAGGTCGGAATTATATTGAGGGGGAATCACATAAAAGATTCGGTAGTGGGATATCATGGATGATGGCTTAGGAGTCAGATGGAAGCGATGAAAGGTGGGTGGTGGTCCTAGTGGTGTGGATAAATGATTAAAGAGGTGGATTTGATGGAAGTATGGTGGCCCTTGGGGGAAAGGCAATCAACTCAAGAAACAGAGGATGTTATATTCATGATGGAGTGGGTGACAATATTTGGGGGCATCTTCAATGGAAATAGGATAATATGAAAAAACAATATGTGATTTCAATACCTAGGTGCAATTACAAATGTGTTCAGAGCATGAAGAAACCTCCAATATTACAATAAAATTGGATGAATGAGAGGGTATGGATTTTCCATTTTTACCAAGACTCATGTAATTATACATGGGGATTTATTTCTATGTATAATTTTAGGTTGGTAGCTTTGAAGCAGTAAAAAATTAATCATCTAGGGTAGGGATCACTGTTGAGTGTTTGGTCTCTAGGTCTTTAACTTCCTTGGTTTGGGCCTAACATCGTGGGTCTTCAGGTCAAGTAATGTTACCCCTCAACCCAATTAAAATGGGGATTATCCAAAAGTAATAAAAAAATATAATGGATTTCAGGATTTTAGGAAGAAAGGTATCAATGATGATCTTGTTATGTCTCTGATGGGGATATATTATGCACTTGAGAGGATGACTTCACTTATATGGGATGGGTTCAAGTAGATGACCAACCTCTCAAGATGTTCTATATAAGATGTTGTAGGAGGGATGTACTACCCATAAAGATGTATGAATATACAAGGGATTACTGGGACAAGATCCTTGGATATGACCTTTATGCCTGATACCAGTTTGGAATGCCTTTGGGAAATCTCCATTGGATTAAGATGTATTACATTTTGTATTTCCTTCGAATTTCTCCTTGGAATTGGGGATAAAGGATTCAACCCTCCCATGGGGTCTTTAGGATTGATTTTTAATTCGTTTAATGTGATCCTTGGATTCACATGTGATATATTCTATATTTCCTTGGACTTGTACTTGGAATTAGGGATTGGGGATGCGACCCTCCCAATTTCCCCACACTTGATTTGGATTTCCAAAGACATGCACCTTAGAATCAACTGTTGAGAATGATGTTACAGAATTTCCTAGGACTTTCTCAAAGGAATTATTCATGGGACTAATATTGGTTGGAATGATTATATAACATCCCCATAGACATTCCAATACTAGAAAAAGAAGGCTTGGGTCGATCCTAGGTGTCTTGTTAGAATTCAAGGACAAAAAATATTTATTTATTTACTCTTATATACTATATATATTTATTCAAATGAGTATACAACATATGTACAAACAAGATTTAATGTACATGTTTGGGGCCACATTGGTGGTTCCCTACCGTGTTGTATCATAACCCAATTCGGGAAGCCATGATACTTGAGTACCCAAGCATACTCCCCTAATCATAGAATCAGGTTAGGAAGAGGCCCAGAGTGGCATTATCAAGTTTTATAGCTTGGTCAGGATTAGAGAATGGGATGGGGAAAGTATTTAAAATGATTATAGATCCTTAGTTTTTTATTTATTTTTTATTTATTTGTATATATGATCAGAATAGTGGGTGATCTTTGTCATATGTTGGCTTTACCATGAGTATGTATGACATTTTTCTTTCCCATGTTTATTTGTTATATCATATTATATTTTATTGGGTTTGTGTAATTTTATGTTTATTATTATTCATGGATGATGTTTTTTTATTTTTCTATTATTTTACACTTTTAAATAGGGGTATATTCTTTCCAAGACACTACCCAAGACCCTTGCTACTATTTAGAGGACTCTGGTATATAGGGAGTCATTCCAGAGGACCTAGTGGAACCTATGGTCTAGGCATAGATGAGTGGTAATGGGATAGGGTTGTTATATAAAGCTTTAGAAATATATATTTATTTCAATAAGATAATGGTTGTTCTTATTAATTTAATAAATGAATGCATAATAATTATAATTGGGTGGTGAATCTGGGAATAAAAAATATATACCATGATATCAAATGAATGTTTTAGTGGATGATAATAAGTAAGGAAATTACAGATTATATTTCTTAGTGTATAGTTTTTTATCAGGTAAAAATAGAGCATCAATGACCAACTAGATTGTTGAAACCTCTATCTATACTAATGTAGAACTGGGAGAAAATTTATATGGACTTTGTGATGAGTCTACCAAGATCAATCATGAAGAATGATGATATTTGAAAAGTTATACATCCAGGAGATTATTTGTCTTATTATAGTTCCTAGATCTTTTATTTCTAATAGATACAATAATTATATATAAATTTTCTATAAGGGAATTTAAAATTATATGGAATCTCAATTATGGGGTAAAATTATTATCATCTGACAAAAATATGGTTAAAAAAATTATATTATATCAATTTTGGAGGGTATATTTTGTTATATGTAATCGATTTTGGAAAATCTTAGGAGGATCATTTATCCTTGGTTTAATTTTCATATTATAATAGTTATAATTTTTTAATCCATATGGAACCATTCAAGGGTTTATATGGTATTTCTTATTGAACACACTTATGTTGGGTGAAAAAATGGTGAAATTTTGTTAGTTGGATTTATCTTGGTATAAGAGACAATGTACCCAATCAAAGTTATATAAAGGCATATGAAAACAATGTAATGTTGAAAAAATTCATGTGTTGATAGAAAATAATGAAAATTGGAGAATAGAAATGATGCTCATATATTTTTGTGAGTGTATCCTTATTTATGATACCAAAGACCTTGAAATCTAGAGAAGTTTGGACAATAATTTCCAGACTCTCATAAAATTGTGAAGTAGATAAGTGAAGTGTAATATTGTTTGGAATTAATTCCATGATATGATTCTATTCATAGTGAGATTACCCTGACCAATACACCTATATCCTGTAGAAAAAAATATTCTTTAAAAATTCACATTGATACCCACCGAAGAATCCAAAATTTAACCATCCATAATTATAATATCAATAAATAGTATTGGGTCATTTACATCCCCAATAACTTCTAGATTTATTTTATTGGAGAGTTAGGAAAAACCCTTTACTTAATAAAATGAATGTCTTTCCATATAAATCGTTATTTTTCCATTATACAAAGAATTTTTATTTCACACAAAGTCTTCAATATCTCCCACAAAATTCTCCACACATAATACTCTTCTAGAAATATCATTCATATTGCTATTCCCTATAACATGGGGAAATGAAAGCATAATAAGGGTGAGATAAAGTATTTATTAAGGGTAACATACATAAATATATATCATAAATAAATGAGTCTTGAATAATATAGCAAGATAAACAATAATCAAATGATTCTATATAACTAATAACATGTGTATAATATAACCACATAACTAATCTCATGGAAAAAATAATTCATTTCATAATGATGTAATGCATGATGTTTAACATATTATTCTCAACATTAAGTCCATGTACATGGCACTACAATATCAATAATCTAATCCATACCATAAATGACTTGTCCTAGATATTTTATATATTGTTAAGGACTTTGATAAGATATTAGTAGTAATTGTGTAGGTGCACACCAAATACCCAAAAAAGCTCATGTCATGATACCTACCTGATGCATCGAGAGGCTATATAATTATGGGACCCACCCATCACGAAACATGTATAATGAATTCTTCATATGTTGACTGAATAATACAATACAAGATCAATATTCTTTTGTAATCAATAAATTTTTGTATAGAATCAAGTATAGCGAATGTAAAAACTCCTTCATTAAAAGAATAACTTTCTTAGTAAGCTTTCGTCAATTAAAAACATATACAAAAATAGTTATATGGATACGAAAATATTGAAATAGCATAAATGATATAAAAAGAACGATGGCGAGTGATAGAGAACATAATTTCATGGGAGTGAAAGAAATGAGAATAATCCTTGTGTACAAAATAAGGTACAGACCATAATTAAATAAGGGATTAAAGGATAACATCAATTCATCATAAATTATGGTTTTAAATTAAATTAAATTATTTTGAAATATAGATAGGAAAATCAAATCAAAATATTAAAAATAATTTTCCTTAAGTATTTTGTAACATAGTTGAAAAAATGAAGTTAAATGTCCCTTAAAAACTCATTTAATGTGGTATCAAGGATACTTTCAGAAAATTGTTTTTAAAATAATTTAAAATAATAAAATATTGAAAAGAAATTATGATTATTTAATTAAATAAGGTGTGAAAGATAAAAATATACATAAGTGACATGAAATCCATTTTCAAAATTTTATGAAAATAATATCATTTTATTTTGATTTAAAAATGAAAATTTCTTATAAATGTAGTGATAAAAATTACTCTAGAAAACCATACAAACTTTTAAACGATAATATATAATTAATAATGATTAATTTGACTTGAAAATATGTTCTTGCACAAAAACATTAAAAAATATTCTCTTATCACTTTTTTAAGGAAAGTAAAAAACAAATTGTATGAAACATGTTAAAAAAATTCATTTTAAAATTATCAAAGGAAATTAAAATTTACCATAAATTTACATTAATAAATCATTTAATTATAAACATTATTATTCTTGAAACCAAATAAAGAATATAGATGTTGAAGAAAAGTATCTTGATCAAAAAGGAGAAATGAGGTCAATTTTTCTTATAAAAATTCTAGTGGATGATTTGTGTACCAAATAGAAGAAAAATGGAAATAATACTTGAAAACACTATAAATAACAATATGAGAATAAAATAGATATGTTTTTGGAGATAAATAACATAAAATACACTCAATAAAAATTAAAACAGAATGAGTCCCAACAAAAAGTGAGATTGAAAAATAAACCCTTATAACTTTGGAAACTTTCAAAAAAAAGACATAAAAAGTTAAAAATGACAAGGTTATGTAAATATCATGAATTAATTTAAATAATATGTCAAAATATATTAATTTTCAAGTAAGTACATCATATAAAATAATTCATGGTTTATAATATAAAACATATCTCAAGGAATTAAAATTTAGGAAAAGATTTCTTACCTTGGATTCTTACTCGATCAGATGCATTCTGACCACCAATAAAATAAATTTAGATTTATTATACATATATTTCAAAACTATATTTAAAATTATCTCACTATATACCATTCACTTAAAATTTATCACTATACATTTATTTATAATTCTTTGTTAAAATTAATATTTATGCATTAGCTATTTCATTTCCAATGCATGTTTCAACTCATCGGTTCCAGTCCTTTCTCATTGGTTATGTGTTAATTATATATATATTTTGTTAATTAATATGTATACTATTTGTTTGCTATAAAATATGATTTAAATTTATTTTTTATGGAGGTTATGATGACGATCCTCCTGGAAATCTTAAAAATCTCATTTTTTAGAAATTTTGATTTCATAAAAAGAATTTAATTTATTAACTGATATAAATAGAAAAATAAAAATAGAAAAATTAAAAAAATATTAAATTCTTAATTATTTCATTAATTTTTTATTTTTTTAACATGACTTAATCATTCATGATATATAAATTATAACAACATTCATGTTGGCGGTAAAATTGTCCAAAACAAGCGCATGTTATAATGACTAAATGAGAAAGAAGATACTATTTCATTATGATAATACCATTTTTAAATAATATAAATGATTTAAAGATAATTTAATTGAATTGATAATTTATGTTTAAGAATAGGTAGATGAATTAGTTAAATTAAATATAATTTTAATAAGTTATTTCTTTCAAAGTTTCTCAGTATGCTCATTTTAAGCGGTTACATTTTACGATGACCATTAATTATTAATATTGTTAATATAATGGACAAATTATCTTTCCATCACCTTAATACTATTAAAAATATAATATTTATTCATTAAATTCATTTTTATTACCATCCATGTATAGCAGTTATGAAAAATGAAAAATGTTGTTCATGGAGGAAGTAGTCTGCATGTAATATGACAATGTTTTCATCTTTTTAATGGATAAAAGGGGGTATATAATGAATATTAAATATATATAACAAAATTTAATTATAATTATTATTTCCATTTCATTGTAATAGGATTTTAATAGAATATTTTGAAGGATGTGGATGAAGGATGAAACTCAAAAGATCTCGGTTAAAACAATTACTTCTTCTTTGGATGTCCTCATTTAGATATATATTTAAAGCTGTAAAGATTTGTATTTTTGGGATATTAGAACTTCTATTCCATGGTAAATATATTTTTAGAGTGATTTTTGTATGTATTGGTTGTGCTAATATTCTCAAAGTGTGTGGAGAAGTGAGGTGGTGAAGGGATCCTTTTATAAGTGAGAGGGTTGACCATACTGTAAAATCTTATAACTTTAAAATAAAATAAATGCCATTATCAAAGAAAAGTGGAATTTTCTTTAAATTTACAAGATAATATGATTTTATTTAAAAATAAACTCAAATAATAAAATTGATAAATGTCTTATTGATAATTGTGACCTAATGACTTAGTTTAACTCCCTTTTTAACCCCTTTACCCTTAAACGTGGTGATAAACTTTTCCCATGCTAACTATTATTTATGACTAAAAATGAAATGAAATTTAATAAAAAATTTGAACATTCTGATTCAAAATATTAAATCATTTTACAACATTCAATTTTTAGAGGTAGAAATTAATCTTTACTTTAGTGTACACAACGCGTAAAAACAATTTTTAGAAAAATGTATCTTTAAACCTAAAAAATGAATTTGTTCTCATTCCTTTTATAGTAACATCCATTAGATGATTTTTAATTTATTTCATTAAATATATTATTAATAAATTTCATCAAGATAATTTATCATTAGTGATTAATTCAATTTATTAATATAAGAATACATTATGCACTTAGAAACCATTTTCTAAAAAATATCACATTTTACCATCTAATGATTTATTTTCATTTCTAACAAATTTATAATAAATATATAAATTATTATTTACTTATTAATATATATAAATAAGTTTTTTCCATTTAATACTTCAATAAGAAACTATTTTCTTTTAAATAAAATATAAAATATATAATAAAAATAATGTTTGTACATAAGACATTTTTTTTAAAATAATTGTTAGATTGGTATTTCTTATCATTACTTAATCATTATACACTACACCAAAATTTGCATTTACTTGCAGTTTAAACCACCGCTAAATCCTTCTACGACGGTTTTGGAAAACCGCCGCTAAATCGTGTGTTAAAAATCAATTAATGATAGTTTTTTAAAACCGCCGTAGAATGATTTAGCGGTGTTTTTTTTCGTTTAGTGGTGGTTTAAACCGTCGCTAAATATTTTTTATTTTTTTATATTTTTTCTTATTTATTTATTATTTATTTATTTATTTATTTATTTATTATTTATTATTTTTATTTATTTATTTATTTATTATTAATTAATTAATTAATTTATTATTAATTATTAATTTATATTTATTGATTATTTATTTATTACTTATTATTTAATATTTATTGTTACCATTCTCATGCCCATCTTCATGCCCATGCCCATGTTATATATAGAAATTCTACGTTGGGTAAAATTTGAACCCATTACCTCTTACCTATTCTCCAAAGATAATACTACTCTAGTAGACTCTTCATTTGGTCAATAAATCGAATTTAATCTACTTATATATATATATATATATATATAAATTGGGAAAACAAATAATACCCACAAAATAGATACACACTAAATAATTATTAATCAATAATGATTAATCTGTAAGCAAGAATTAATAATTACTAATTGAAAATTACTAATTAATTAATAGAATATAAATAAATAATAAATAAAGAAACATATAATATAGAAATAAATGGTAAATAAAAAACTTTAAATAATAATTATTAAATAGTAAATAATAAATAGTAAATAATAAATTGGAAATAATTAGTAGTAAACAGTAACTTGTAAATAATAAAAACTGAATACTAAATACTAAATACTAAATACTAAATAATATATAATATATAATATATAATATATAATATATAATATATAATATATAATATATAATATATAATATATAATATATAATATATAACAAATAATATATAATATATAACAAATAACAAATAACAAATAATAAATAATTTATAATATATAATATATAATGTATTATATATAATACATAATGCAGAATACATAATACGTAATACATAATACATAATACATAATATATAATACATAATATACAATATATAATACATAATACATAATATATAATACATAATATATAATACATAATACATAATACAAAATATATAATATATAATACATAATATAGAATATAGAGTATAAAATATAGAAATAGAATATAAAATATAGAATATTGAATATATAACATATAATATATAAGTAATTTATAAATAATAAATTAATTAAAAAATAATTTAACATATGATAAATAAATAACAAATTAATAATAAATTAATAAATAATAGATAAATAAATAATAAATAATAAATAATAAATAATAAATAATAAATAATAAATAATAAATAATAAATAATAAATAATAAATAATAAATAATAAATAACAAATAATAAATAATAAATAATAAATAATAAATAATAAGTAATAAATATAAAATATAAAATAATTAATAATTAATAATAACTAATAATTTATCATTATGATTTAAGAATTAAGAATTAAGAATTAAGAATTAAGAATTAAGAATTAAGAATTAAGAATTAAGAATTAAGAATTAAGAATTAATATTTAAAAATTAATAAATAATTAAGAAATTATTAAGAAATTATTAATACATAAATTATTAATAATTAATAAATAATGAATATTGAATAAATAAATTATAAATAAATAAATAAATAAATGCATAATAAACTAATAATAAATTAATATTTAATAAATTTAAAATAAATTATTAAATAAGAAATAATAAATTATAAATCATAAAGAATAAAGAATAAAAAATAAAGAATATGGAATAAATAAATAAATAAATAAATAAATATATATATATATATATAAATAGATAAATAAATAAATAATAAATAAATAATAAATAATATATAATAAATAATAAATATTTAATATTTAATAATAACTAATAACTATTAATTCCAAATTAATAATTAATAATTAATAAATAATATCTAATATTTAATAAATAGTTAATTTATAAAAAATACATAATAAATAATTAATAAATAACTAATAAATAATGAATAATGAATAAATAAACAATAAATAAATAAATACATAATTAATGAATAATAAACTAGTAATAAATAAATAATAAATAAATTAAAAATAAATTAATAATTAGTGTGTACATAATAAGTAAAAAATAAAAAAATAAAAAAATAAAAATTTAATATCAAATAAATATATATATATATATATATAAATAAATATATGAATAAATAAATTGATAAACAAATAAATAAATAAATAATAGATAATAAATAATAAATAATAGATAATCGATAAATAATTAACCAAACAAATAATTAAAAAATAAACTAATAAATAAATAAAATATAAATAAATAAATGACCAATAAATAAATAAATATATATATATATATAAATCATAAAACGTTAAGAACCCCTAAAAACCCTAAAAACACTAAAATGACCACAAAATCTGACCCGAAACTCCTTTTTTAGTGCCATAACCAGACAAATCAAATATCATGAAATGGGATTCGATATGATATGTGGTATAGGTCAAACAAACACCTAGATTGAAAGTTATATCCGTTTGAATTTTATGAAATCAGGTCCTGTAACTAAAACCTTTGTTTCAGAGGCATTCTGTGTAGAGACCTGAAGCTTGACGTACATGGACATTACATTACTTTTGAGGAATACTTAGTACATAACAAAAACACACACACAAGGATCGTAATAGTTTAGTGTCTTTGGAAACTCAGAATATAATCTTCTAATCGTGGTGAAAGATCTTCAACATCTCCCATAAAGATCTTCCTTTTTTTAACCTAAAACCTTTCTTTATATCCTGGGGAAAAGAAAACATAAAAGGGTGAGCTCAAATGCTCAGTAAGGGTAAACAAAATAAATATCAATCACATCATATTCATAAGAACATAAGATTTTGGAAATCTTAACCTACAAAAGAGAGCATAATTTCATAACATGGGATAAATCATAGTAGTGAAATGAAATCCCAATAATCATAACTTAAAACATGAAACATTGTGGCATACACACATAATCATAGAGAATCATTTCTTGTTAGTCAAGACTCATTGCCAAGACTATCTTAGTGGAAAAAGTCCCTTTCTGAACCGAGTCACCCTCGTTTCAGTCCTGTTTCACTGAACCGGTATAACCTACCGTTCCAGCGATGTCTATCTCATGAGATATAAAATCTTTACCCAATGCATTGGAGGGAGATATAGTTCCCAACCATCTCATAATGATACCATTCTTATATGTGCCACAAAATCATAAATGATACATCATTGCATAACCCATGTAATATAAATGGGAATCTTAAACATCACGACATCATAAAACAATTAATATAAGATAAAGGAATTCATAAAAATAATTCCATCACAACATAATCAAATCAATGTAATAATAGGGATATAAACAGAACCCTTTATTATCTTACATGGAAAATAATTTTGATAAAACACTTGAACTCCATTCCTGAGGAAAATATCCTTTCTTCTTAAAAAACATTTTTCCTTTCTTAACATTTCATAAAACATTAAACTAAAAGAAGTTGATTAAAAATAAACTTGAAAACTTTTAAAGTAAGCTTCTTGGAAATAATGTTTTAAAAATCCATTCATGCCGCATAAGTTAAAAAAAACATTCTTCCCGTACTTTTGTCGGAAAAGTCAAAAAGTACCTCGTTCGAAAAACGACAAAAGATTCCTTTCATATTCTTTAATAAAAACTCACCGAAGGGTAAAATTGGATTCAAATAATTGTAGGTGTATAGAAATAATATTACATATTCAGGAAACATGGATGTGGATGATAAAATACACCCCAGTAAATTTCAAAGTATAAACAATCTCGGATAAAAATGAGATTGTGATATTTCCCTTACCTTAGGTCTGATTTGCTTCGTAAATGTCCGAACCTCCTGTATAATGATTTAAATAATGTCATTGACTTATTACAGAATCATATTCATTGTTATGATATCATATATGGTTCACTTATGACTTTATATTACCCGTTCTTTTGTAAATTCCATGTTAAAGAGCGTTTTGGGTAAAATTGTTTCATTTGTCGTCCGTGTTTTGACTTGTAATTATTAATATGATTACTTAGATCATGATTACTTAATTCTAGAATATAAAACATGATTTATATATATATATATATTCAGAATATACATATATATAATAAATCAGTAAATGGAAATAAATACACCGTTCTTGGAGACGGTAGACCGTACGTACGCATGAACGCTGTTTTCTTTTCCTTATTGATTGAATGGAATTAAGTAGATGACATACATATATATACACATAAATCCAGAATCATTATTATGTCATATATTTCATTATTACTTATTATATATAATTTATAGTCATTCATGAATGGTTAAAGTGGAGAATGAATCTCATCGCGTCGTGGAGACGGTAGTCCGTACGTACGCACGAGCGATGATATCGTTCTCATGATTGTGGGACTATATTGGAGTGTATGTATACTATTTCAGAATCAATATCACTTTAAAATAATAATATATAGTTATTATTTACACCATTATACCCATCCAAGTAAGGTGGTGGTGTAAAATAGATTTCACCACGGCGTGGAGACGGTATTCCGTACGCATGCACGCGCGGTGATTTCGTTTTCCGTAGGATGGATAGATGGTGAAATAGGATTGTTTCATACTTATAATAACATATCTGTATATGAGTGATACTGATGTTATTACTTCATAATGAAACAACCTAAGAAGAAGAAGTGGAAGAAAAAAATAAAGGTGAAAGAATCGGTAACAGAAATTACCTCTTCTTTGAAGAGCCTCTTTGAGACCTCCTCTTAGGGCACTAAAATTGGTCTTTGAGGAAGACCAGAACCTCTAGGATGTTCCTAGGGAAGTGGAGAAGAGAATTAGGCAGGGTTTGGCCGAGCTTTAAGGCTCAATGTTTTGTGAGGAAGAGAGGGAGGAGGTGCCCTTTTATAAGGGAGGAGAGGGGCACCTTTGGAATAACTAAAAATATTATTTAATTATAAAGTCAAGTTCGGTTTTAAATAGCTCCAAATTGATTTATTTCGATTATAAGGTGGGGATGGGTCTAAATCCTCTCATCCAATAGAATTTAGACATGTTTAGGTTCCTATTTTAACCTTATCATTTAGATTTAACATTAAGTTAAATAATTTTACTTTTACCGTGTCTCCTTGTGTTCTTACACTATAAGGTTAATAAACTTACTATAAGAAGCCAAAAGAACCCCAAATTGTTTATTATTAATATATAGAACCTTATATAAGTCATTTCTCCGAACCTTAGATTTTTAGGAATAAAATAACAATTAATAATATAATATTTGTTTTAAAAACTATTTTATGTCAATTTTGACACTATTTAGTAATTGATTTTTGTGAAAATCATAACAGAATTATAAGTTCGAAAAAAGTTAATTAAATCAATACTAACATGTCATATTAACCTATAAAATTAGTGGAAATCATAAAAAGTCTCAAATTATATTTATTTGGGTATTTATAACATCAATTATGTCAATATTTCATTAATAAGATAATTACTACATCATCCTTGTGTCATAAATAGATTAAACTATTTAATGTCTAAAAATTACAAATAAAATACCATTATGTAGGAAATATATTTAGCTTTCTAATTAATATTTATAGTCGAATTTATCTTATGTATATCCCTATATTAAAAATGTTTTGTTAAATAAAGTTTGATTTTAACTCTTTTAACCCTTCTTTAAATTAATAAATAATAAATGTCCTAATCTAATCCAAGTGGGCCTAAATGGTCATATTTTATTCCTAAGTTTGTTTTTGGTAGAATTAAACTTATCCAATAGAATTAGTACATGTGTTAGGGTAATAATAATATCATTTTTACCCTTAATTACCCTATTTACTTTTAATCGTGGTAAAACAAATTAAAAAGTTACTATTCACCAAAAATTATTTTCATCTCATTGAATGACATTTTACTTACTGACATCAACCGTGTCTCTCAGAGTTTTGAAATTCCACTCACAGAAGCGGTAAAATTAAGTTTTATGAAAAATTCAGTTTTTTTAACTACCACTTAGTGGTTTCACTATTCATCAAAAATTGAAAGTTTTCAGAAAAATACCAAAAATTAGGCCTAAGATATATTTGATATTATAAACTCAAAAATGATTTCTATTTTACCATATTCATAAAATATCAGTTGCATTAATTAATTTAAAAATTAATTCCCGTCGTCAAAACAAAAGGCGTGTTTTTAAGAGATAATAACTATCAAAAGATTGACACTTGTTTATAACTGGTTTAAATGTGAAATTACATCCAATGACCAACATTGTATTAAATTGTAAAAATATATTCTAAATATACTTTTAAACCACTCAAATTAATAATTTATCACTATTAATTATTTCGATTGAAAAATTTGTTTTTAATTAAAATTTAGTAATTTTCACTATTCATCAAAATATGAAAGTTATCCGAAAATCACCAAAATTTCACCCTAAGCTAATTTCGATATTCCGAATCCAAAAATGAAGTCCATTTTGAAAAATAGAAATTAGAAAATTTCAAAAAGTGGTTATTACTATTCATAACATCTAGTTTTAATAATATTTTAATAACATATCGTTGTTTAGCGAAACATGGTGTTGCGTACAACGCACGCTATCGTAGAAGGTCGCGATTGCGTGTAATTCAAGCCAGGTTAGAGATGTGTGTTGTGAAAGATCCTTTTGGTGTAGCGTATAACACAAGACAATAATGAAATTAAAAAGAATATTTTTCATAAAATCTCGAGGTGTTACATTCTACCCCCCTTAAAATGAATTTCTCCCTCGAAATTCGTCGGGGTTATAAATGGTTTAGTACTCGAAAGTTTCTTTAATAGAAACTCACATCGTAAAAAGGAATTCCAAAACCAATCTTTAAAAACAAAAGTATGAAACGTAACGGTTACCCAAATAAACTAATCACTGGGTTTCCACATAGGTGAAAATATGGATATGGAAGAAAAATATAACCATCATGTTCTGATGGAGAGTGGTAGAGAACATGGCTATGGAAAATCCAACAATCACAAATCCATAAATTTGTGACGATCTAAGGTACCATCTGATTAATCAGATATAATAGCACTAGGACAACATTTTTTGTTTTCAAGATCGTTTCCCTAAAGTTGAAGAATTTGAATTAGAATAAATACTTACTTTATTTTGGTACAATCTCACTGTTGTTTGTGCCTTGAAAAATTTCCACTTCATATCTTAAATAAATGAAGTTGAATTTGTTATTTGTGAAGTGTTAGCAGATCATGTGATAGAATGACGGGTCATTCCATCTGTCTCAAACAAAAGGTTAGCAAAAGTTATTAAATATACATAAGTCATTCTATAGTGAGATTAATCATATATGGTTCCTAAAATGGACTTATACTTCATATATCATACTTCTTAATATAATAAAACTAGTTTCTACTAACCAGGGACTTCCTGTAGGCCAGTGGTAGGCGATAAAGGCCAGTCGCACTTCGGTTGTGGGTTTGATTCCCACAACCTTGTCCGACGCGATGGGCTGTCGCCCGTCCTGCAGGTTGTCCTTTTTCTAAAGCTATATTACTATACCATCCCATCAATAATATCGAAAAACGTTTTATCCTAACTTATGTCCAACATAATCCATTCTAATCTTTAGGCTTATCTAAAATACTTCGGTCCAAGCTCATAGTATAAAGAAAATGATTACTTGAAATGTCACAGAACAATCACGTGAATGCCATCATTTATCCCCCATATATCATAAGATATATCTTGTTGGTCAAATTACAAACATGTGAATACCTTAATCATGTATTCTCTGGAAGAATGAATACCCATTGAACCATAGTGAAAACATGATTGCAGTTAAAAGTTAAGACTTTCCACATACCAAAATCCTCAAAATTCTATATACTCAAACCATGATATCACTTAGTCCTTATATCAATCATGAGCTCATGAATACTGTTAAACATTTCATTTTCTCGTTTTCCCTTCATTATGCGCATATCATCTTATTTCCAAAAATATCTCAATCACTTTGAATACCACATTAGACCAATACATAAATATTCCAATACTCCATGATACAACATTATTTTGGAATCCCATTACATAAACACTTAATCATTCCACCACATCGTTTTCATATTCAAAATCACCAATAGTGATCGCATGTGACTTCCCTTTGTCCGTTTCCTTAAGCGGTTGCTCATGTCGATCATCACTAACCCTTGGATTAGGGCATTTATTATCATAATGCCCCATTTCCTTTCACTTGAAGCATTGAAGTGTTGGTGGTGCGTTCTCTGCAGTGTCTGCTTTATTTACATCATTAGAAACCCTTTTTCCATTATTTCGACACTCAGCTGCTCGATGAACTTCTTTTCCACACTTAATACATTTTCTAGTCCCTTTAAGACAATCTCCACCATGTTTCTTTCCACACTTTGTGCATAAGGAAACATTCATCTTCTTTTCACCATTATTCTGAGATTTCTCCTTGAACTCCATCTTTCATTTCTTGTAAAAACCATGAGATGGATATGTAACACCAACTTCCATTTCTACCTTGATAGCACAACGCACAATTTCTTCATAGCTACTGAAGTCTCTTATAGCTAATGCCCTTCGAAGACTTGGTTTTAAGCCACTGAAAAATCGATCAACTTTACTTTCAGGTTGGATGATAATGCCAGATGCATACCTTGAAAGTCTTGTAAAATTCGCTTTGTATATACCAACAGATTAATCATCCTTCTGCTTCAGCTCAAGAAACTCCATTTCCATCTTTGTTTGAAGAATACGAGGGAAGTACTTACTGAAAAACAAGTTCTTGAACTCGTCCCATTCCATGGACTCAATTTCATCTCTTGGCCTCGTATTATTGATAAGATTCCACCATTGATCAGCTTCACCTTCCAAATGATATACTGCTAATATGACTTTATCATGTTCAGAACATTGAAGAACTGAAAATATCTTTTCAGTGGTACTGATCCATTGTTCAGCAACAAGTGTATCAGAAGTCCCACTGAAATAAGGTGGACGTTGCCTCATGAAGGACTCAATAGAATATTGTTCCCTTCTCTACTCATTTGGATGTCCAGAATGATTCATAGCTTGTGTAAGTATAGAAATAATATTTTGCTCTCCATCTCCCATAACATTTGTTTGTTCAGGAGGAAAATAATTGCATTGTCCATTGCATTGATCAACACGGTTCCTTCGGGTTCCAGCCATCGTCTAAAACCCAAAAAGAATAGTGTGAGAGGCAAAAATCATGCTAGGGAAAACAACATTATAAAGGGGGAGTATCCTCAATATCTAACTTCTTAGGTTAAATTCTATGATCATTACCGTAGTTCTAGGACTGTATCTTATACGTATACTTATCCTTAGGGACATCCCTAGACATACCTTAGAAATACCTCTAAGGATCTCACTAACGCTTTTGCATCCTAGTTTCAAAAGGTTGACTAAACCTTTCCTCTGATACCAACTGTAGTGGTCTGGAATTACTTCTAGTGGACTATAATTGATACCTATCAGGGCACTCCATGGGCGGCTACACCCCCTGGGCGGGACACACCACCATCCACAGTGGTATCCTTTTCCTCATGAAGCCCATGGGCGGAGATCCATGCTTTGTCCAACGCTCACATGCGAGAGTTCCCAAAGATCAGATACATTTCTACCTCCTTTGCCTCTAATACCAACAGTAGAGACCCGAAGCTTGACGTACATGGAAATTACATTACTTTTGCGAAATACTTAGTACGTAACAAACACACACACAAGGATCGTAATAGTTTAGTGTCTTTGGAAACTCGGAATATAATCTTCTAATCGTGGTGAAAGATCTTCAACATCTCCCATAAAGATCCTCCTTTTTTTAACCTAAAAACATTCTTTATATCCTGGGGAAAAGAAAACATAAAAGGGTGAGCTCAAATGCTCAGTAAGGGTAAAAAAAATAAATATCAATCACATCATATTCATAAGAACATAAGATTTTGGAAATCTTACCTGCAAAAGAGAGCATAATTTCATAACATGGGATAAATAATAGTAGTGAAATGAAATCCCAATAATCAAAACTTAAAACATGAAACATTGTGGCATACACACATAATCATAGAGAATCATTACTTGTTAGTCAAGACTCATTGCCAAGACTGTCTTAGTGGACAAAGTCCCTTTCGGAACCGAGTCACCCTCGTTTCAGTCCTGTTTCAATGAACCGGTATAACCTACCGTTCCAGCCATGTCTATCTCATGAGATATAAAATCTTTACACAATGCATTGGAGGGAGATATAGGTCCCACCCATCTCATAATGATACCATTATTATGTGTTTCACAAAATCATAAATCATACATCATTGCATAACCCATGTAATACAAATGGGAATGTTAAACATCATGACATCATAAAACAATTCATATAAGATAAATGAATTCATAAAAATAATTCCATCACAACATAATCAAATCAATGTAATAATAGGGATAAAAACAGAACCCTTTATTATCTTATATGGAAAATAATTTTGATAAAACACTTGAACTCCATTCTTGAGGAAAATATCCTTTCTTCTTAAAAAACATTTTTCCTTTCTTAACATGTCATACAACATTAAACTAAAAGAAGTTGATTAAAAATAAACTCGAAAACTTGTAAAGGAAGCTTCTTGGAAATAATGTTTTAAAAATCCATTCATGCCGTATAAGTTAAAAAAACCTTCTTCCCATACTTTTGTCGGAAAAGTCAAAAAGTACCTCGTTCGAAAAACGACAAAAGATTCCTTTCATATTCTTTACTAAAAACTCACCGAAGGGTAAAATTGGATTCAAATAATTTTAGGTGGATGGAAATAATATTACATATTCAGGAAACACGGATGTGAATGATAAAATACACCCCAGTAAATTTCAAAGTATAAACAATCTCGGATAAAAATGAGATTGTGATATTTCCCTTACCTTAGGTCTGATTTGCTTCGTAAGTGTCCAAACCTCATGTATAATGATTTAAATAATGGAATTGACTTATTACAGAATCATATTCATTGTTATGATATCATATATGGTTCACTTATGACTTTATATTACCCGTTCTTTTGTAAATTCCATGTTAAAGTGCATTTTGGGTAAAATTGTTTCATTTGTCGTCCGTGTTTTGACTTGTAATTATTCATATGATTACTTAGATCATGATTAATTAATTCCAGAATATAAAACATGATTTATATATATATATATATATTCAGAATATACATATATATAATAAATCAGTAAATGGAATGAAATACACCGTTCATGGAGACGGTAGACTATACGTACGCATGAACGCTGTTTTCTTTTCCTTATTGATTGAATGGAATTAAGTAGATGACATACATATATATACACATAAATCCAGAATCATTATTATGTCATATATTTCATTATTACTTATTATATATACTTTATAATCATTCATGAATGGTTAAATTGGAGAATGAATCTCATTGCGTCGTGGAGACGGTAGTCCGTATGTACGCACGAGCGATGATATCGTTCTCATGATCGTGGGACTATATTGGAGTGTATTTATACTATTTGAAAATCAATATCACTTTAAAATAATAATATATAGTTATTATTTACACCATTATACCCATCCAAGTAAGGTGGTGGTGGAAAATAGATTTCACCACGGCGTGGAGACGGTATTCCGTACGTACGCACGCGCAGTGATTTCGTTTTCCGTAGGATGGATAGATGGTGAAATAGGATTGTTTCATAATTATAATAAAATATCAGTATATGAGTGATACTTATGTTATTACTTCATAATGAAACAACCTAAGAAGAAGAAGTGGAAGAAGAAATAAAGGTGAAAGAATCGGTAACAGAAATTACCTCTTCTTTGAAGCGCCTCTTTGAGACCTCCTCTTAGGGCACTAAAATTGGTCTTTGAGGAAGACCAAAACCTCTAGGATGTTTCTAGGGAAGTGGAGAAGAGAATTTGGCAGTATTTGTCCGAGCTTGAAGGCTCAAAGTTGTGTGAGGAAGAGAGGGAGGAGGTGCCCTTTTATAAGGGAGGAGAGGGGCACCTTTGGAATAACAAAAAATATTATTTTATTATAAAGTCAAGTTCGGTTTTAAATAGATCCAAATTGATTTATTTCGAGGCTAAGGTGGGGATGGGTCGAAATCCTCTAATCCAATAGACTTTAGACAAGTTTAGGTTCCAATTTTAACCTTATCATTTAGATTTAACATTAAGTTAAATAATTTTACTTTTACCGTGTCTTTTTGTGTTCTTACACTATAAGGTTAATAAACATACTATAAGAAGCCAAATGAACCCCAAATTGTTTATAATTAATATATATAACATTATCTAAGTCATTTGGCCGAACCTTAGATTTTTTGGAAAAATATAACAATTAATAATATAATATTTGTTTTAAAAACTATTTTATGTCAATTTTGACACTATTTAGTAATTGATTTTTGTGAAAATCATAACAGAATGATAAGTTCGAAAAAAGTTAATTAAATCAATACTAACATGTCATATTAACCTAGAAAATTAGTTTAATTCATAAAAAGTCTCAAATTATATTTATTTGGGTATTTATAACATCAATTATATCAATATTTCATTAATAAGATAATTAATGCATCATCGTTGTGTCATAAATAAATTAAATAATTTAATGACTAAAAATTACAAATAAAATACCATTATGTAGGAAATCGTTTTATCTTTCTGATGAATATTTATAGTTGAATTTATATTATGTATAACCATATATTAAAAATGTTTTATTAAATAAACTTTGATTTTAACTCTTTTAACCCTTCTTTAAATTAATAAATAATAAATGTCCTAATCTAATCCAAGTGGGCCTAAATGGTCATAGTTTATTCCTAAGTTTGTTTTTGGTCGAATTACACTTATCCAATAGAATTAGGACATGTTTTAGGGTAATAATAATATCATTTTTACCCTTAATTACCCTATTTACTTTTAACCGTGGTAAAAAAAGTAAAAAGTAACTATTCACCAAAAATTATTTTCATCTCATTGAACCACATTTTACTTACTGACATCAACCATGTCTCTCGGATTTTTGAAATTTCACTCACAGAAGTGGTAAAATTAAGTTTTATGAAAAATTCAGTTTTTTTAACTACCACTTAGTGGTTTCACTATTCATCAAAAATTGAAAGTTTTCAGAAAAATACCAAAAATTAGGCCTAAGATATATTTGATATTATGAACTCAAAAATGATTTCTATTTTCCCAAATTCAAAACATATCAGTTGCATTAATTAATTTAAAAATTAATTCCCGTCGTCAAAACAAAAGGCGTGTTTTTAAGAGATAATAACTATCTAAAGATTGACACTTGTTTATAATTGGTTTAAATGTGAAATTACATCCAATGACCAACATTGTATTAAATTGTAAAAATATATTCTGAATATACTTTAAAACCACTCAAATTAATAATTTATCACTATTAATTATTTCGATTGAAAAATTTGTTTGTAATTAAAATTTAGTAATTTTCACTATTCATCAAAATATGAAAGTTATCCAAAAATCACCAAAATTTCACCCTAAGCTAATTTCGATATTCCGAATCCAAAAATGAAGTCCATTTTGAAAAATAGAATTTACAAAATTTCAAAAAGTGGTTATTACTATTCATAACGTCTAGTTTTAATAATATTTTAATAGCATATCATTGTTTAGCGAAACTTGGTGTTGCGTACAACACACGCTATCGTGGAAGGTCGCGATTGCGTGTAATTCAAGCCAGGTCAGAGATGTGTGTTTTGAAAGCTCCTTTTGGTGTAGCGTATAACACAAGACATTAATGAAATTAAAAAGAATATTTTTCATAAAATCTCGGGGTGTTACATTCTGAGGATTTCTGGCAGAATAAAAGTGGGTAAAATACTTAAAAAATTTCTACTAGACCTAAACGTCATATTTCGTGTTACAGGATTTAATTTTATATGTGGTAAAGCCCAAACAGACACCTGGATTTAATGTTATGGTTGTTTGATGATCGAGTTCGATTTTCAACTTTTGAAATTTGAATTTATTTTATTCCCTTGATTATGACATTTTTTAAATCTCACTGAGTTTTACCTCATTTGAAATGGACTCTCAAATCCAAAGTTATGGTTATTTGATGCCGAAATCTGTTTTTCAACTTATTGAATATTTGTTTTCAGTTTTAAATTATTATTAACTAACTATTATAAATATCTATTAATTTACAAATTATAAATAATTAAAATTATAAATAATAAACTATATTTGATTATAAATAATAAATAATAAATTATAATTAATAAATAAATAAATTTTTAAATTTTTTTCTTCAATTTTGCGGTGGTTTTGAAAAAAAAAACATTTAGCGGCGGTTTTTTTGCAGTGGCTTTCAAAACCATTGTTAAATTTTTTTGATAAAAAATTTAGCGACAGTTTGGAAAATTGCCACGAAAAAGCCGCCACTAAAACATTGTTTTCTTGTAGTGATATAGATGAAATTAACTTATGTTAATAATAATTAATGAAATTTTATCAATATATTTTATTTATATCATTTTCTAAAAATTAATAATTTTATTAAAAATATAAAATTCATCAAAATAATTTTTATAGAATTAAACTTATTTTTCTTTATAAAATAAAACCATACTAATTTTACGCTACAATTTTTTCAATTAAGTTTCATTTAACTATCTTGAAATATATTTTATTTTTTATTATAATAAAACATTATTGACTTTAGTTCCGTATTGTGTGTATCACAAGATATCATACATATTGTATTTATTTAAAGGAGAATACATAATAAAATATTGGGATGTTATATTCTCCCTAATAAATAAATCAAGTCCCCATAATTTTAATTTTTTCATGCCAAAATGAACGTATCATGACATATGTATAATCTCATAGGTTAATTTTATCATGATAAATAATTTCTAAGTTACTAGGGGGAAAATTAGTATTTATTAATTAAATATTTCTAAAACCATGTATGTAATGTTATAATACTCATACATGTAAATAATTTTCTAAAATTATACCTTGATAGCTGAGAGATATTTTCCAAATAAGACTCGATATAATAATATTCCTCTTGATTGAGTTTGAGGAATTCTTTTACCATCAATATATAGAATATGAGAAAATATATTTGAATTATTTCCATTATATAAGGGTAATTTTATCCTTCAGATGTTTTTATATATTCCACCTCTTCTTCATATCATATTCTAAATGAAAAATAAGCATAAATGAATTTTTAATTCATAAATCATGAAAATCAACTTTTAATGGATCATAAGATCCACAAAATCATGAAAAGTTATTATTCCTATCTTTTTCAATTTACTAAAACTAAAATTGTTAGCATAAGTTAAGATAATATTCAATATGAATAAACCTTCATGTGAGTAAGTAATCCATCAATCTATAAAAATTTATCAATAACACCAAAATTTCAACTTAAATCATCGAGAAAACTCTTAATATATGTTTTAAAATATTCAAAACATGAAATTCATAAATATTTGATGACATTCTCTTCCAAAAATCAAATTAACTTTCATATTAAAAATTATTGGACCAAAATAATGTTCAGAAGTCTTCTTAATAATATCCTAAACCCAAAAATCATTAGACCCTATATTCCAAAACATAAACTTATCCTTTATCCCCAAACAATATTAATCACTCAAAAAATCACATACCATTAAATATATACATTAATCATATATAATATCAAAAATATATTAATATTTTACCAAAATAACATGAATTTCATTGACATTAAATTGATTTTTAATCCCCAAGGTTATCTATATTTCTCGACTTATATTTATAACATAAAATAACCCATTTCCCCAATTAACTATAATTAACTCAACATCAAATCACATACCAAACATAAAAGATAATTATAGGGACCCAACCATAAACATTACATATCCTTGTAACTTTAAACTATAATGAAATTTTTTACATTCTTAGATATATTTTAGCACTACTACAAAAGAGGCCTTTAACAGTACCTGAATAAGCCTTTATCGGTGCTAAAAAAAGTTCCGACTTATGCAAAATCTTAAAAAGGCCTAGTATTTATCAGTGTTAAAAAATCAATGGTAAAGGGGTTCTTTATTAGCACTAAAAAAAGTATTGATAAATCACCCTTTTATCAGTAGTTATAGAATTACTGATAAAAGATACCACTTATCATTGCATTTATTTAGCACTGATAAAGGGACCCTTTATCTTCACAACAACATGCAGTGTTAATGGATTCCTTTATCATCACTTATAGAATAACTGATAAAGGGGAATACTGTAGTGTGATGTTACAACACATTGTAGCACCAGAAATAAGACATACTGCAATGTTTTGTAACAAAAAACTGCATAAATAGAAACAACACTATAAATAACACCATAAATTAGAAAAATCAGATACAGATATAGAATTTAAATGAAATAAAATTTCCATCACAAATATAATAAAAAAACACTATTATAGAGAAAAATAATGAACCTATATAAAAGAATAAGCCACCCCTCTTTAAGAAAAAATAACACAACTATATTAGAAAACAATTATTATGTTAGTAATAATATAAAGAAATAAAATAAATTAAATGTGTTAATTTTAAAACAAACATTGAGTCGTACCAGGAACACTGTGTATCAGATTGCATTGCAGTTGATTTTTGCACATCACATTCCATTTATTGTTCATATTTAAGCATTATCTCAATGAAAATTAACTAAATAAGTATAATATAAGAATTATAAGGAAATTAATTATGTAATATTAGATAAAATGATGAGAAAAATATATATAATCATTTTCTTGATTTTGGTGATATAATGCATGTTTTAAACTAAAATGACACTTATATATTGAAAACTCACACTCAGAGTCATACCAATCACACCATGTGTCATATGGAGGTGATGATGATTCCTACAAATCCAAAATGACTTATGGATCATTTTTTAAAGTATGAAAACAATTTGAATGCATTTCTTCTATTTTGAGTACACCAATTATGTTTTTTACTAAAATGTCATTTTAAACTAGAAAAACACACTTTGAGGCATAAACATAGCATCATGTTTGGTTTTGATGTGAAACTAATTTCTACAAATCAAAAATGAATTATGAATCATTTTCTTAAATTATCAAGATAATCCAAGCATGTTTTCTCCATTTTCAGTGAGTGATGCTATTTTTGTATTAGAATGTCAATTTTAAACAGATAACAGACACTTTGAGTCATATCAGGGAAACTGTGTATCATATTGAGGTGAATATTATTTCTAAACATCAACAATGACTTATGGATCATTTTACTAAAGTAACAAAATAATACAAATGCATTTTCTTGGTTTTGAGTATGTGAGTTGTCTTTTTTACTAAAATTATTGTCATTTTTGAATAAAAAGACACACTTGGAGTCATAACGGTCACACTGTGCATCAAATTATGTTATGACTAATTTCTACACAGCCCAAATTACATATATATTAGTTTCTTAAAGTATAAAAACAATCTGAATGTTTTTCTCATTTTTTGAGTACACCACTTGTCTTTTTTACTAAAATGTCATTTAAATTGGAAAAATACACTTTGAATCATACCGATCACATATATTGTGGGTTTTATTTTAGAATAATTCTTACACATCAAAAAAATTAATTCTTAATAATTTTACTAAATTATCAAGGCACTCCATGTATTTTTTCTCAGTTTTTAGTGTCTGCCACTTTTTTTGTATTAAAATGTCAATTTTAAACTGATAATGAACACTTTGAGTAATACCAGGAACATCATGTATCATATTGAGTTTATTATGATTCCTACATGTCAAAAATTAATTATAGATCATTTTATTAAAGCACTAAAACAATCCTAATGTGTTTTATCAGTTTTGAGTTTGTCAGTTGTATTTTTTACTAAAATTAATGTCAATTTTGAATAAAAAGCCACAGTTGGAGTCATACCAGTCACATATTGTGTCAGATTAATGTGATTCTAATTCATACATGTCCCAAATGACTTATGAATCATTTTACTGAATTATCATAATAATCCAAATGTGTTTCCGCAGTTTTGAGTATGCCACTTGTGTTTGTACTAAAATGCCATTTTAAACTGGAAATACACACTTTGAGTTATATAGGTCTCATCATGTGTGGGTTTGATGAGAGACTAATTCCTATGCATAAAAAATGAATCATTAATCATTTTAATAAATTATAAAGACAATATGAGTGTGTTTTCTCCATTTTCAGTGAGTGACACTTTTTGTATTAAAATGTCAATTTTAAAATGATAACATACAATTTGATTCATACATAACATATATTTTAACATATTGAGGTGATGATAATTCATAAAAATCCAAAATTAATTAATTATTATTTTACTAAATTAAAAAAACAATCTGAATTAATTTGATCAATTTTGAGTATGTTAGTTATCTTTTATACTAAAATTAATGTTAATTTTGAATAAAAAGATGTAGTTGGAGTCATACCGGTCACATAATGCATAGGATCAAGGTTCATATGATTCCTAAACATCCCAAATGACTTATGTATCATTTTTATAAAGTATAAAGATAATAAAAATGTGCTTACTTGGTTTTGAGGACACCACTTTTCTTTTTTACTAAAATGTCATTTTAAACTGGAAAGATGTACTTTGAGTCATACAGGTCACATAGTGTGTGGGTTTTATTTGAGACTTATTTCTATACATCAAAAATTAATTATAAAACTATTTCCTAAATTCTCAAGATAACAGGATCATGTTTTCTCAGTCCCCAGTGAGTGAAACGTTTTTGAATTGAAATTTCAATTTTAAAATGATAACCGAAACTTTGAGTCATATAATAAACATCATGTATTTGAATGAGGTATCTATGATTCCCATACATTAATAATGACTTATTGATCATTTTACTAAATCACCAAAACAATTAAAATTCATTTCCTCAATTTTGAGTATGCGAGTTTTATTTTTTACTAAAATTAATGTCAATTTCAAAACAATCCAAATATGTTTTTTGGGTGATGATAAACTCTAACATAACTTCATAATTATTTGTTAATAAAAATGGCAATATATCTATTCTCAAGTATTTTTATTGATAATTATGTTGAGTTTTGTATTAATGATATTTTGAACAAGGATAATTTTACATAATGAATGTGCACATGCATAATGAAGTCTTGGGAAAGCAACTGCATCTATTTTTTGTTGTTGTTCAGTTTATTCTTGGAGAGGGGTTTCTTTCACACTTCAATAATATTTTAAATTACTTGTAATTTTGTAATATTAATTTTAGCCTATGATAATCAACTTGAAAAAATAAATGGTGTTTTTTTATTTTATGAAAAACATTCCACCACTTAAATTCCTATATTAAATCACTTAAACAAGTGGTGAAAAACATTTTTTCAAGAATCCACCATAAACACTTGTACAATTGATATTATCTTTAGTGAATGTTTTGCACACACCTTTCAACATTTTTTCTCAAACACAATATTAGTATGATCCTCATTCTACTCCATTACCCGACAATTTTATTGTTTGCAAACCAATGCTTCGTATCCTCCTCATCCTCGGTCTCTATCTTAGTCTCCACCTCTGCCTCCTCCTCTACCTTAGTCTTTGAATCTTACTCCGCCTCTGCCTATACCTCTTCCTCCACCTCCTCTATTTCCAAACAATTTTATTTTTTGCAGGTCAGTGCTTCTAAACAAAATGATTTCCTCTAATATACATATCCTTGAGAAATATATCAAAAATAATATATAATAACTATCAAACTAATGTTTTACACCCCAAGTATATTTATAAGTCCATAAATCATAATAGATCACAAATATAGTAGGTAATCACATAGTAGGTAATCACAAACTAATGTTTTCTTCGATATATATTTTGAAAACATGTACATTGTCCACTCATCTCTAAAGAAATTTATTTCTTCTTTTGATTACAATGGTTGTCAAAAATCTTTATAGTACAGATAAAATATTGAAAAAATTATTATGAAATATATATAATGAAATTATAATTACCATCAGAAATTTCCTATTAGGGGATGCTGGTACTTTTATACTTTATGATCTCTTATAAATTTGAAAAAATAATACCCACAATCGATATCATTATATTGATTAAGAAACTGCATAAACATTGACTAAAATAAGTAAATTATCTTGAAATGTTTTGATAGTTAAATCTTTCTATATATAACCTAATTTTGTTCTATTTTTAGTAATCCACAATCTTTATCTCTTCATTTACTAAAGTTATTCCATTATTTAGCATATATTTAGTGACCTCCCTATCTTTAAAAAATTCTTGTTAAAATAATGTCTGATACATATAACTTACATTTTATCTATAAAAGTTCGATTTTAGTGTATTAAAAATTTTCAGTACACATAATGTGTGGTCAGTTGGTAGGATATCAATGCATTAGATCCAAAAAATAAATATTTAGGGAATCTAAATAGACTATGATAAGCACCCAATGCTACCTAAAAAAACAAAAAAAAATAAGTAATGAAAAAAATTAAAAATATATTTTATGTGATTAGAGTGTAGTGTTTTTCCTTCTAATTATAGGTATAAAAAAATGTCTCTTGTCTGATGTTTTTTAATAAAACACATTGAGTAAATCATATCTTTTCTTCTCAATTTATTTATTATCGAAAGTAAGTTATAACTTATAAATGATATAGGGATTAATGATTATAAATCACGATTCCCATGATTTTCCATTTATATAATAGTAATATAAATTACTGTAGAAAATATTAATATTTATTAACTTTAATAAACATATTTTCTCACTATTTGGAAAGATGTGTTATAGAAATTTACCTTATGTATGTATTCAGAACAGAGGTTCCCAACCATTCATGCTTGAGAATATCATTTATATTATCAATACCAATTATGTATATCATGTAAGCTCTATATATTTCTTTTTAATTTGTAATTTAATACATATTTTCATCTTTAAGTGTGTTCTTTGCATGAATTTGTAATGTAAATAAATGTTTCTCTAGAACTGGTAAGGTGAAGCTACACTCGGAATGTTGTTTTGATTTATTGGTCGATTCATTATAATTTTCTGATCCAAAATTATGTTTCCCCATATCTTTATCCATATATAATATCATACCTCACTTCGGACATTTTATCAAAAATCATTATAGGTTTTTCATATTTTTTTTAAATACATACATCTTGTATCTTTATAATATTATATGAACATGCTATGAAATATCTAATAACATCATTGACCATTGTAATATATGGATCATCAAGTGGAATATGAAACATAGTAGTCGGTTCATGAGCTACCTTAATCCCCACTCTCATCTAATATTTTGGGAGAACTTTATAGTGTAGCTTTTCTCACAGGATATTAAAAACTATACCCATTGAAACAAGGTGGTGCATGGGTATTGAAAAATAAAAATCACATACAACTGTACCCTGTATAATTTAATTAATATAAAGTTATCATAAATTTTATGATTCAAATTTAGGAGAAATATTAATAACAAAATTAATTAACTATGGTAAGGTATGTAGTTGGGGGGAATGACTAACCTCAAAAGTAATTGGATCATTCAGTTCATGTGTGGAACTTTGTTCCACCACCAGTTCGCTTTGATCCTTTCTCATACATTGGTATGGAAATTGAGACTCAACAACAATATCTTACAGTGAGTCTACTTGGTTTTTTCATCATCTCACCATGTTACATGTATCTTTATGTGGTTCTATATTCTTTAAATATGTTATAGGAGATAATCCAAAACTGAATCCTCTAACACAAGCATATTTTTATAGCTACTTTAAAGCTACTAAAAGTAGCTTTTCTTCTGGTATAGTCACTACAAATTCTTAAGTCTAAACCATATAACAAAATATGAACATAAATAGATATTTTTATGTAATACTATTATAAATAATAATGAATTATAATTATTTCATACTTACAGATGTGTCCCATACAGTTTTTGTGTTTTCATCAACCAGTTTTCCATCCTTATTAACACGAGCCTCCTTCCATAGCACATGGCATGGTATGGAAGTGGCTTCAAATTTTTATTCCTTAATCTACATATAAAAAAGAAACATATTTTGTTTAATATAACATAATTAATCTTTTATTGTTGATTCAAAATACATAAAAATTTCTTCTCTAATGAAGAATACCCCAACCTTGATTTTTAATAGGGGTACATTGGTTTTGATTCACGATATTTATTCTCAGAACTCATTTTATATTTCATAATTTAATATTTTTGAATCAAGTTGGATAAAATAAATAATATAAAATTATATATTATCACCTGTAATTTTTCTAAAATTATTTCTCATTATGAAGATTGATGAAAGAAGTCCATGCATGTTTCTTTATAATGTGTGCATAACTAATTAGTGGGTGGGGATTTAATTTCCCCACAACATCTCTAAGATGTAAGTTTATCAGAAGAGTTCATAAGACTCTATGGAATTTTCCAGTGTTCATTAAGAAAATTTTCTTACAGAATTCTTCTAAAATAAAAAAATTCTCTAAGGAAAATTGAAAATTAAATCACATTTTCATCATATTTTTTATAAAATAGATAAAGTATATCGTAACATTACTGGTATATATTTCCAAAGGATTTACTTCATTATAGGTTAAATGGGGCACCATGAATCAATATCAATCGACATATTCATCCTCATTATGACCCCAAGATAAATAATGAACATTGAATTATTGGTGTCAATAGGTTAGCTACGTTGATTCAAACAAATCTCAAAATTTATACCCCAAATTCTTGCCTTGATAATTTAAACCAACACTATGATGCTGTGTAGTTTTTTTCATAAACATGCTATTGATCATATAACATTTCTGCAGTTTCATCAAAAATAGTATCTTCTTTCTCGAGATTGGTAACATCATCATGTGCAGAAGAGATTGTTTACCTGAGTTTTTATACATTTAATTTTTATTGTATAACAATAATTTAAACATGGACAAAGGATTTGATAAGGGTCACATGCATGCTATATTGAAAACCTGATGAAATCTTTAACTCAATCTTTATACTATTTTGTTAAATGATTAGAATTCATCCATTTTGAAGGAAATGGGTAATTGAATTTTAGAAAATAATTACTCCACTATGGTTGGTGTTATCCTCTAAATTCATTAAAAGGTGAAAGTTATAGGCAACTATCATCCCCATCATCTTCATCTATTGAATAATAATTATTGCATCTTGTTACTTAAGAATCACTATCCATCTCATCTTGATATGAACCTATGTTTCTTGAACTACTCTGAGTAGTAGTCATCCCATATCAAGTATCGGTGATCATTTTGGATGACTAATTCTCAGAGTATTTCAAACAATAAAGAAGAGATAGGGGATGAGTCACAAGAAACAAAATTCAATAATAACTATTTAAGAGATGAAGTTGGTGAGGATTCCAGTTGTCTCCTTAATGTTTTTTAAATTTCCACACCTTAATTTAAAATTATATATCTCATATAAAAATTCTAAAAGGCCCCTAAAACTCTCGTGAGAAATCAAATCATCCGTACTGAGATGCACTGACTTTAATCTATGTTACTATCCATTTCAACTCACATGTATCTCAAATATAAGAGCTTTATATCCACTGAGGTTCATGTGTAGGGTGTGAGTATAAAAATAAACAAGTAAATACTAATAGGGACCCTAAAATATACAACGATTATATTTTAGTATATGATGAAAGTAGTAACACTCAAAATACACATGTAAGTCAAATCATTATCTACTTACTAAGACATTATGATAATCAAATGCATTGACTTCATTTTAAAATAGTGAATTATACTAATCATACTATTAGTTTATACCATGGTTGTTCCATGACATTCAAATAGATTAAATAATGATAGGTTATCATTTGAATCATTGGATGAAAAAAATTTATTTATCACACTTTGGAAATAACCACATCACAGGTACCATGAGATTCAACCTCATACCTATAGCATCCAAGACTCCCTTATGTATAATCATCACATGTACTTATTTCATCCAAGTTATGAAATGGGTATAACATAACCATTTTTTAGGAAGTTAATTTGAAATATGGGGAAGTATTAACATAATTGGTTCTCTTAGGAAAGAACCTCATAATGGGTGCCACAATACTCTATTTAAAACTAACTTCTGGAAAATCATAAAGTAGAACAAACAATAACACAAATGTTACCACATCCTCACACTATTTGTTATTGAATCACTAACATGTCTATAATAACTCACATTCTAACATACCATACCTAGACCTCACATAAAACCTAGCACTTAATATTTTTAAAAAATATGTATATCCCATGTATACTCTAAACCCATTCATATTAAAAAATAACCTAAATGAAATTTTAATTATGGATTCTAACATATTACTTTTAAAAAATGAGGGAATGAACATTCAAATACATATTGAACATTATAAATCACTATTTTTTCTCCCCAAACATAGCCTAAATTATAGGTTATATTAACCTTTCTAGTAGTCCTAATCACTATAATTAGAATCTTTGGAGAAAAAGAAAGAAGATGAGAATGTGTTCAGATTTATTATGCTCTAAATACACCAATTATAGTGAACAATATCATAAAACATTCTGAAAAGCAAACACAATGTATTTTTTCTTAAAAAAACTATATTGACAGAAATCAATGCCAACAAAAATATTTAAAACATTTCATTTAAATATATACACATTATTCAAGTATTGGTTAATGTAATTTTCTTTTTCTTCTACCCTTTTATGTTTTATATTACCCTTCTATATACTAAGTTTTTTACTCTATTTGAAATGTGTTTGGCTCTATTTGGAAACATATATTCAAAACAGATTAAAAAAGTTAATATCTCTTTGGAAATACTTATTGATACTTTCTTATAAAACCAATAATAAGTGCTTATTTATAAGTATTGTTATATTTCATATTAGAAAATTACATTAAGGTCACTTGTGATGGATTTATACTATGCATGGATTAGAGGAGATACAAAATTATGGTGGTATTGGTGTAATTAGGAAGAAATAATTGAGGAGCATGAAAGGATGATAGAGTTGAAGAATGGGGTTGGGAGATGCGGTATTCAAAGCTGTGATAGTGGATTTTTTGGAGATTAATGAATACAATCCTAGAGGGAGGTATGCCATCAAGTAACATTAGATCCAAAATGATTAGAGGAAGGATAGTTTGAAAGAGGGAGACTAATACATCATCAAGAGATGAAAGGAAATCAAGTATTTGAGGACAAATTAAATTAAGGTAGTAAAGGTTAGTTGTACTGAATTATTGAAATATTATATATCTTTTTAGGATGGTAATAATTTTCATGAAAGATGCATGAAAATATGGACTTTTATGAATGAAGTGTACTATATTTTACATTTATCTTAACAAAATGAATCCTTATTTACACAACATTATTTTTGAAACCCATGGTCCTTTGTATCATTAAAAATGATTACGAATTCTTAATCCATAATCATAATAAAAAAAATAGTACCAAACAATACATCATTGATACTTAAATTGAAAATTTTAAATAAAATACATAAAAAATATAATTCAATTTCCATAACAAAATACCATGAACCACAATTTAATCCCAACAAACACTTTTCCATTTAACTATCTTGAATTAATCAATTCATTTATGGTAAAAATTATCAAAATCATAAATATAATATAATAGTGCTAAGAAATATTAAGTTTTATAATATTTATCATATGTTTAACTTAAAACCTTTAATAATTCATGAATTAAGTATATAATAATCTCATGATTCGATAATATATTCATCATGTGAAATTTTATGTAGATTTATATTTAAATTGGGTATGAAAAAAAAATCTAATGAAAGAAAATATACAAGAACCACCAAAAAATTATATCATTTTATGAAATAGAAACAAAATTTATTTATTCATTGTACTAAATTGACTATGTGACACTAACCATCAAATATTAATTATGAAGAAATCCACAACTATAATTCTATATAACTTTATGAACATGATTTTCTCAATAGATACACATATATTCAAAATTATTCTTATTTTATTAATCTTTTTTTCATGTTCATGTGCATACCATACTATGGAAAAAATATCCAAACAATGAAAACCCAGACTATCTAAAAGGTAACAAGAAATAATATAATGAAAACATCAAGAAAATAAATATTAGTTATAACAACAGATAGAGGTGCAATTCATAGTGGTCTCGTATGAAGCTAGAAGGAGTTTATAAAGTAGGGGTGGTGTATTGTAGGTATAGGTAACTGAGTGAGAGAGAGATGAGATTTATGGTTCATCATGGTTAAGAATAGTGAAAAAAATAAAACAAAAAAAATCCAAAAAATCAAACAACGAGAGAGGAAAATGATAAAATCGCAAACCTTGGATTCTAGTCTAGATTTTTCTGAGAGAACGTAGAGGAGTAGTGAAGGCAGTTGGGTTGTTCAGCAAGATCTTGAGAATCATAACTGAATGAATCGTGCTTAAGGTTGTTTTAAATAAATCGGGGTCACTTTTATCAGTGCTTTCAAAAAAGCACTAATAAAGAGGCATTTTCTCAATGCTAAATTGATAAGCGCTGAAAAAAGGAATCTTTATCAGTTTTAACACTTTAGCACTAATAAAGTATTTATAATTATAATTATAAATTAAAAAATGTGTTAAAAAATTTATATAATATTATATTTGTTTATCATAATTTCACACTATTTAAATATATAATTATTTATTTTTTAATTAAATAAATAGTTTTTTGAAAAAATTATATTATTTTGTATTTATAATTATAAATATATAATTTTATAAATATAATAAATTAAAATTTATATATATATTTATAATTATTTATTTATAATTATAAATTCATTTATATCATTATATATATTTACACAATTATATAAATATTTAATAAATATATATAAATATAAATATACCTTTATATATAATTTTATAATTATAATGATATTTCTATCATTTTATATATTTACATAATTATATATATATTTATTTAATAAATATATGTAAATATAAATATATTAATTATTTAAATATAATTATTTTAATTTTATAATTATTTATATATATAATTTTTTTATAAAAATATGAATAATAATTTTAAAAAATAATATTTATATATTTATATACTTATATACATATATAGACCTTAGGGTGAAACTAAATGGTAGCTGCCCCTGTAGGTCTCAGTGAGGTCTTGAGTTTGAGACCCACCGAGTACATACATGCATTGTATGTTTCCTGCTTTTCTTTATTGTACAACCTATTTCCTTGAAAAAACTAAGGATTTGACCTCAACTTATATATATATATATATATGTATTATAAATATAAATATAAATATAAATATAAATATAAATATAAATATAAATATAGTATATTCATTATTTAAATAAATTTATTATAATTTTATGAATATTTAAATAAATATAATTAATTATATTTAATTATAACAATACTTTTTTAAAAAATATATTTATTTATTTATAATAATTATAAATATATAAATGTATAAATATAGTAAATATTCATTTATAAATATATTAAATTATAAATATTTATTTACAAATATGTTTTCAATATTGTTGATGAATATGTAATCTTAAATACATTAATTTTAAAAATGAGTGAAATTGAATAATTAAAAATGAGAACACTTTAAATTTTTTTAAAAATGGATAATTTTTATTAAATAAATATAAATTATTAATAAACTATGGATATATATATATATATATATATATATATATATATATATATATATATATCGAAGTAAAGGTGAATATATATTAGAAATACCAAAACATGGTAAAAAAAATAAATTAAAATAAATAATATAAAATTAATACATTGAAAAACAAAATAAAAAATAAAAAATAAAAAATATTTTTTTTAAATAAAACCTAACTGTTATAATATTAAAATTAATTAAACAAAATTAAATAATTAAAAAGATAATATATTAAATGTATCATTTTATAATAAAATTCTAAAATATAATAAAATTTGAATAAATTACATAAATAATAGTTGTATGTGATTTTATATAAGATTTCATAAATTACGTAAATACTTGTGTGTGTGCATTGTATATAAAAATTACTTAATTATATGTATTAATGTGAAATCAATGTAATACACATTTTATATTTTTTAAATTGAAAAATCAAACAACATTTAAAATGAATAAGACTTTTAATATGTTTTTAATTATTACATTTTATTTATTTTATATATTTATATTTAATATATATTATTTATTATTATTTATAATTAATATATATATATATATATATATTATAATTATTCATTAGTATTAATAATTGTTTCATTAAAAAATATATAAGTAATCTTGTAATTTATTCATTTTTTAAATTATTAAAATTTATTCATTTTATATATCTATATTTAATATATACTATTTATTAATATTTATAATATATATATATATATATATATATATGTATATTAAATTTATTCATTTATATCAATAATTGTTTAATTAATAAATTGTTTAATATTTTTCTTAATTTAATCATTTTTAATTTTAATTTATGTATTTCATTTTATCCATTTTACATATCTACATATTTAATATATACTATTTATAAATTTTTATAATATATATATATATATATGTATATTCAATTTATTCATTTTTATCAATAATTATATAATTAGTAAAATTGTAAATAATTTTTTAATTTTATTTATTTAATAATTTCATATTATTTTGGACCTTTATCAGTGCTAAAAAATCACTAATAAACCCTACCCTTTATCAATGGTTTTTTAGTGTTGATAAAAGGAACCCTTTATGAGCGTAAAAATACAGCTCTGATAAAGGGCGCCTTTTATTAGCACTATATAAAAGCGTGGATAAAGGATATCCTTTATCAGTACTAAAAAACATTGACAAAGGGTTACATTTATCAACACCATTTTTAAGCACTCATAAAATGTACACTTTATCAACACTCTTTTTAGCACTGATAAAGGTGACCTTTATCATAGTTTTTTAGCACTGATAAAGTCCAGGACTGTTAAAGGTCTGTTTTGTAGTAGTGTAGGTTTAGAGATTTAGAGATTTAGGTCAAAACACTTACATAACAAACCTATATATTACAGATTGGAAACTTTTAATCAGTATCCATTTTCCCCATAATGTAAAACATTTAAAATGAAACAAATTTTCTTTTCATGACAAATATTCATGAATTTTAACATAAATTCTTCTTTATCATTACCCATCCTTAAACCCTATGAAAAACATTTTAAAAAATTAGATGATCACAATAATATTACCAAGGGACATAAAATATAATGAAAGAAACCATTAGTCCATTAATACTAATAAAAAAATTTCCTTTTTAAAAATAATCTTTAGACTCAAAATAAATAAATTATTACTCAAGAAATCACATTCTCTACTTAGAGATCTTCATAAAAAAATCATAATAAATCTTAAAGTAAAAATAAATTTCATAAAAGATTCTTTGAAAGCTTCAAAAACTCATAATACCTTTTTCATGAACCTTATGATGTTTCATATACTTTAATTTACATTTTAAAATCATAATATTTCCATAAATCCCATAAAAATCAAAGATAAATCATTTAGGTAACTTGAGGAATCATTTTAATAGTACTATTACATACACATGGGATAACCATCATGGTTATATTTGGAATAACCATGGTAGAATATTCCCATAATCTCTTAGGATATACCAAATCAGTTAACTCCATAACATTACCCAATTCATAGGAGATATATAATGGGATCACCCACCCTTGGATTAAAATGGAACCACCCATATTCACAAATTATTCTCATGAACCATAATATTTTTTTAATGGTTGAGGGTCAAGCCCTCTTTATTGAACCAGAAATAAACATCCTCTTAAATGGACTGGGAGAAGAGGCAACCCATTACATGATAAGGGCACAGATGCCCAGAAATCGAAGCCTGAAGGTAAACATAAATCATTGAAGACAAAAAAGGAAGTAGATAGAAAAAACAAGCATCAGAAAGAACCTCATCACCCCCACTATCAGACTATGCAAGGTGAGATCCATCGAAGGAGATGTCTCGCCCCCCTACCATGAAGTTTTGTCATGCTGGAAACAAAACGCGGCAGAGCACTCTCCCAATCCACACCGAGATGCAGATGGAAGACCGGATGATAGGTGCCAGCACACCTATCTCTCTTTCGAGCTGCCCACCCGACAGTGCATGCGAAAACACAGCACTATCAACCCGATTCAAGACAAATCCAGATAGAAACACAGAGCAGAATATCCAACAATGTGCCCATCCCTCCAAAAGGACAAATGGACGATGATGAGTGACAACTCACCCATCCCTCTTTCGAGGTTTCCCACCCGACGTTATACTACAAGATGCAGCAATGCCTGCCAAATGCAACAAGGAAGAAACCAATGCTCGAAAATCCACCAGCAACCAAAATGGAAAACACAGAACCAAACACAACCGAAGTTACAGCTCAATGCATCATGCAATCCACATCCCTCGGCCTCCACCTGAGACCTCCAAAACCAAACTCCACCATTCGTAGATCATAAGTAGTAAAAAACCAGGGGAAAATCTCAAAAGATCCAACCAGTGTAGCCGAGATCATTGCAAATTGGCCCTCCAATACAATTCACAACTCCCTTAATTCATAAATCATCAAATGGAAAACCGGATGAGGCATCAGGGGGGGCAACCCGACCACCACATGTCTTCGCAAAAGCAGCGAAAACAGCCAATTTCGAGGTGGACCTGATCTGAATGTCCGATCAGAGCCTGAGGGAGAGACAAAGCCGACTGAAGGGGAACCAAAACATCGACCATAGAATCCCACGCTCAACCATTGAGGAAGAACATCCATCAAAACCACACTGCAGACGTCGCGGGTCACAACTAGCAGACAGGAACGACAGAACATCTCGAGCAGAAAAAATAAAATGCAACAAAGTAGGCATGGAACCGACCCACCACAGTCTGCATACCTCCATTGATACAGAAGAGCCTGTCGCTCGAAGGAACCCGCGCCATTAGGAGACCTTCGTCTTCGCACATGGGATCATCAGAAAGGAAGCACTGCCACCACCAGAATCGTGGAAGGTATCCCCATGCGGCTGAGCAGATCTAAAAGAATCAGATCCGAAGACAGAGATGTTCTCCCTCACTGCAGCAAGCTGGAAACATCACCTGCAAGTCCTCAGAGATGGAAGACGTGCGACGACCAACATCAGACCCGGAGACAACGCAACGAAGAGGGGACGTCGTCATTCTCAGCTCGATGATGGACAAAGGAGAAAAGTAGGGACAGGGAAAAATGAAAAGAAAAACGATGCTGAAGAAGAGAAGTCAGGCCGATGCAGAGGCGCCGACGTCCGGTTGAGAGAACTGCTTAAGGCAGAACCCTAATTGCGCTGTTCTCCAGGGGAGTGCAGCGCCATCTCCTAATAATTATGATGAACCATAATATAATACATAAAATATTTCATCATAAAAATGTTATTTTCACTAATAATAAAACATTTTTGAATATTGAGATATCAGTTTAAAATCTTTTTGAAAATAACCAGAACATAGAGAAGGAGGTATTTTCCTTGAAGAAAATATCAAAGCTTTTAAAGTAATCCAAAAAAAATAATGGTTACAAGGGTGGGAAAGGTTGTTGTCTCCATATACATTAAACTAGAACATTCATTTTGTGTTTTTGTAAACAACAAAACAATTCTGTAAAAAGATTAATTTTGAAAACATTAAAATAAATTTAAAATAAAAATAATGTATTCTTTATAATTGACTTACTTCCATACAAATACATCCATAATTTTAGAAATATGGATATGGAATAAAAATAGAGTTTTAAGTGAAACTTTAAATGTGAATAAAAAAACAAAATTCCCTTACCTTGAGTCTGAATCATCACATACAATATTTATATTCTTGAATAATAAACTTATGTTAATTATTTACTTTCTTGATAAACTTTTTAAATTTTATTATTCCTATTTATCCAATTTATTACCATGTTATAACAATTACTTAATCATTTAAGTTTACATGATATGTTTTTATGATATTCTGTTCATAAGTTAAAATTGACTTTAATAGGTTGACTATAGTCAAAGGGGTAATTATTCCATAATATCAATAATAATAATCATGATATAATTATCATTTTTTATTATAATTATAATTTTAAATACAAATATAAAATATTTTTATGAAAAATAAACTATGTTACAATCATGGAGAAGATAGTCTGTACATATGAATGAGTAATGTTTCCATTTTTTGATGATCGTTTTAGAAATAAGGTAGGTATTATTTTTTATTTATAGAAATATAATAATATCATAAAAATCATATTAATTCTTTAAATATACTTATATTTATCATCTATGTGATATGGTGATCAAAAAAGAATCACATCGCTTCGTGGAGGTGGTATTCCACATATACACATGAATGATGTTATCATTTAACATATACCAAGAATTTCATCACACATAATACTATTTTAGTAAAAAAATTCAAATTAATCTTCATTATTACTTGGTAAAATAGAAACATAATTAGGGTTAGCACAAAATCTTTGTAATAGTAGCATACATAGAGAGATATCATAAAATAAAAGAGGTATGGATAATATAGAATGGTAAACAATAATCATATTATTCCAAATATCTGACAACATGTGTATAATATAACAACATAGATGATCACATAAAAAATAACTAATTTCGTAATGATGGAGTGCATAATTCTGGACATATTAATGTCAGCACCAAGTCCTTGGTGAATACATTATAAATAATCTAATCCATACCTTCAATTACTTTTCCAAAACATATTACATTCCATCAAGTCCTTGCCCAAGACATTATAAATAATCATATAGGCATTCACCAAATACCCAGACTAGTTATCTCATGAAACCTACCTGATGAATCGATGCCATTGTGATCCTACATGAAAAATGGGGTTTCAAAACCCATTGGGTGCAGGTACTGTAGCGGCAATGTAGCAGCGGTGGCACTGTTCATCAGTGGGTACGGTAGCGGCGGCAGGGCACTGTAGTGGTGGTGGTACTTTGCGGTACTGTAGAAGGTAGGTTACTATTCACAGAATGTGAAATAGGCCAAAAATTTGGGCCTACGGGCTATGTAATGGGCTATAAGCCCATTGGGCCTTTGGGCTATATATTTTTTCATACCCAAGTGGTATAGGCTCCTGCTTGGCATCCAAAAGACCCGGGTTCAAATCCGGGCAGGGATGAATTTCTGGGTACTGTAGCTGCACGGGGTACTGTAGTAGTACTGTTCACAGAGGGTCCTTTGGGCCAAAAAATGGTATTTCAAGCCTTGTATTCAGGACACTTGGCCTTGGGCCTTCAGGCTATATATTGGGTCTCCCTCTACCCTCTAAAGAGGTCTTTGATTTAATAATAAATTGAGGCTTCAACCCCAATCTTTAAAAAAAATTAAACATATCCAATTCATTATTACAATTGAACAAAAAATAAAATTCATAATCAATACGCATTTGTAATAAATAAATTTATATATAGAATCTACTATATAGAACAGAAATATTATCCATTCAACATAATAAATTTTACAATAAGAATCCTTTAGCTAAAATTTTATATATAAATGGTTATAAGGGTAATAAAATATTGAAATAATGGAATAGTTACAAAATATACCCATGGTACTAAAGAACAAATACATGAAGGATAAAAATAAATTCAAAATAATGATGATGAGTGATAGAGAATATAACTTCACATAAGTGAATAAACTAAGAATAATACTTCTGAGGAAAATAAGATATAAACTATAAATCAATAAGGGATTTATAGAGACCATCAATTCATTAGAAATTGATTCTCTGAAGTAAATTCATGTTTTTAGAAGATAGAGAGTAAAATGGGAGTGAAACTTTAAAAATAATTTTACTTACAGATTTTGCAACTTAGTTTCTACAGAAATATGTTAAAAGTCACTTCCAAAACCATTTTTATAAGTTTTTAAGGATAATTTAAGGAATTATTTTTTTATGAAACTTTGGAATATTTTAAATAATATTTTCAGAGGTAGGTGCATAGTGGATGTGAAGTTCCAGACCCTACAGATCCACGATGTGGATATATTAAAAATATAAAATATAATATACCCCATGCACATACTTTTTAAAAAATATTGAAATAATATCTAAATAGATCCTCATATAGTAAAACTAATACTACCATTACATCCCAAGTATGAGTTTTTCTATAGGTGAGGTATAAGATCTTTTGGCATCAGAAATTTCGGTGTAGTGCAGACTCTAGCAGGACATTAGATAAAATAAATGAATTAAATTTATTTATTTATTAATCATCTTATATATGGTTAAACCTAGAGGCAAGCCTATGTATTACTAATTATAGAAAACCTATATGAGTAGCTTCATAAACCAGAGAGATTAATCAGATTGAGAACACCATATTTAGGAGAGATGTTGTGGGGTGAATCAATGACAAACACTTGTAGGGATTCTAAAGGACAATGATGAACATAACATATCTCATAAAAACATCAAATTATATTCATTATTCACCAATAGTAAATCCAAACCCAAATTAGGGATTATTATTTTGTTGGTTAATCCCCTATTCTTGATTATTTGTGATGAAAAAGAAATAAATCATTTATAATTAATTCATGGATCAATTTTCATTGGTTATCCTGTTAATTTAAATTTATTACTAGAATTATGAATTGAAAAGTATTTTTAAATCCCAACCATTGTAAATTATTCCATCACCTAACATATAAAATTTTGTCTCTTATCACTTTTGTGCTTCATTCCTTTCATCCCCCATTTTATGTATGTTCATTATTGGCATTCATTTAGTTGAGGATTCAACTATATCTTAGAACTTTTTTCATGGTAAGATTGTTTTTTTGTTTCTATAGATTTTTAATGAAGGTTCAGTTTTAGGATTAAATAATTGATAGAGGCATAATAACAGTGACATAAATCTGATTGTGGTGAGGGAGATGGGGGTTTCATGAGCCGGATAGTGCAAGTACTCTACAGTAGAAATGAAAAGTAATTTTTGAGCAAAGGGTGGATGAAATCCAGTCACCAGTGAAGATAAGGGAATGTTTAATGTGGTTTTGAGTATAATGGGGAGACTCATGGTGAAAGAAATAGTTTCAACAATAGAAATTAGAGATGAATGATGATATGAATATTCTAGAAAATTATAATCTACATGATGCATAATTTGGAAGAACACATTCCATGTGGACCCTTTTGTGTGATGGATATGATTTTTGGGGAAGATAAATATCACATTGATGTATTTATAGCCCACAAACCACATGATCTTTAGGATATAAGATCAATGTATACCATCCAGGGTACGTGATCATAGACACAGGCTGGTTACATGAGATTGGGAATAGTACCCAAACATGGTAAGGGTACATATACCTAGTGGGACATGTCATGTGTATATTATATACACTATTTACTCCTTCTAGGGTAGGTTAGATCCATTGTTTCCTTCTATCTAGATTCATTTATGAATGAGTACGTTCTGTTAATCCATCTCTATGAGGGTACAACGTGAAATATTTTCTTGGGTATAAGATAATCAATCCACTTTGAAGGTTAGTTCTAGATAGATTCAAGTATCCCTTCATGGGGATTGGGTGTGAAAACATATCCCATTATTCCCTAAGTAGGGTCAGGTATCCCGTATCCATTTTTATGGCATGTGATCCTATTTCAAGTGGGTAATTCAAATTAGGGTTAGGTATCCCCCATTTTCCTTGGGTGTGACCCTTATCTATATATTGACATAATTTTATGTTGTAGTTCACGATTCAACATGGAAAGTCCCAATGAAAATGACCTCTTGTATGTATTCCACCAGTGTTAGTGATACCTAATGAATGAGTTCTCTTGGGTGATTATTACATTAGAGCTTTGAGCAGAATCCCTAGGCTTATAGTAAGGCTGCGACTTTACTATGATACTTAGATTCTTTCTTTGAGAATATATAAGTTTTATATTTCCTTATTTTCAACTCTCATTTTTTTATGATTTTGAGTGAATCTATTTGATGGTATGATTGGTGATTTCAGCATGTTATATTTTGTATGTTTATACTCACACCTGTATGGGATCTTCCTTCACATATCATGTCTTATGTTTATAATAATCCTTTTAATATATTTATAGGTTCACTAGGGGTAGGTCGAGACTATTTGGGATAGAAGTTACATAAATGAATTGAATAGTTTCATTTTGGTAGTTTTACCTTTTCATTATAAGGTAAAACTTTTTTACAGTAATGATGGGATTATATTTGGAACCTTTATCATTTCAATACTCTTTTTTCATGATTTGATGTGGTATTAGGTTTTATGTATGAATTTAAAATATCAGTTTATTAACTTTCTATGTTACACTAGTGTATGTGTATATGCGAGTATGTACATATACCTTAGGATAAGGCATCCCATGCACATGATATACCCACTAAACGCTAGTTTCCAACCCCTGGTCTATTGGAGGGGGGGTGGGGGTTGGGGTGTCACTATCTACTTAGCATAAACTAGAAGGGATCTAGTGGGTTAGTTCATGACATATACATTTAATTTTTTTTAAAAAATAATTTTAAATAATGGAATATTTTAAATAAATTATTCTTAAGTAAGTTTGAATCGGAATATAAAAATATACATAAGTGAAATGAAATTCCTTTTCAAATATTTTAAGAAAATAATATATATTTCCTTTGATATAAAAAAGAAAAATTATCTAAAATATGGGAATAAATATTAATCTTTGAAATAATAAAAATAAGTAAATGAATCCAAATAAAGAATCATGATCATGGTGACATGAAAACTACTCATATAGAAAATTTTAAAAAGGATTCTTTTCTCACTTCTGTAAAGAAAGTAAAAAACGACTTGTCTGGAAAATGTTAAAAATAATCCTTTTAAAATATTTAAATTACATTAAAAGTTAACATAAATTAAACTTAATAAATAATTTAATTATAGAAAATATCAATCTTGAAACAATATAAATAATACATATATGAAAGAAAGAGATGTCCGAAAAAAAATGAGAAATAACATTAGATTTTATTATAAAAATTCTTTTGGATGATTTGAGTATCAAAGAAAATAAAAATGGAAATAATACTTGAAATTCCCATAAATTACCATATTATAATAAAATATATTGGCTTTAAGATATAAATAATATATAATTCCTTCAATTTAAATTGAAATATAAACAATCCCGAAAAAAATTAAGATTTCAAAATAATCCCTGACAGATTTGGTAAAATTTAAATCAAAATACTTAGAAAGTTATAAAATGGTATGGTTATATAAATACCATGAATAAATTAAAATAATATTTAAAAATACATTCATGGGTAATTAATTATTCCATATAAGAAAACATGATGAATAACATGAAACATGTCTCAGGAATTTGTAATTGAGACAAATAACCCTTACCTTGGATTCCTTCTTGGTCATAAGCATTCTAACATACTATATAAAAAATTTATATTTATTATAAGCCTATATCAGAACTATATTTATATTTATATTTATATATATAACTCAATTATAATTTCTCATTACCAATTTATTAATAATTCTTTTTTAAACTTGATATTCATGTGTTACATGTTTTATTTTCCACACATGTTTCGATTATTTAGTTATGAGACATAATCATTAATAATGATTTAATCATCTACATATTTTTAATGAATTTTATAATATTATTTTATATGGTTCTAAATTTCCATTGATGTTTTATGGATCTTATGGTGATGATTCACCTAGAAAGATTAAAAATATTTTTTTTGAAATGTGAATTTCATAAAAATAATTGATTTTACTAACCTATATAATTTGATATATTACCATTAAATAGTTATGAAAATAATACAAATTCATCATTATTACATTATATTATCAATATTTAACATTTCTTAATAATTCATGATATAAATATTGTAATATCGTTCATGTATGTGGTAAAACCGACCCAAACAAGAGTGTGATATAACGATTGAATGAGAAAGAACATGATATTTCATAATGATAGTATCATTTTTAGATAAGATTAATTATTTAAAGAAAATTATACAAAATTTATAAATTATTTTTAATAATATCTAGATGAATAAGATAAATCAAATAGAATAGTAATAATTTATTTCTTTCAAAGTGTCTTAGTGTGTTTTTTGTAAGTGGTTAAACATTAAGATGACCATTTACTATTAATATTATTAATATAATGAAAATATTATATTTTCAAAACATTAATAATTTTGTATATGTAATATTTATTGATTAAATATTTCTTTATAATTATCCATGTAATGTGTTGATGAAAAATGAAACACATATGGAGGAGGTAGTCCACACGTAACACAACTATGTTTTATCACTATAATGGATGGAGGGGAGGTAGATAATTTGTATTAAATAAATAAAACAAAATTTTAATATAATAATTAAAATTATTTAATTATATTATTATGGTCATAGAATATTTGGAAGAGGTGTAAGATTAAAGAAATGTGAAAGAGCTTAGTTAAAACAACTACCCCTTCCCTGGATATGCTCCTTTGAATTTCTCATTAGGCCTTATTATATTGGTATTTTGGGGATAAAATAACCTATTGGACATGATAAATATATTTATAGAGATACTTTTTAAGGTCATGGTTGAGATAATATACTCAAGGTGTGTAGATAAGTGAGGTGGTAAAGAGATCATTTTATAAGTCACATGGATAACACTCTTATAAATATTTATAAATTTAAAACAGAATAAATGTCATTATCAAAAGAAAGTGGAATTAAATTTCCAAATTTCTAGAATAATATAAATTATGTAGAAAATTAACTCAAAAAATAATATTTAGATATTTTTTATTGATAATTTTGGTATTATCTGTTAGTTTAACCCCTTTTTAACACCATCACCATGGTGGAAAAATTTTACCCTGGCAACTATTATATATGAATAAAAATTAAATGTAAATTATTTAAAGAATATAAATATTTTAATTAAAAATATGAAAACCATTTTACAATATTCAAAATTTAAAGGTGGAAAAAATTAATTTCCATCCGAGCACACATAATGCGTAAATACCATTTAAAAAATGTATTTTTGGACTTAAAATGAATTTATTTTCATTCCTTTCATAGTGAAAACAATTAGACGATTTTAAATTTATTTTATTTAATATATTATCAATAAATATCATAAAAATAATTTATCATTATTGATTAACTCAATTTATTAATATATAAATACACTACACATTTAAAAATGGTTTTCTGAAAAATATCTCTTTTTATCATTAAATGATTTTATCTTAAATTGTAACAAATTGATTATAAATTAATAAATTAATTTTCATTTGTTTATATGTATAAAAAATAAATTTCAATTTAATAATTCAAATAAGATAAATTTATCCTTTAAATAAAACATATAATATATAATAAAAAAATATTTGGAAACTAAATGATCTAGTTTTGAAAAGAATAATTCAATTTGCAGTACTTATCATTACTTAATAATTTTATGGATTTAATTAATTTTTTTACAAATAATTACTATATTTATCTTAATATATTTTATTAATATAATTTTTTAAAAATATTAATTTTATAAAATATTTGTAATTCAATAATACAATTTCTCTAGAATTAATTGCATTTTTATAAATAAAATAGAACCCTTTTAATTTTACAATATAATTTTATCTATTTTGTTTCGTTTAATGATCTTATAATCTATTTCATTTTTATCACAATATATCCTTATTCACATTAGTTTGGTGTTGTGTGTATCACAAACTATCATATATATCGGTTTTATTTAATGGAGAATAAATACAAAAATCATGGGGTGTTATGCATAATGTATTTTATGTACTTTAGTTGAGTAGGTATATGTAATATCTATCTTATGTTCCTTATTGAAAATATATGGATTTGGAACTCGATATCACATTCATTAAACAATTGAAATTTTAGAATAATATCATAAAGTTTTGTATGGAAAGGATATTCCTTCAGTTTGAGGGTTGTGAAAACATGGTAATATTTAAAAATAAATAATAGAGAGGGAGAAACACATGTGATTGAAGTGCCCAATTTTTTTTTAAAAAATTTCAAAATTTTTAGGGGTAGAAAACTTTTATGATGTGGATAATTGTAACACAGAAAATTTTATATTATTTAATAATTTGGATTTTGGTTTGGTTTTATTAGTTGAAGTGTTAGTGACATGGAATATGATTAAGTTTTTATTATTTAACTACAAAATGTTACTTTTTATGGTATATGTTTTTGGGTATCCGATAAATATATAGTTAGAAAAACTAATTCATGAGAATTAATATGTAGATATTACCTAGTAATTATAGATTTAAATTAAATATTTAATAAATATTTTTTTTTATTTTTTTTGGTTTTTATGGGAACCTATTAATTTATTCAATTTAGAAGGATATTTTAAGTATTTAACGTGGGTATTGTTGACATGAGATAAATGGGGGGGGGGGGGGGTTAAAAAAATAAATTATGGGATTAATTTAGAAATTTGGGATTGAAAAATTCGACTTGTATTATTTACGATCAATTATTTTGAATTAGAGAAATCAGGGGAGTGTTGACTATGTGGGCCGTGGCATAAAATTTTTAATAGGGATCATAATCGAGGAAATAAGAGAGGTGGTATTTATAGTTTTATTATAGGGCTGAATCTAATTATGGGAGATGATTTAGGTTAAATTGATTTTGGAGAGAGGGTGTTATGATAATAGAGGATGAGATTTTTCTATTTGACACACCTCTCACCCATATTATCCCATCCCCATTGAGATATATCTCTCTCCCTAGAATTTTATATAGTGTAAATATATATGAATAATGATAGATAAATGATATAGGATCCATTAGGATTATCAATATATGTGATATAAATTATTTTAAATAATTTAAATGAATTATTTGAGGTGTTAAATATCGTGAAAATGTTATTAAACCTATATTTTTGATGTGATAATTATTAAGGGGAATGATATATATTTTATGACATTTGGAGTGGTCCATTCTTTTTTAGAAGTAATTCGGTGCCAGTTATATATAGAGGTTATTTATTTTATGAAGATCATTGAACTGAGGGATTGTATAAATTCAAAGAAAATCATATCTAGGTAGGTTAATTTTAACTGTTTCTATCATGGGATAATATTTATGTAAAATTTTAATATCTTTTTATAATAATGTTAATTTAAATGTAATTTGTGGAAAATATTTATATGGGGGTTTTGAATCATTATTTAAAAAAAATCACAATTCATGGTAAAATGGAGTTTTAATATCCACCTTATTTATGTAATGAATGTGGGTTTGAATAAATTTTTTTATGTGACTTATAATGATGGATTTTTAAATGGTTTTTAAGGGTGGGTTACATTTTGTAATTTATTTCTATATTTTGTTTTTTGAAGAAGTTTTCCTATGTTTTTCTGATTAAAATGTTGAAGTTTTAGAATTTATCTAAGGAAGATAGTTTTTGATTATTTTTTTAAAATCTGTTGTTATATTTCCATTTTTAGATTGTTTTTATTAAAATATAATATGTTAAGATATTTGTACTAAGAGATAAATCTATTACTGAGTGTATATAGCCCAATTTTATACTTTTTCCTAAGTCATGTAAGGGTTATACAAATGGTGTATAGTCAGATAATGACTTTCAATATTGAATCAAATGGGTAACGATTCATCTCAATATGAATTAAATTTATATAAAATAAATTTAATTTTCGGTATTAGAACTCCCTTAAAACCTTGGAAACCATATTATTTATTTAAAAGGGTATTTTTTTGAATAATTTATAAAATTTTTATGGGGGTTTATCCTCATGACTTGATGGATTTTTATTTTATTATCATTATTTATAGCATTAATGTATCATGATACTTGACTAAGGAATAATAGGTCTCTCTTTAAAATAAATATTAACATATTTATTGTTTGAAAAATAAGAGGTTAACTTTTAATGGTTTTTAAAGAGCTATTTTTGTAAATGTATTTTTAAACATTTTATTGGATTTTCATGTTTTGATTACTCATACATGGGGTTAATTTGGGGTCTTGGAGAAATCCTATAGAGTTTATACTCACCAATACATATTAACTTAAATGGTCATGTATATGATATTGGTCATGATATACTAAAATTGAATACATCATTATTTATCAATGGTGATTTGTAGATCCCTAATGAATACATGGAAGGTAAATTTTTCCAAATTAGATATTTGAGTCACATTATTATTTTGTTAACATATTGTCTCCTTCTTATCATTGGTTTATAAAATTTAAACCCTTTACATTATATGATTTTATAATATCAATTTTTCTAAAAATATTTTCATTTATACATGAATATGTATTTGATGTATTTAGAGGTAAAATCATTCATGAAGGTTGAATTTATCCCTTTATACTAGTTACTAAATTATAGTGATTGGGGATTATGATCTAGCTATTATGTAAAACCAAATTTTTTCTTGGGATTTAGGTACTTGAGTTAGGTCATTACATATATAATTTTCATAATCCATGTTTATATTTAAAAATAATAAACATCAACTATATTTATGGTGTGGAATAAAAAATTAATTTTCAAAACTCGTTAATAATTATTTTTAAATTATTTATTACCTTTTTAATATAAAATAATCCAAAAATTCATTTTCAAGTTAATTCAAGTTTATATCCAAAATTTTCATTTTTCAAACAATTTTATGAACTTAATTATGAAAAAGTCAAAAAATTGATTTATACAAAAAAAATCATTCTTAAAAATCATTTGAGTTAATTTTATATTAATTTATTGCATTTTCATTATTTTATATTACAAAAATTTTTATGAAATGGTAACTAATTTTTTACCAAGATTTATAATGAGGATATTCCGATACTTTCTAAAAAATTCACACTCCAAAGATGATGGTTGGATTTGAACCCTAAATTGACCAATTGAACAACTCAATTATTTTTAACTATTCAAACATTTTTAAATAACATGTGTCCTTAATTTTATACCAAAATATGAAATTTTTACTTAAATTTTAGATAATACTATCATTTTTTATTACTATAAAAATTTAATAATAATTTATCATAGATTCACATTCAATTTTGGGAAATAAATCATCACTTATAGTTTTAATAAAAAATGTATATATTTTATTTAATAAATTAGCTTCTATTATTAAAAATTAAATATACTGGAACTGAAAGCAATAATTATATATTATATTCAAATAAATTTAAAAATATTAATTTATTTTAAAATTATTTTTAGCAGTTTAATTTGATTTTATTTGTTTAGTTATAATCGATTTAGAAAAAACTATACACCTTTAGTTGAAATCACTAAAGTTGTGATAAATTATTGTCCATTTAGATATATTAATTAAGTTTAACTTAAATTTAGGAAATAAAATTAACATTGAATGAAAAAAATAATATTATTACTAAATATAAATGATACAATTTTTTATAAATCCTTTTCACATTGAAGAGACATAAATTAGTTAAAAAGTTATATCAATGCCCCCAAACAAATATAAGATGTTGTCTCAAACCAATGTATTCTTAAAATTAAGTTATATTTTTAAAAACAACCTTCCAACTAATAAATCACCTTGAAAAGTTATATATTTTTATTATTCATCATTGATCAATGTGAAATGTAATAATGATCAACCTCTTTTTGAGAGGCCCTAAATATCACTTATAATGTTGTATTCCTAGAATGCATAAAACTTTGATATTGAACATATTATGATATTTTTTTGTAATAGACATCTGATTAAATTAATATTTTATCATTAGTCTTGATAACATTCCCATATAAATGATAACTTCTTTTCAATTATTATTATTGAAGTGTTTTCTATAAGATCACACAATTTATCATTTATGAAATTTAGTGAACTTGAAACTTCTTTTAATATCATTTTCCTCACAATTCTCCTCAAAAATATGAAAACTATTGATGGGGATAAATCATTTTTATATCCCATCTTTGATGATGTTCATTTTTTAACTTACAAAAATGATTATCTATGTTAAGGAGTCAACTCCCACAGTAATGATACTTATAAATTAGCTTGTAAATGATTTTTTCTTCAAAGGGTTTGTATATTATTATGACCCATACTTAAATAGAAACTCTATATAAATTTTGAGCATTATAAATGTTATATGGATTCAAATGATCATTTTCATTTTTAGGGTTATTGAAATAAAACATTAAAAAATCCCTTTAACGTTGAAATAAGACCCATTATATTTAAGAATCTTGTCTTACCCCCAATAACCCCCATTAATATATCCTTAGTTTTTCATTATTGGACTCATTTTTACCTGTGACCTATTTCCTAAAATTAACTTATTATTTCTAGAAAAAAATTTTAGAAAAATTGAAAGTTTAAAATATGGAGTTCTTTTATAATAAAGATATTAAAATTAATACGTTTTTCTCTTATATTCTATGCATGTAACATAATTTCGTATCTATAAACGTCTACCCTATAAAACTCTCTAAATATATCATTTTTTTCATTAAAGTTGGATGAATGCCATCCTTACACTAGAAAATTCCTTTTTTGAGGTGGTTTAATGACATGAATATGAAATCTATTTATTTATATAAGTAATTTTAATAAGGTAATGTGATTAAATTTTAATATTTAATTACCAATATGATAGAATTGGGTTTCTTTGGATGTATAAGTGGGTGACCCCCATTTAGTGGTCACTAAGTTTGGTATTAAAGATAAAAAAATATAGTTTTTGAGGCCTAAAAAACATACACCCTTTATATTTATCCCCTTCCCTTCCATATATAAAAAAATGAACCCAACATAATAAGTTATGAATTCAATATAAATTCAATCAAACTATGTGTATTTTTGTGGTTTTAGACAATTGAAGTGGTTGGTAAAAACGAAGTGTTAGTATTATTGAAAATGAGTATAGTGGTAAAAATATCTAAAGAATTATAGATACCACCAGGCACTCAATGTCCAAGTAGCTGGTACACAGTGGTTAAAATAGGAGGAGGGTTGGCATAGGTGGGATACTTGTAAACCGATGGCCTTTTGTTGAGTACTAAGTGGGATACTAGGTACTTGATGGGGTCTACTTGGTACTCAATGGACTCATACATTCTTTTTCAAAGTTTAAATAAATTTAATTTAATGATTTAAAAATTTATAAAATATTCACCCTCCCATTCTCCCAAAATAGAATGACTGATCCCACTTCTATATTTTTTTCCTTTCCCAATACAATATCTCCATCAATTGAGATACGATCGAGGTGTAGTTTGTCTCATTGGAACATGAGAGGTAAGGATGACCTCTATCTTTTATTTATTCTAGTTTTCTATCATAGTTTCACTACTCTCATTTTTTAATCCCTAAAATAAGTATTTTTTTATGATTTAGAGATTTTCATCTACTACTGTCAAATAACATAAGGATATTCAATTAATGGAAATATATGACTATGATATTCGGGGTCCCTAGATTCATGGACCATTTTATAAGAGTGTCATCTGTCGTATGGTGTGAGAGTGTAGGTAGGTGAGTGAGAATGACCAAGAATGGAACCCAATTGGATTATAATGCTCATTAAGAGATGATTGTGGACTATCTATCTCATTATATGTCCTCTAAACCATATTATTTGAATATATGTTAATTGATAACCATATTTCTTTGGTAAAGTAGAAAGATACATCATAAATGTAATATATGTGGTGTATCATTGTTTATGAATTTACTTACTGAGATTTATAAGGAGTATTTGTGAATATATTAATGATGATAAGTTTATATATTAATTAGTATAGTAGTGAATTAGTCTTAATATTGGAATTTGATATGGTGAGTTCCCACTTTAGTGCGACCTGGGTGAGATGGGTATTTTTTTGGGATCTTAACCCATGAAAATGGGAGGTCAAGATTAACATATTTTTCTTACATGTACAACATAATTAGAATGGGTAGCTTATTGAGTAATTTTCATAGGGTAATGACCCATTCACAATGGTTATGATTATATAATTATTATTCTTATATGTATGACGATTATACATTAAAATTTATTCATTTTTATTATTATAAAGATTATCCATTTATCTTTTATTATTATTATGATTTTGTGTAGGAGTTGGAGCCCTAGAAATATATTTCTTAGTACTTGATAGAATTTTTTTAATGTGGTTTTCTTATCGTATCATAATTTTTCCTCTACATGACTCTTATATGTTGTAATGTCCTAAGAAGATACGTCACATTGAAAGGTTGAAGAAGTTCCCCAATATGATGAGAACCTTGAGGTTCCGCAGCATCATTCATGAATATATTTTCTTTGGCTGGATTCTATCATCTTACTTGACACAAAAAATATATGCTATCAAAGGTAGGAGGCTCATAAGACATTGTGACACCTTCTCATGGTGTATAGATTTTGTAATCTCTAGTATAAAAGTTTATGAGAACAGAACCGTTAGTACGAAATATAAATTTCTATGTGTCATTGGATATTCCTTTTTTTTATATTTGTGTATTGATCCTTATAATTTTATATTATAATTATTAGATATCATGAATCATGAAATATTAGGTGTTGATGAAAACCATGATAAAATATGTTTGTGGTGAGGTAGGATACATTGGTCATGTCATGAGTGATATTTCATTAATGGATAATGTGACAAAGGATTTATCCCTTTTGTCACTTGAAGGAAGTTCATATCTCTAGAACCCTTTGATGGGAATGAAACTTCTTATATAAATCCATGGCCATGGTGTCCAATGTGAAGTTCATTTCCAAAAATTCAAAGAAAGGGACATCGAGCATAATGGTTGATCGAACCAACATGAATCTTACTTGATTAGAGATATTATGATAAAGGTATTATTTTACATTGAAATAATTCATGTGTGGTTGGATATGATTTTGACATTAGCTTCTTTGTATATGAGATCATTGACATGTTTCTAGATTCTAACAATGGACTCTAGGTGGTTATGGATAATGACACAGAGAAAGATGCCTTGAGGGTCACACACTTAGTGTATCCACATTCTCAATTAAATTCATGAAATTAATTTAACAAGTTCGAATAAATAATATTTATTTAGGTTCGATTGATCACTATAATTTAATCGCAAGTTACTCGAAAGAATAATCAAGTCAAATAATAATAATAAATATTAGTTTTTATGCTTGAAAAATATAATATTTATTATATTTATCATTTAATAATGCCACAAAATTACTTAATTAAATATTCATTATTCATGGATCAATAAATGCCGATGATGGGAAGTAGAATGAGATTAGAAATAAATGATATTTATTTATATTATTAATTTTTTTCACATGTCAATAAATTAATAATTTTAGTAATATTATTAATGGACATGGATTAAACTAGGAATATTAAATATGATTTGGGGGTTGTGTGCAATTTACCAACTCCAAACCAACTATAATAAATATCTAATTATAATTCATTATTAAATGACTTTTGGGGTTAACAATGGATATAGTGAGACATTCGAAATACCTAGAGTGAATTATCTCCTCTCTCAGGCCTTCAAAATATCACCAAGAGTTCATCATCCTTTTAGAGGAATTCTATTGTGATCAAATAAGAACAAAACAAGAGATCATGATTAGCCATGATTGCACCCGTTGATTCTATAACATTTTTCAGAGATTGTGGTGCACATTTGGATCACTACAAGATGAATTATACACTTGGATCCGGAAGCTCAATGATGGTATGAAATGATCTGTTTAATTGGATCATAAACAAAAGTGGAATTAAAAATTTATATAATTCTATATTAGTCATAAATTAGTTATAAATTATATGTGAATATCCAATACTTATAGTTCTGGAAATTTAATCTAGTTATATAATCAACATTTTTCATTATAAATGATTTTTCGAACATGTGTTTAAATAATTATATGTAAATTAAGATTAAAATTGTATTTATTCATACTATTAAAGGAAAATTCCTCTATGATTTAAACTTTTATGTGGTATTAGAGTAGTTACATGTTTAATTTTTAATTATTGTTTAATTGTTGAATGGTTACATGTGTTTTAATTTTCTTTTAAATAAAATTACTCATTTTAATATCTATAAATTTTAGTATATTCACCTTCTTATTTATCAATAATATAAACAGAAATCAATTAATGATTAAAAATGAAGAAGCATTTGATTCGCACCATCTGGAGGTGCCAAAGACTCTTCTTAAAAAAATAGAGTACAAGTAATGTACATCCTAATTAAATTCAATGTATTATTTTATCAAATTCATATCACATGACAAAGTTGGAAGGATATATGGTAATAAAATCCAATATCTAAACAAATTGTATCAAAATGTGTATTTAGATAGATCAACATGTGGATTGATGAACTACATGTCATGTAACTGCTGTACATGGTGTTTATTCCCTATAATCTTGTAGCTGAGAAAATTATTTGCCACAAAAAGAAATGTATTAGATACATGACATAGGGACTAAAAATGCATACAACTATAAGGCCACATTCCATGTATTCCTTGTACAACTCATGTACCTCAAGATAGTCCATAGGAATGAGTAATTCCTTATCCCAATGTGTGTGTAAGGTTTACAAGGTCAGGTGAAAGTACATACCATGAAGGTTGGAAAACATTAAGTGTACTTTAACCGAGTCCATGATAGGCAACATGGCTAGACCTAAGGCATGTATGACAGATAGTAAAATCTGTGTAGCCTACTGTAGATATTGTGTCAGATATTTCTTGAAGAAAAATTAAATATATAACCAAACCTATTCACATTTGTCCTATATATAATTTATTTGAAAAATTAAATTCCATGTTTTAGGATTGATAATTATATATTAAATCTCTCATGTGTTAAAATTTGTATAAAGAGATGATGTTAACTCCAATTAAACTTGCTCACTTTATTAATTTTAAATGAAATTAATTTTGTTTAAAATTATAGATGTTTGTGGGTTAAAGATGATTATTTATAATTAAGATAAATTGAATTTATTGGATTAAATGATACTGAATTATATTAATTAAATAATGAATCAATGTAATTGATAAAAAGATTGTAAATGCATGGTTGTTATAGATTGTGTGGATGATGATGAGGCTAGACCAATTGTTTGTATACAATTGATTGATTTTAATTTATTTTGGTTAAATTATTATTGATGGTTTGTGATTCATCCACTCCTCCTTATTATGTAAGGGCCTACATTCCAACAGTTTATTTTATGTAAACCCCATTTATCCAATCCATTTTATCTCCTCTCTAATTTGTGATTAAAACCTTATGTAAGTAGGGATATCCCAGTTGAGAGGAGGCAGTCCGGGTTTAAGAACTATAGAAAAAACATTCAAGGTGATACATAGAAGACAAGGTGGAATACCATAACCTGAGACAAGTTATGGTTGAAGGTGTCTTTCTCTAGGATTTATGGTTATTTTACCATCCTCTAGATAAACTAACCATTAGATAATATCATGATCATAAAAAATTATATTTTATGTCTATTAGTTTCATAGTTAATTATTTATGTATGTTGATGCTACACGATCACCTAATAAATGAATTTACAAGAATGCAAGATCGTATGAAATAAAATCAGATTAAGTGTATTTTTTTTATCAAACATGGTTAATCACTTAAGTAAAATCCACTTAATATTAACAAGGGATGTAAAAAAGATGAAGTGGGACTTATGCATATGGGTAAAAATCCATCAAAAAGTATTAATTTGGTATAGCCTTCCACTACTTGAGTTAGAAATGAACCCATAGTTCAAGGTTCTTAACCAACCATAGTTGGGGTGATTTAAATTAATGTGTAACTTTTTGCTTGATTATTTAGGTTTAATTGACATTGTTTAAATCAAGGGTTGACTTCCCAAGAATGACTTGGTGTAACTAAGAGGCAATGTTTGAGGAAAAATATAAACAGGATTTGAGGAGTGGGGATTCCACTCAACAGATCAAGAAACTATGAGTTAATGTAGTTGGAAAGTTATGCTTACCTAAAACCCTTCAAATATATTTTCAAGCCCTAGTTTGGGTTATGATAAATGGAATATATATCATTACCACTAGTCTATCTTAGAAATAAGATATTAATAAACTGATGGTGAGGGATATTAAGCTTCAAAAAATAGTGTGTGATTAATGTAATTAAATTTTGATATTTATTAATCTATTATATAATAAAAAAAGTACTAATCATCTGATCTTAATGTATTAAAATTTAAAATCAAAATACTTTCATGATATTACAATAATCCATACTAGATAAGGATAACCTTACCACCAACATGAATTTCCAGGAATGTTATAGGCACTTGTGTGTTTTACTATGATAAAAACAATTTTACATGATGAAGACCACACTTACCATGTTAATTTCCAATGTGGATAATGAGGAATAAGTGTATCTTTATTTGAAATATGTGGATGATTCTATGAATTTATAATATTTCATTCTATCCTCCATGTCCAATGAGCTTCTAAATAAATATAAGGATATAAATGTGCATAACACAATTTCTCACCTTAAGGATATCTATCAAGATAAGGACATACTATAGAGACATTTGATCTCCAATGTAATGTTCACAAGAAAGCTTGGAGGGTTAGAACTATCTATGACACATGTATTCATGAGAATTGGCAACATTGAGTGCTTGGATATATTATATTTTAAGATCCCTGAGGATTTGTGCACAAATCTCAATCATTCCTAATTACCTATAAACTTATCAATCTTTATTGTGAATTATAATATTATAAATAGAGAGAAGACACTTTTGTAACTTCTTAAACATATTCACCAAGTTTATCAAGACATGGGGTGTGAGAAGCCCGCTATACTTATGGTGAATAATAAGAGGAAGAATGAGGAAAAGGGGCTGAAGGCACATTCCAAGTCTAAGAATTAAAAGCACCATCCTTCCAAGAATAATAAGATCTAATGGAAAGTAAAGGAATAAGATGAAATATGTTTTTCTTGTAGAAAGCAGGGCCACTATATGGGGAATTGAACCCAACTAAAGAATAAAGGGGAATATTTAGGTGTGTTAGTTTTTAGTGTAATATTTCTATATCTATAATTTCGGTATTAGATACTACCTATGGTTCACAAATATATATCCAAATATAGGAACCATGTAGATTTAAGAATATTATCAAAGATGAGGTGGATCTATATACTGGAAATGGAGTGAGGCCAACTACTTTATCCATTGGAGACTACTATCTCACATTTTCGACAAGATTCATTTTGGTTTAAAATAATTGTTATTATGTGCCTATTATTTCAAAGAAAAATATTTTTGTTTCTTATTTAGATATGGATGGATTTATTTTATACTTTTAGAATAAAGGTTGCTTATTTTATAAAGATATCATATGTTATGGTGTGACATAATTGAATAATGGTCTTTATGTATTAAAATACAAAAAACTAAATTTTCAAATTAATAATGAAAAAAATACACATGACTCATATAACACCCATTTATGGAATCACCATTTTGGTCATGTAAATGAGAATAATTTGAAAAAAATATATATATATGGCTACTTAGACTCTTTTTACATTAAGACACTTGAAATATATCAAACTTTTTTAGAATTCAAGAGGACCAAACTACTATTCAGTTGTTAAGGTGAAAGTTATACATATATTCTATATTTAGTAAACCCTGATGTGTGTGGACCTTTTCAAGTAGAGTCTAGAGGAGGATTCTTATACTTTATTACTTTTAATGATGCCTTTTTTATGTAAGTTTATGTCTACATGATGAGTTATAAGTATAAATACTTTGAGAAATTAAAAAGAGTTCAAGAAAGAGGTTTATAATAATCTTGGTAAGAAGTTATTTTTTTTATCATTTCAAGGTGTTGAGTATCTTAAAAAATACTTAAACTACTTTCAATGGGATTTTGAGATTCTATCTCAACTCACTCTACCTTATACACTATAGTAGAATGGTGTTAGTAAAAGGATAAACCTTACCTTGTTGGATATGGTAAGGTTTATAATGAGTCATGAAAGACTTCCATTATAATTTTGGGGATATTAATTATATAAAACATCATACTTAACAAACTGAGTAAAAAATAAATCGATAAATGGTATTACCTTCGAGTTATTGAGTGAAAAGAAACCCATTTTTAACATGTTCTTCCATGGGTTTGTGAGTCGTTTTTTACTGATATCTCAAGAAACAAAATGGAACCCCAAGGCATGAAGTGTATATTTAAATGTTACCATAAGGAAACACATGGATAATATCTAAAAACCATTCAAAAATAAATTAATAATGTAAGACATGTATTTTTTCTTGAGATGGAGAACATCCTTAGGAAGGATAGTGGGAGAAATATTGACTTCAATGATATTGATGTTGAAGATACACATGATTTGGTATAAGAACTAATTCTATAGGTTCCCATTGAAGATTTTCTTAGAATACAAGTGATGAATATGAGTACTAGAGAGAAATTGGTTTCTAATCATTAATGATGGTGACTCATTATTAATTAAAAATAATGATCCTATCTCCCGCAAGGAGGATGTATAAAGATCATAGGTGGCAAGATGGAAAGAATCCATGATTTATAAGATTGATTAAATGCATTAAAAACAAGTTTAGGTTATGATAAATCCACCATTTTATGTAAATCCTATTGGGTGTAAATGGGTATTCGTGAGAATTTTGGAAATAGAAGGTAAAGTAAACACATATAAATCTTGAATAGTGGCTAAATGGATTAGAAAATGTCAAGGAATTGAATATAACAAAACCTTTTATCCAGTTTCCATATTTAAACCCATTAGAATTTTTTTGATAGAGTTTCTTACCATGACTATGATATTTAGAAAATGTATTTCAAAAATGCATTACTTAATGGGAGCCTTTAAGAGGATGTTTATATGAAACAACAATAAGGGTTTTTGACTTTGGGAAATTCCAAAAAGGTATTCAAGTTTCAAAGATCCATTTATGGATTAAAGTAATCATCCAGGTTATAGAACATTCAATTTTATGAAGCTATAAATGAATTTGATTTAATTAAGAATGGATGCTAGCCATGTGTTTATAAATAGTTTAGTGGGAGTACATTTGTTTTAATAGTGGTATATGTTGATTACATATTACTAATTGGAAATGATATACCAACCTTAAAATAGGTTAAGGCATGGTTGATAAAGTGATTATCAGTCAAGTAATTAGGTGAAGAAGCATACATTCTAGGGATCAAGATCACGTGTGATAGATCTTAGAGGATGCTTTGAACAAGTCATGGTATGTACATTGACCAGATACTAAATAGGTTAAGTATAAATAATCAAAGAGGGGATTTTTTCTAATTTCACATGAGATAAATCTTTCAAATAAAATGTGTCCCTAGACATCAGAGTAATTAGATATAATGTGTAATATCCCATAAGGTTTCATGATAGGATCCATCCAATATGTCTTGTTATGTATGAGGCTTGATGTTATTTATTCATTGATCATGTTAGGAAGATAACAAGAAGATCCATGCGACCAACATTATAATGTTGTTAAAAAAATACTTAAGTATCTAAGATAATATAAGGATATGTTCTTGGTTTATGGAGAAGATGACAAGCTAGTCATCAAGGGTTATACGTATTCTAGATTTTAAAAAAATCTCAATGATTTGAAGTCACAATATAGATATATCTTTTGTATCGAAAAGGAGATATGAGATAGACGAGTTTAAAGTAGACACTTATCATTAATTAGATAGTAGATTTTGAGTATATTTTGACTTCTTATGCAACCAATGAATCAATTTATATTCACACCTTTTCCTAAGAGCTTGATTTGGTACCTAGAAGTAGACACCCTATTGTAGTTTACTACGAAAAAACTCAAAATGTGTCTCTCTCTTAAGTTTTGTGGTTACACCAAAAGAAAAAAACACATACTTTGTATGTTTCATCTATTGGGGTATTTTTCTCAATGAGGTAAAGTTTCAATGAGAAAATTAACTACAAAGGAAAATGTTGTGGACCCCTTGACCAAGAATTTATCTCAGTAGAGACATGAGTATCATGTGAGAGAAAGTGGACTGAAAGTGGTTTTCAGTTAGATCTAGTGTAAGCGGGAGTCTATTATAGTTGGTTACCTAGAACCAAATTTATTATTACATGATTACATGATTTTTATTGAGGATTTATTATCATATCATGATTGTTCCTCTATATGAATCTTATTTGGAATAATGTCCTAAGAATATATGTTTCACTGATAGGTCACAACAACTCCTCTCTATAATGAGAACCTAGTGGTGCCACAACAAAATTATTGAATACATGTTATATGGTTAGATAATATTTTCTTAAGAGACAAAAAATATAGGATATTAGAGTTAGAAGGATCATAAAACATTGATACACCTTTTTATGGTGCTCACCTTTGGTAATCTAAAAGAATGTAAGTTATGAGAATATAACCATCAATAGGAAATCAACATTTCCATGTTCCAATGGAAATTTCTACTTATAGACATGGTTATTTATCCCTATAATTTATTATTATCATTAATATATATTATGACTTGTGTACTTTGATGTATTGACAAAAATTGTGATAGAATATGCTCATGGTGAGATAGGATATGTTGGGTACATCACAAGTGATATTGCATTAATAGATAAAGAAGAATATAATTTATCCATTATTTATCATAAATAAAGTTTAAATATTAGAACCTTTTATGGGAATGGAAATTCCTACATAAATCAATGTCCACCGTGTTTGGTGGGTGAGTTTATTTCTAGAAATTCATCAAAAGAGACACTGATCATAAAGGTTAATGGAATTGTTATGCAACCTGTTTGATTAGAGATACCAAGACAAATGGTTTATGTTGCATGATATGTATTTGTGGGTGGTTGGATGTCATTGCGATATTAACTACTTTCTCTATGGTATCCTTAACATATTGTTTGACACTAACCTTTGAAATTATAATGAAAAATGACATTGAGAAAGAGGGCTAGAGGGTCACACAATTAGTGTATCCAAATTCATAGTTAAATCCAGGTAATGAATTTAACAATTTATAATAAATAATATTTATTTATGTTTTGTTGATCCCCATAATTTAAGCATAAGTTATTAAAAATAAGAAGTGAGATAAATAAGAATAATAAATATTATTTTTTATCTTTGTAAAATATAATATTTATTATATATATCACAGAATAATGTAGTGACATTCATTTAATTAAATAGTCATTATTTGAGGATTGGTAAATGTAGATGAGGGAAATAAGACCTGTCTTAATTGAATGATTAGAATTAAATGATATTTATTTATAATCTTAATGTATTTCAAATGTCAATAGATTGAGAATAATATTATTTTTATTAATAGACAAGGGGTTAACTATGAATATTAATGATGGTTTGGGGGCTGTGTGTGATTATCCAACCCTAAAACCACCAAAATAAATATCTAATTATAAATATTTCCTCAATCACTTTTGGTGTGTGAAATAGATAGGGAGAGACCAGCTCAATCCCAAGAGTGAATTCTCTCTTCCTCATCTATAATGAATTTGAGATATCACTAAGAGTTATTACTCCTTGGAAAATAATACTACTTTGATCAAGCATGAACAAAAAAAGTGATCAAGATAAGTTTATTCTATACCTTAATGATTCTACAACATCAATACAAGATTTTTGTTAATGTGTAGATCTCCACTATATGGATTCTATAGTTGTATCCTATAGAACAATGGTAGTACAAAATGATATATTTAATCAGATCATGAAAGAAAGAAGAATTAAAAGTTGTGGTAATTCCATATATTCTCATAAATTAAGTTTACATTACATGTGAAGACCCTATATTTATGGTTTCAATGTTTTAATATAGTAAATTAATTTATGTTTATCATTGGACATTACATTTTGATAATATGTGGCAATGATTACATGTAAATTAATACTAAAATCCTTGTTAGTTATATCATCAAAGTATACTACTAGTACACTAAGAACCATCAAGATTATTAATATGATTATGGTGATTATCCATTGACCCTTGTTTATTAGTACACTTATGGTGATTATCCATGTACCCATGTTTGGTCATTCTTATTCACGATAATTCATTTACCCATGCTATATTTATTCTTATGGTTATAACCAGTTCACCTTTATGATTTAAATTTTGGTGACAACCCAATATTATTATGGATTATGTTTTGGTTATAATCTATTCACCATTATTAGGGATGATTGGTGATAGCCTACTCACCTGGTTTGGTTTATGAGTGGTGATAACCCATTCACCCATACTCACGTGATTAGTTATGAGATACAATTCACATAATATTTTTATGGTGATAACTCATTGAAATTTTTTTTATATTATGTATATAACCCATTCAACTTACTGTTTATGGTGGTGATGACTTGTTCACCTTAAAATTAGTTATGATGATGACATATTCACCCATTATTATGTTATTACTGGGGGTGAATTATTCTCTTATACTCATTATTGATGTTTATATCTCATCCACCTATGTTATTGTTTTTATCTGTGATAAATCATTCATTATATGTCCCTTTTCAAAACTGGCTGAAGCATGTATGGTCATTTGTTGACATGTATATCTAGTATCCCATGAAATGACATGTATCATGTTAATTATTGTTTTTTTATATAATATTGTGAATTCACCCATATATTTATAATTTTATTTAGGTATATTGTTATTAGTATACTACAAATTATATTTATCACAACTTTCCCATGATCCATGGGGGACATGATGACTTTTTGATCAAGGATTTTGGTAAGGGAAAGGGACCTCTATTTGATTGTTGAGTTAGATGGGTAACTATATTTGGATACAAGATCGGGAGGGAACTAAGACGTCAATTTTATAGAAATATTCATTATTTTGTATATTTTTTGGATTATGTTTTATATATGATTGATCCATCAGACAATCATATACTTGTTTTATGTTTTGTATAACATTATATTGGGTTTATATATTTTTTATAGCATGTGATATTTCATTTAGTTGTATTATCATTGTAAAATTGGCCGTACTTTATTATTATATTGTGGTTAATTATTTATTATCATTTCTATAATATTTATGGTTAATTTTTAGAGGCTATAGTATCCCCACAATATCAATAGACCCTTTCTTCTAGTAGGTATCCTTTGGAATATGGGGAAACATTTTTAAGGTCTTATAGATCACACAAATCAACACTATTTAGGACATATGGGTTAGGGATGCTACAAAGTCGTATCCAAGATTTTTTTTAATTTTAATACTTAAATCATGGTAGATGAAGATATAAATTTTGTAGAAATGGGATGTACCCTACAGTTATGTATAGTTAAAATATATATAGATAATTTACATGTAACCAAGGTATTATATTGTGTTTTTTTTAATTTTTTTAATGTTTTGATTTTGATATTTCACGAAATACAGTGTGTGATTTATGGTTTATTATTTTAATATTAGCTTGGGGTGATAAAATGGAATGAGTTCATGAATCATATTCTATAGGTGGGATTCACATTAAACTAATATATTTGAATTTCATTGATAACCTAGTTACAAATGGAGTTTGGTTAGTTAAATTATCAAAAATAATTTATACACTATTTTTCTATTGTTTCAACCACAACATCCTAACACACTCTTGGGGGGGGGGGGTGAATTATGGTGTATATTTATTTTTTCCTTCAATAAGATCTTATTTTAATGTTAGAAAGGACCCTGTAAACTTCTCACAAGGAACTATTTGACCAAGGAACTCGAAAATAAAATTTAAATACAATAATATAAATGATTTCACTTACCTTAAAGGTATAATTCAAGGAGTTAAAATGAATAGGGGTTGATATAATAGGGGATACAACTACTTTACTAAATGTGAATACAATATTTTATAAAGGAATACTACCAATACCAGGGTCACTCATTATTTCTCCCTATTCACTAGTTATATGTAGGAAGAGATATACAAAACCATAAGATACACATGTTTCCCCAAGAATCTTTATAGATAATTGAAAAAAAAATCATTTAGTGTGTTAGAATTTTGATTCAATATTCTCTATCAGAAAACTATATCTTCAATATATTCACAACCAAATTCTTTTTTTCTTTGAGAAAACAAGATGTATCCATTTCTTCCACTATCCCCACTATCTTATCATTTTCTGCATTTTTTTTTAAATTATAACTCTTTAAAATTCTAAAAAATAACATCCTTTAAATTTACAAGTTTCGCTTACCTATGGCCCCTTAAGTCAATCCATCTTTAAATGAGTTAAAGTTCCAATTAATTTATTCTAAATTTTAATATCTAGAACAATTGAATCATCATTTTTTTAGAAAAATCCATGAAAAAATTTTTTTATGGGACCAAAAAATGGTGTGGTAATGTCCACCTTAACCGTTGACCTCAAAATAAAATGAAATTTTCATCACCATATCCTAAAATTTTAAACCATCTTGAATTTCAAATTTAATAGAGTCATGACTAAACATGGAATAAAACTTCCCTGACCATATTATAGTTTGAATCTATGTGTAATTACTTATGCTATTACTATTAATATGGTGAATCCCCCATTTATAGTTTTATTCAATAAAACCCAATCACTCAAATAGCTTACACTATATCATATCCGAATCAAGGTCCCCATTTTATTTCCAGCTTAACATAGAAATGACATCCATAATTCTTGTGGGACTCTATCCTATTTATTATGGGGATTTTATAATACCACCATTCCTTCCACTACGGTTCTTTTGCAACCAAAATCTTATTATAGAGCTTGGACATAAATCAATACTTATATAACACTAACATGATCAATGTTCTAGATATTTTCCAGCTCCACCATGGCATATATGACTCATCTATACAATAGATCAATCATCCTTAACTTACCACTTTAAATATTATTTATTGGTTCCAATAACTTCCATGGATAATGTAATTGGTTCTAAATCCTATATATGTTATTAGTGTAACTTTATATGAATAAATCTTGGTTACTGGTTTATTATTACTATTAAATGAGTATTTATTATATATATCTTCTATGCATTATGTACCGAACACTGAGTTTGGGTAGATTGGGTTATTATAATACTTGATTTGTATATAAAACCTATATAATTTGAGTGTGTATAGAGTAGAGGGACACATTTACTCGTACTATTTTATTAAATTTAACATTAAGAACTATGATATAATTGTTTTGAACTACATGTTCCGAATTTATGTGATATGGAACAATTATGAACTCAAGAAGAGAGAAAAAAGTTTATGGATGGGAATACCCCAGTAAATGTGGTTCTAAAACCACTTATAGTACTATTAATTTCTATGTATGAGAAATGTAGGGTGAACTTAATGTGGGTTATTCAATTTATAGACCATGAGGCTCAAAGAGATGATCCATCCATGTCATATTTAACTTGAGTGTTTCAGTTATTACATCAACCCCTCTTTTTAGGTGATGGTGGAATAAATTATATTGAGTTTTTAATAGAGTCCGTTTAGAGTATATTTTATCACATTAATACCCCTACTAAATGGAGGGTGATGTTAGTGACTCATATGATTCATAGACTAAGAAATCATTAGAGGGACATATAGATTTATTTTGGAAAGCATGATGTACTATCCTGGAAGTATTTTTTAGAAATATTTTTCAAGTATTTTTTTTGTGATACATTAAAGTGGTTTAGATAATAAGATTTTATAGACCTAAGTATGTGATTGTCTACAAAACGTTCTTTATAGTGTTTATTTTATAACAATTTTGGTTAAAGAAGAGGCTATTAGATTCAAACACATTGTGGATGGGATGTGTTATTCTATCTAGTTCCTGATGAATATTTTACACCAATGATATTTTACTAAGTTTATAGAGTAGTACCTCATTATAGACAGGAACTTGGTTGAGGATGGACCTTTTGGGAAGCTTTCTTCTCATATTGGGACTAAGAGAATATCTTTATGTAGTAGGGGGTGGGGGAATGATGGTTATCTATAAGGATATGATGGTTAAGGTAGAAAAGGATGAGGTTTATCATTTCCTCTATAAGGGGAAACTTCTCTAGAGTTCTATCAATGTGGAAAATATAGGGACCTATGGCCAGATTATGATAGGATATTGAAAGGGTGTCATTATATTTGTTAGATAGGGCCCTTATAGAGGTTCTATAATAGTTTTTCATAGTTAGCCAGTGGGTAAGGTTTTGATCAAACTCAAGAATAAAGGGTAGGACTAGAAGTTTCGCATAATAGTGATATTTGGGGTTATTTTAGTCAATATAGACATATATTATGATGTGTTTCATAAGGGTATTGGTTGAAGAGGTAGTATAGTGGTACTCCCTATGGTAATCAGGTGATTTGAGGTCAGGGATGGAGCTCAGGATCTAGATATTTTTTATCAATCGAGAAGACTGTTCTTGACTATAGGTAGTGACCATCTATAGTTGAGGTATGATTCTAATGGAATCAACCCAATATTTATTTTTATTTGACATAGGTTCAATATAATTATTCATTTCTTCTCTCTTGGTTGGTCACCTTGGTTTGGTTGGGAAGTGTCTAACATGGGTGATGACTGTAATACACACTTAGAAGTACAATGAAAGGGTATTCAAAGGTGTTCAAGATGTTCCATTGGTATTAATAGTGATAGTAATCTATCATATTTATTTTAATTTTAGATGTTCTATTTTGAAGTGATACTTATGATGTATTAACTGACTCTTATAAAGAATGAATCAACTTCCTCTTGTGATGAGTGCCCTCCACTGCCATAGTTAGAGTTTTTTATACCTTTATTATGGATCTAAACTTATAAATAGTCTAATTAGGACCAAAAACTTGTTACATAGATGAAATCATGACCCATTATTCTAGAATTTATTTTATAGATAAAGTGGATATAAGACAAATTGTATATAATCCTATTATAGATCAGTATAAGGACATATTTCTTCAGGGATTCTTGATGTTTTTCCAATAGAAATGTAATTTTTAATATATATATGGTGATTTTTAGGGATCATATATATATTCCCTTATATAGGATGGTATTGATAGATCCAAAGAGATGAAGGTCTAATTGATTTCCTTAAGGTGGAGAAATTTATTCACCCAATAACTACACCTTGGGGTGCTCCTATTTTTTCAACAAGAATAAAGATGTCAGTTTTTTCCTATGTGAAAATTATTAGAGGATAAATCAAGATATGATAAATAATTTGTATTCAATTATTTATTTTAATGACTATTGGATCAGCTGAGAGGATCTTTGTGATTATTTATTATTCATATGTGGTTAGGATATCATCATCATTGGATAAGGTTACTGGACGTAGTATATAATATTTTTAAGATCAAATTTGGACTATATGAGTATATTATTAGGTCATTTGTTTTAAAAAATTCATCATACATGTTTATGTTACTAATAATTATGGGTTTTCATATATATATATATATATAGATTACTTTGTGGTCATTTTTGTTAAGGACATCTTAATATACTCAATAACATGGGAGTATTTTTATTGAGATCTTGAGATTGTATTAGGAACACTGATAGAAAATTAGTTTTATTCCAAGATCATGATGTGTCACTTATAGATCATGGAAGTATTCTTCTAAGAGTATGTTTTATTAGAGGTAGGATTATTAGTAGACCCTAAGAAAATTGATGTTGTGTTTTCCTAATAGAATCTTAAGTATGTGTTTGATATCCATAGATCCTTTGGTTTAAAAGGTTTCTATAGGACATTCATTTAGTACTTATTAAAATTAGAAATCCATTATTGTACCTGACCAAGAAGGGGGTAAATTTCAAGTATTTTAATTCTTTTGAGAGATAATTCCGATATTTAAATGAAAGAAAAATAACAGCACTAATATCAAACTTACCTATATTGGTTAAGTAGTATACTTTATTCTATTATGTATCAATATTTGGTCTTTGGGATGTTTTGATATAGGAGTGTGGATTAGTTTTATATGGGGCCATGTAGTTGAGGCCATATGGGAGAAACTGCTGGATGCATGATTTGTAGTTAGTGGAAGATGTGCATGATCTGATGTGTTGGAACCATTATCTATCAGGGGAGAGATTTGTGGACTATACTAACAACAAGATCCTAAAATATATATTATTATAGTAATACTTGAACCATTTATAGATAAGGTTGTTTGAGTAGATGTAATTATTTGACTTCGAGATGATCTACCCACTTGGGAAGGGGAATGTTGCGTCTAATTCAGAGAGTATGAAAACTCACTACCAGGTGGTTCGAGTGATAAGTAGTGGGTGAAAACAAATCAACCTATTCGATTAGTTACACATTTATGTTCAAGAGTATCTGGTAAGGGATACACTGATATCTCTAATAATATATTCATTACTTCTTGATATGGTAAGGGAGAGTAAGATTCCAAACTTTGATTTTTGGGCGACAAGGGACAACCTATATAGTGGATTGGTAGCACTAGACTATACCCAAAAGGATGATGGGATATAATAAGTGTAAGGTAGAATAGTGTTTTCGATTAGTATATACATGGAGATGACATGGGGTTCAAAAATCTAGAGACGGGTTTCACCTGGGTTTGACCAATATGTATCATGATATCCACTAATAGTTTTGGTGACCTAGGATAGAGAAGGACATAATAGGGTTTTAATTGTGATGTCTCACCTGTCAGTAGGTGAATGATGAACTTTAGAGATCCACTATTATTCTTTATCCATTTCCCATTCCAATATTTAACTAATATGAGGTGACTATAAATTTCATGATGGGGAAACCAAGGTGGCCTTAAGGCAATGATGTTATTAGTCCCATTGTTGATCAGTTGACTAATATGAATCATTTACTACTTATTAGGGTGACTCAATTAGTATATTATCTAAGAAAGTTATATATATGGGTGATGTGGTGGATTTCATGGAACTCAAACAAATTATTTTTAAACCTAATTAAATGTAATGAAATTGGGACTTGGGTTGTGTCCAGAGAAGAGGGAGTTTTTAGTGATCTTTTTTTTTATTTCATGGGTTCATTTTGATACAAAAAATAATATTAGTGCGATTTAACCTAAAAAAACAGTGTTTAAAATTAGTCTTAAAATAATTAGTATAACCTTGAATATTCCCTCACATACCTATTAAATCATGATTCACTCAAATGGACTATCCTAATCTCTATCTCTCTCTAATTAGGTGAAACATCATCTGATGAACCTCACTAAGTAATTTTAGCTTAAATGAAGAAATTTAATAATCACCACATTCTATACTATTTCCTATCCAAGTGATCAAATCCATTTGATAACTCTTAAACACAACCTTACATCCCTATATTGTATAGGGAATTAAGTAGGTCAAGGGGGCCAATGTGTATAAACCAGAAAGAAGGAAGATGAATTCAAGTTCAAAGAAAAATAAAGACCTTATGTTATATATGAAATCAAATACCTATTTAAATAGAAATAATTATATAATAAATCAATTAAGAATATAATTCATTATTATGGGTTGGGTAAATCTTCTTTTCTCGACTTAAATGATTGTAGTATGCCATCATTATTGAAGAATTGCAGTAAAAATAAGCATAAATATATCTTCAAAACAATAGTTCGTTCTTAATCAACTAACCCAATTTCATAGTGATACTGTTCTCATTTTATAGAGGTTAGAGGAATATTAAAGAGTGACTTCCAAATATGATATGTTCTTCATGCATTTCAGTAATATTCATCTCCCATATTGGTGGAAAAAAATTCCTTATCCATCTTGATTGAGTGTTGTGTTCCCTTGATACCTTTGAAATCCTTCTATGTTTTAGTGTCCAACATCTATATTCTCTAATTACATCTACATGTATGGCTCAAGGATCCATATAATTTAGTAGATCATTTCTCAAAGACTCCAAACTAAAAAATCCCATCAAAACATCTTTATCTTCCTCACCTTATTAGATGAGAACCACATATAATATTGGGAGCATCTTTCCCGATTCAGGTAGAACATAAAAATAAAATTTACATTCAGTCATGACCAATTTATTTTACGATATCTTGATTTTAATTTTTATTTTATAGATTTTTTAAAAGGTGAATCATGTTATATATCCATGGTATTGGAAAATAATATCTCATGTATCACCTTCTTTAGATTTCGTAAATATTTTTATATTACCTGTCATTCTTCTTGAGAGAGGAATATATTATACATCACTATTCTAGGATGAAAATATATAAAGTATCATAAATCCCAATATTTCATAAATTATAAAATGTTAAACACCCTCCATGGATTCCAAAAAAAGCATATCTATTAGATATTTTGGAAAATTTATGTTATGTATCGATATATTCTTCAAAATATGAAAACTCAAATATATTAGACATAATCCTCTACCTATGAAAATGTTACACATTAAAATTTTTATTAAGAAAAATATTATGTATTATTCTATACTCTCAAAAATTATATTACACATTACCTTTCTAGAGATAATATTTTTACACATGATCTTTTCTCAATTTTGGCATAGGGAATGTTGCTACACATGGATGATTCCACTTTAAAAACCTCACATATCCATTTGAGCTCTTATAAAATATCATGTATTAGCAGTTCCCTCAATCAGAAAAGGACAAATATTATACATATCATCCATTATATCTTAGAAAATATCATACACATCCTCTTCTCATGGAAATTATCGTATGTATTTCTCCCTTTTTTTGATTTTCCCAATTTAATAGTTACGGAATGTTTTTCATCTATTTTTTAAGCTCATAATATGTTATGTATCAAGATACATTAATTTTATTTAGTGATTTGTAAGTTCTAGAATTTCAACCCTTTTCCTCTTCATCTTCTAGTTTATCTGATTCTAAAAATAATGGAATACAACAAATCAGTGTAGTGTTTATCCCAAAAAACTCTAAACTAATTTAATTACTAAAAACCAATGACTATAAATCCATTTTCAATGCAATTATATATTAAATATTAATATCATATTTAAAATTTTTATTCTTAATTAAATTAAAATAAACATTAAAATTAAATAAAATTACTAATTAAATTAAATTTTTTGGCTTGGTCACTTCCCCGCACTTAAACGAGATCTTTCCCTCAAGTTAATAAGGTTTATAATTTTACTCAATAATAATTTCTATTTCCAAATTTTTTTATATAATCAAATTTAATGAAGTTAAGATTTTATCAATTGAAAATTTCATAAATACCTCTCCGATAAGTTATATATTCCGAATATCCTTTTAACACTTCTTTTATAGTTTCTAAATAACATTCAGATATATCATATGCACCTTCTTTATCCATGTTTATAATTCCCCAAATATTTGGACCCTCGTCACCAATTATAACTTATTATATTTTACCAAGGTATATTTTTTAAAAGTACTTATTTATATGAGTGTTACTAAACTCAGAACTAAACCCTACCAATATAGTAAGTACCTATAAGTAAAATTTTAATAGTCAAAGAATAAAAGTAATACTTTGGAAATGGGATATCAGGTCACTATACCTATTATTTAAAGAATAAAACAAACACCTATGCTTTATTGACTTAGGAAAACATCAAATTGAGCCTCCTTTTTCTTATTTAAATTTAGTCCATATGTGGTATAAAAATTTCTTTTGGGGAGGCTCCCTGGTGTTTTAACTAATTAAAATAGGTGGGTTACCCGTGTTTAAGTTCAGAATTTATTTTTCTTAATGTTCAAATTTTTAATACATTATGAAATTGTCTATGAAAATAATTTACCTAGTTTTATAACAAAATTATTCAATTGTTTCCTCTTTAACTTAGTTATTTTCATTTTGGTAAAGGGGAAGTAAATTTTAAAAATTATTTTATTTTTCTTTTTATTTTATTTTCCTAGGCCACAACCATAAAAAAGAATACAAATTAGGGAAGGATATTTACATCCGAGATGCTTTTTGACCCCCACACTTGTCTTATAAACTAATTATAAATAGATTCAATATATAATTAGAAATTTAAGGTATATTCAAGACATTAATATCTTTACAAGTTTGAATTAAAGATAATACTTGGTAGTTCTTATTTACATTCCACAGGGAGGAATTTAGACTCCTCTATTTGTTCCTTCCAAAATTTCTCACAAAATTTATTTAGCTTTTATCCATTTACATTATATGGTTACTATTATTTCACTCTTCTAATTTAAACAACACCATATGGAAATGTGATATTTACTTTAAATGGTGTATTTCACTTATAATGGATCTTACTAGGAATGATTTTCATCATATATGAGACAATTTTTTTTTTCTAATTTGAATATCTTTTCTCTGAATGAGCATGTCATAGAAAGACTCGTTCATTTATTGGAATAACATGGAGTCCTAATATACTTTTCTCCTCATCTCCTATAGTTACACAATTTAGAACGTCATCTAATCATTATTGTTATTGTATAACATATTCATTTTATTCACTTCCTTGTAACCATTTTGATGTAGATCAAAAAAATTATCAAATTTTACCATAAATTATTTTGTAAGGAGACATAACTAAGGGGTTTGAATGTATTTGTGTATACCCAAAGTGTATCTTTTAATTTTATACTTCAGTAATTTCTGTTGGGATACACTACCCTTTCCAATTATTTGTATTTCTATATTGGATACCTTGACCTACCTGTTGGTCTATGAGTGATATATAGTATAAGTGTTGTGTTATACTCCATATATATTCATAAGTTATTACCTAATTTGGTTATAGAATTTTTATCTCTGATCATTGATGACTTATAGAGGTACTCCAAACCAACAAAAAATATATAATCATATAAATTCAATAAAAACTAGTAAATCATTAGTTCAAGTTTCATAGGCTTCAATCCATTTAAAAACATAATCTATCGCTAATATAATGTTGGTAAATAAAAAATAAATAGAAAATTAACCCATGGTGTTTATAATACACATATTAAATATTTCACAAAAAAATTAAATATCTCTGTGGAATTTTTTGAATTTCCGAAATTTCACCAGTAAATTGGAAGTTCTTTCATGATTTTAGAAAAATTATGTGAATCTATAAAAAATATTTTCGAAAAAAATCATCTTATAGAACTTTTTTATCTATTCTTTGAGGTCAAAAATGTTTTGTACATGTAGTGGTCTTCCAAAATTGAAGAATAAAATTTTCCTATTCTTATGATATATCAATTTTAATTACTTGATCACAATAGATTTTACAAAAATATGGATACCCCAAACATAGTATTTGGATTCAGATTTTACCATAACAAATTCATTCTATGAAAATAAGGAGGGTACCTTTTATGTGGAATAATTTGTTCAACATTCCAGTATACTAGGGGTCTTTACTAATGATTTCATAAAACTACTCACTAGGGAGATAGTTATCCAATGATATCATTGTGGGTGTTTCTACCTCAATAGTGTGGTGTAAATATACACGTATGGTCTCCAACTAGGTTCTTACAGTCTTGATTTTCCTTCATCTCCAAGTTAAATTCTTTTATAAGAATCATTATGATTATTAATATTAGTTTTATATTATATTTTTTGATTATATATATGAGAGTTTCATGATCAAAATAAATTATTCATTTGCACCCTAAAAAATATGGATGAAATTTTTTTAATGCAATAACAACGTGCAAAAACTCATTCTATGTGGTTATATATTTGATCTGAGTTATGCACATGATTTATGAATCATATGATATAAGATTAGAGTGTCTATTCATCATTTGGGACAATAATAATCCTAATTTTTGATTATAGGAATTATGTAACACCTCAAAGGGATCTTCTTGAGTTGGTTGTTTAATTATTTAGTATTGTCAGGATATTTGTAATGAATTGTAGATTTTAGTGTTGATAATTTTTTAGAGGAAGTTTGAATTTTGATTTTGGTGGAGGTTTCATTTATTTAATTTGGATTTATATTAGGAATATACTCAATGTTATATCTCAAGGTTCTATTATTGGACAAGGAACAAGGCCTGGGTGATTGTTCAGGTTCTTAGGGGGGTATTGGATCAAGCCCCATATACCATACTAAAATTATATAGTTGTAGCGAGTCATTACATGTCCCCTTAGTATTGTTGTGACAAATTATAGAAGGAGTGTCATACCATAAAGGCTATATCATGAAGGAAGTAGGTATAGTACTAGGACCTCCCAGGGGGTGGCCGCACTATGACCCCTAGTCTTGTAGTGAATTTTTTGGGTCAAGATGAACATTGAAAAAAATCCATCTTGGTCATTTCATGATAGAGTATTGAGTGGTTCTTTTAGAATAGTTAATTAATAGAAATTTATTTGCACCCCTTCATATTTTAGAGTATAAAAGGTACCAATAGAGGTTATTCGATTGAACCTCCCACATTTCACTTCCTCTCAGGATCCACCATGATGGGGGATTGTTCATGAGGTTTTTCTATGGAGGTTCCATGTATATTTATCCTCTAATTATATTAAATTTTTTATTCCAACATATTCCTCTTATTTTGGACAAGATGAGTTAGGGTTTTGGTGGTAATTTCACTAGTACATGGTTGAATTAGGCAAGAACATATGTGGATTTCATGTGGTTTGGCTAGAGGATATCCTGGAAGGTTGATCACATGTTTTTGTGTATGGTTTTAGTGTGGTAGACATGTGTAGTATGTTTTTAGGAAATCATTTATATTTAATTTTTTAAATAATAAATTATTAATATTTATAATTAATTATTTATGTCCTATAGAATAAGGTTGGGGATCAAGATCATGGATGATCTTGGGTAAGGATTGAAGAATCTTTGTAAGGGGTTAACTCTAGCTTCGAGGTAGACCTACCCTATGGTAAAAATTCATATGCATGGTTATTTATGACTATGCATGTTTTCATAATTTCATGGGTTCATAAATATGGATTTGGTATAATTTCTTCCCTGGGTAGAAGTGGTAGGATGTTTTTTGGAATCATATACTTAGATTAAGTTATCATTAGCACTTATATAAATTAGAATCACCGAAAAACTATGTCTCCAAGGGGTGAAGGTGTCATTTAGGTTTATGTGAGGCCTTTGATAGGTCTCAGGGTATGATTGATGATACAAAGTATATTATTTAGGGGTTTTAGGGTTAGTGTTTCATAATGAGGGGCATAGATTTGAGTTATAATGAGAAAAATGGTCACACATATCATTAGTGACTAAAAACTGACTCCTAAGTATAGAAGAGAGTATTGGTGTATGAGGTGAAAATGATAAGTACTTTGGGAATATGTGTGTAATTGATAAGGGTTTTCTCTAGGTTAAGGGTTGAGATACCCCCTTAGGAGATGTGATATGGGACTTGGGTGTGAGTCATGGGAATAATTTAGGGGTTTCCATCGGGTTTCCTAGGTGATTAGATTGGGATAACATAGAAAGATCTTTGTGTAATGGGACTAGAAATGATGAAGGGTTTTCAGGTTGTTGGATGAGGCCTAATATTCTAGGTTAAATGTGCCTATGATCTGTAATGTCTGGAGGGGTGACATAATTGAGGTGGTACTAGTGAGCTGGTGATATTTTGCGATGGGATTCATTCAATTCTTGTGATATATGTGCTTATGATAGGCGATGGGATCCATTGTGGGTGATGGATCTTGAGTCCTATATTAAACTTGAGTGAGAAGGAACTTGAAATACTATTATGAGTACAATGGGGACTTAATGTGCATGAATTATATAAACAACCTAAGTGATAAGGTATAGATTTAGAAGTCTTTGGATTCTACTAGAGTGAGAAGGTGTTTACAGGGACATTTCCTTTAGCGAGGAGGCTTGGTCCAGGTTAGTGGAAAACCTTGAGTGAGAAGGCTAGTCCAGATGTGATGTGACCTAAGACATGGATGGTATACCATACCTTGAGTGGAAAGGTAGTGGTTCCGGATGTGTATGAGGGTACTTACATTGAATGATGAGATAGATGCAAGATATTGATGGATAAGCTCAATTGATTGAGAAGGCTCAGTTTATTACTTGGACATAGGACCATACCCTATTCCTTTGGGTAGAGGTTAAGGTCCATAGATTTCGTACCCTGCGTCTATAAGAATAATATAAACTTTGTGGTATGATGTGTGAAATGGATTTTGTTATGGAACCAAAGTAGGTAAAGTTAGCTATTTTGGTTTCATGGTTAGTACAAAATGACCTGATGGGCACGTGCAACTTGTCAAGAGTAATGGTGGCCTAGTTAACACATGATGTACTAATGATCTTGTTGATTTTTTTGTTTCATTTATCATTCATACACACTCATATGAAATTTTATATTAGGGGTGTTTATTGGGACCTTACTATGTTATATTCTCACACCCTACATGGTAACTTTAGTGTGAATCTAGATCATTGGTATTCATTCTATTTAGAACACTATATGTGTAGTGGATCGATTTGGTAAAACTCAATGCGTATATATAGAAAGGTTTGTTATGGAATGTGGATGAAAACAAGTCTATTGTGTTTATTTTTTTATATCTTTATTTTTAATATGTTATTGAAATAGGGGTGATTAGTTAGGATGTGTGAAAATATTAATTCCAAATAGAATTTTTTAAAACATTAAATTTATTTTTTCATATCTGATTAGATTATTATGTGGATGTTTTTTTTATTTTATACTATTTTATTAATTTAATTTGGGGGAACCATCTTTTTATTGTATAGATTAATCCCTTTCCACTAGTCGATAACCTCTGGAATATGGGGAGGATTTTTTGAGCCCATGTAATCCTCTATATTTGATTAGTGAGTTGGACTAGGGTGTTACAAAGCATTATAAGTTTATTTAATATGTCTTAAAATATGGGGAGATGATATATGTATGGTATAGGAATGTGTGATTGGTTTTATAATAGAGTTTAATCTATTTAAGGTGTGAAAAATAACTTATATAGCATTTAAACAAATTACATATTAGTGGAATTATACTCAGTTGGACTGTGATTTTCAGTCCCAAGTGTTTTTTTGGTAGGTCATGTAGATCTATGATAGGTGTTCCCTGGAGATGACTATATAGTCCCTTCACAATATTGATTTATAGAGACCCTTTGTGGATTAATAGAAGAATTTTATGCCTCAGTAATGGAAAAAATGTGGGTTTTATTCATGCATTTAAGGTTTGAGGGATGATCAAAGGAATAGAACATGCTACCTTAATGATGGGGATAATTTATTTAAAGTTTCAACTATAAACTATATGATGTTTTTCCATAAAACTTCTTGGTTGTGTTTTAATTAATCAATTTTATGTGGATACCCATAAGTGGGTTAAGTAAAGTAATGTGGATTGATTATACTTGGTATTTATGAAGGTTTGGGTGGGAATTATTAGTTGGATTCCTGAACTTGTTGATTCTAGATGCACTTTAGATCGTGTGATGGGAGAGTGGGTAGACGCTTGTGGTTTTGAAATTATACCTATGTGGTAGGTGATCATTTTGTTAGCCTTATCATGATTTATATTCCTCTATATGTTTGATTATATTTACATAAATTAGGATTATGGTTAGTGGGTTATGTGTATGGGATAAGGATTGATATGATATTACTAATGTGAGTGTGAGTCGGGGTGTTCGATCAGATTTTATGGGACCAAGAAACCATTGGGATCAAGTGTGGTTGAGGTAAATAGTTAGTGATAACCTATTATAGGTTTCTCAGTGGGTAAATATACCTTTATATGATAATAGTTAGTGTTATTATGTATTTTTGGGAAAATAATTATTGTGTGATGGCAGGTGAAAGCTGTGTATATGCAATGCCCATTTGAATTATAGATCAGTGAACGGGCCATGTGTGGGTTCATTGAGACTCTTTTGGGTTATATATAAACCCAAGTGGTGCTACAATGGTAGTTTAGTGGTGAGAAACTCTCTAACTTGGAATCCTAAGGTTTTACATAGGATGGGGTATTCCCACTCTATTCTAGGATGTGATATTGAAAATGGATTGGGGTACCCTGGTATGGTTGATCCAATTTTGTGCCTTTTCATGGATTGATAGGGTAGTTAAGTGTGGATTAAAAGGTATGACATTCTTGTGATGTTAGAATATATGAAGTGATTCTAAGGAAGTGATGTAAGAGAATCCATATGGTAGGGAGTTAACCATTTTATATTGGTGGATGTGATCCACATTATGAATGGATTTTTTTACATTAATGATGACATTCCTAAAGAAATAGGAATGAGTGGGGAGTGGTGTTTTAGGTTAGTGATCGAGTAGGAGTGGGAAGTTGAAATCAATTTATTGTGTTTGGTAATTGATGGAGTGTGGTATATGGAGATCAAGTTTCATTTTAGTAAGGAGACGATAACGATAATCTTATAACAGGAAACAACGAATCTATAATTCATCATCTGAAAAAAATCATAGTTACATAATTTATAACAAGGGTTTATCATTATAAAATTTCAAGGATATTTATTATTTATAGTTTTATATAATTAAGAAAAACTCTAACATATCAAAACCTTATAATACAAAGTGGAAACTTCCACTCAATAACCATTTTTTCCATACAAACATGATTCTTAAACTTAAACACATGTGCCATTCAAAACAATTCATTATATTTTAAGACATATCCCCAAAGTTTAATTATTGACCTTTATATAGTTCCAACACATACTTATATCCCATGAAAAAAATTCTGAAATGTGGTATAATAAAAAAAATCTTAGTAAGTTATAAAAAAATAAAGGAATCCTATTTTTCTAGTGAAAAACATGAATACCCTCGATAATGATTACTATTTTCATAACAAAACATTGACTACAATAATATAAAATATCCACATGATAAAATTAAAAATTCTTGAATTTTTTATGAAACATATTTAGAAGAATAGTAAAACCCTGAAAGTATCATGGAAACATATCTTTTAATGAAAAAATTTTCACCTTTAAAAATTCATCAACATTACTTACCTTATAAAATCAAAATATTTCCATAAAACCCCTTTTTGTAAGAATAATATAGGTATATTGAAGCATAGTATTCATAAACCATATTCTATAATGTTTAACCCATGTCATAATAACTAAATCCTTGTAAATTCTGTATGTGTAACCAATATAATTATCTATTTTAATTTTCACCTTCAAAGACTAAATCATTACCCAATGCATTGGAGAGATGTATTAGGATCAACCATCATCATGAGCCATATCAATACCACTTGTAATAATCTATAATATCAAGTACTGTATCATGAATAAAACATTTTTAAGATTTCACTTTTTCATTTAAAACCCTTGAAAATCTCATTTGAACTCATAAGAAAAACACTTTTCATTTTTGTGAAATCATAATGATAAATATAATTTTTCATATAAATATCCTAAAATGTAATAATTCAAAAAAGAGTTGGAAGATGATCTAATTTAAAAAACCATGTTAACTAGTAGAGTAATATTGTTAACAAATAATAGCTATAATTCCATGAAATGGAAGTCAATCTATATAAGTTAAAAAATGTTCTTTTTCACCATTGTAAAAAGTAAAAAATAACCCATATGAAAAAATTGGAATGATTAATTTTTAATAAATTTTAAATAAAGTAAAAAATAGTAAAAAATTAAATTTAATATAATTATAATTAAAAATAACAACATTTTTGAAACATTTAAATGAACATGTACAATGAGGAAAATTATTTAAAAGGAATACTTTAAAAAAAGGTTCTAAAGATAAATCCGTCAACATTTTGGTAACATTTTACTCAATATAACATTGAAGTAGAGAATAGAAAATGAATTTTTAATCCAATATAATTTTATTCAATTAATGGTAAAATATATTCAAATGGTACTTTATACACTACACAAAGAAAAAAACAGTGAAAATGACATAAGTCCCAAAGAAAGGAAATTGAGATGAAAAATCCCTTACCTTAAGTCCTGAATCATTTAAAATGTTCTATAAATCCTAAATAATAAAGTTATAATAGTTTTATGATTTATTAATAAAATTTCTCTTATTCATTACATTTCCATTACTTATTTATATTTTACTTTTTACCATGAATTATTTAGTTACTAAACCAGTTTAGTTTATCTGGGAAGTTTTTAGGTTATTCGGTTTATAACATCAAAATAAATTCAGTGCGTTGATTGTGGTCATAGTGATCATGGTTTAATGATATGTTGAATCTTAATTTTTTTTTATAATTATCAATTTAGTACATTAAATATATCTTTATAAAAAAAATTTAAGGTGTTTATGAAAAATGAATCACATCATTCCCTAGAGATGAAAATCTGTACATACGCGTGAGCGATGTTTCCTTTTTAAAATAGAGTGGAAAAGAAATATAGTAGAAAACATATTAATTTTATAGGATCCTAAATATTTTATAAATATATTAATTATTTATTATTTCCATACCTATGAACATCCATGTGAGGGGATAATGAAAAATAGATCACATCGCTTCGTGGAGGTGGTAGTCTACTTGTATGCATGATTGACGTTATCATTTTTAAATAGATTGAAGGGAAAGAAATTAAGTGATTTATTATATATAAATAATCAAAATAATCTCATAGATTTCATATATATTAATTTTATTTATCATTGTAACAATCCATATGAAGATATTGTGAAAAATGAATTACATTGTTACATGGATATGATAGTCTCTACATATGCATAAGCGATGCTTTTATTTTCCACAGGTTGGAAAATAAATGGAAGAAGGGTTATACCATAAAAATAATAATATTTAACTACATTTTAGATACCTATGTAATAAATTACAATGTTTATGATAGGTTTTAAGTAGGTATAGGAATAAATAAAATAAAAGAAATGTTTAAGAGCTATACCTCTTCTTTAGAAAAACTATTTTGGATTACACCTTGAGCCTCCTAGGTTTGGTTTTTTGGTGAGAAAAGATCTTCTTAGGCCTGGGGATAGATTTGAGGGATTTATTTATTCTAGTATTGGTCAATATTAACTTTTAAATAGGTGTGGGTAAGAGAAAATATAAGTTTCTCCTTTATAAGTTAGGTGGGTGGAAATCATGTAAATACAAGAAATATTAATATATAATGTGTGTCTAACTCATGTAAAATGGAAAAAGTTCCATATAATCAATGATAATTAGGATAAGGTATATATAAATTCAAAAAATATAATATATATATTTAAGTGTAATTTTCAACCTTATCTATTCTTTTAACCCCCTCATTAACCCTTTTATCATTAATTGTGGTAACAAAACATTCAAGTTGTAAGGGCCATAAAAGTAAATTTTAAAATTATAAGTGAAACATGCATGAAAAATTATAGATATAGTACACAATTTTCACATCCAATTGAGTTATTTTAGGTTTTTATGAATTTTTCATGATTTAAAAATAACTTTTAAACATTAAATAACATTTAAGGTAATTTTTAGGACAGTTCAAAAATATTTGACTTTCAAAAAATCAATAAAATGATGGAATTAAAACATAAACTCTCTAACCATATTTTATAAATTATAATTATCTAATAAATTTAGGTAGCCTCATAATTAATCTAATATTACTTTTAATGTTTTTAAAATAATTTACTTTTTTTAATACTACTTTCTCAAGAACTGCATAAGCGTTCAAGGTAATTATAACATCACTAAAAATTAAAAATAAATTACTATCATAAATATAATTTATTCATATTAAAAATAATCATTTATAACCATTACTAAGTTCTTTTTATTACTAGGACAACATATTAGATATGTTAAAATAACGAGGATGAAATTTTTGTAACTATCATTTATTTAAAATTATAAAAATGTCATTATTAAAGGATAATGATACCAAATTTTCTTAATTTATAATCTAGGAAGAGGATGGTAGAAATAAAATAATCAAAGGAAATAATGGAATGTGCTGAATTGATTTTGAGACCTTATTCCATAGTTTTTAATCTATTTTAACCAATTTTACCTATTTTAATAGTGATAAACTTTTACCATGGTTACTATTATTTATTAATGTAATGGACCATGCCTTCTCGAAACATTAATTTAATAATTTTGGTGGTTTTATAATGTTTGGAGGATATCCCAAAGGGTTAGTTGTAGGTCGTAACTACAAGAGTTCTACAACAGGTTGTTTATAACTTGAACTAGATTCACATCATGAGTTGGTGGTCCACAATTTGAGTAGCCAACTAGTTTCATAGCTTATATGTGATAGTGGAGGAAATAAGTCAAAACATTAACATCATTAAAATTTAATACATGAAATGTAATGAATTTAGTCTAAGGAAACTTAATTTTCAATGGAAACTAATGATATAGGGGTTTTATACCCTATATCAGATTCTTGGATTGTAATCCTTGAGACCCTATAGAGTTTAAATAGTGAATGGAATTCACGATGTGAAAGGGGAGGGTTCCAGGTTTATATATATATATATATATATATATATATTTAAAATACCCTTTAGTTATTTGGCCTTCCTCTTTCACTCATTTTTTGATTAACCCTAGGTTCCTTCATAAGATCTTATATCCCATTGTCCCCCTTCAATCTATGTGTTTCAATGGTTGAGTTTTGATGATTGAGGTATGTTCTCCTCTATTCCTAGTGATTTCATTTCCCTTATCATTTAATGGGAAATCCACTATGGAATTGTGTTTTTTGGTTTGGGGGAGGAGTTGGGATTAGCTTTTATAATACTTGTGTGTGGTTTAGGTTTATCCACGATTTCTTGTGTGTGGTTGTGGTTTGTGGGTGTTTCTACTTCACCTTGTGGTGTGCGACGAGTGGGAAAAGCTTCCTTAAGGTATATTATCTTTCATTTATCACTTTTTTGTACCATGTTGGAGGGGATTAAAATTGTTCATCTATGAGGTATGGTTTTCATAGGGATAATCTAGGAAAATTAACCAGTTAATTGAAATTGAAAGGAAAATGGGTTCTATTCACATGTTTTTACAACATTGACATTGTTATCTTGATATTGTGAATATATGGGTCTAACAACCCATTGAAAATCACGGATTTCTGGATACTCTTCCTGTTCTATAGTTGTTATGATACGTAAACCTTTTTTTCATGTTATTATGATATAACCCCAAAATAGAAATATCATAACCACTTATATTATGTAAATAAAATGGTTGCCCATAGATTTGTGGTTTCAGAGAGAATATTCTTAAACAACTAAGTGAAAATTGATAAAATCACCTTTTTACTAAATCTAAAAAAATTTACGTTTATTCAATGTGTAGTTGGTATGAGATTGTTCTATGGGGAACCGATGTGTGGTTGTGATGCAGTGTAGAATGATGATGTGAGGCTAGTATGAGGCCATGATGTGGAGTAGAAATTTTTGGTTGTCACATGGTATGGGGTGATAAGTGGTTGATATGAGGCTATGTTGTGGGGCTGTGATGTGTAGTTGTTTTATGTAGTGGATGAGATGAGAATAGTTGTGTTGTGCTGGATGCTCAAATAGTGATTGAATACCTAGCTAATAATGATTTAAATGGATTGGGCCTGTTTGGTTAATGAGATGGAAACTGTAAACATGCGAATTAATAATGGGATGTGTGGTTAAATATAGTTGTAGATAAATAATGGAAGGAATGATATATTTAAATGAAATTATCTTTGATTATAATGAAAAGTGGTAAGTGGCGTTCATATTATGTTTTTTATTTGGTTTTCAACATTTAGTGGTGGTAGTGAAAGTAGTGACATTGTGTGATGGTTTTTTTTTCCAATTATGAACTCATAGTATGGGCTTGTGTGTGGATATGTATGTATATATACTTTTTTATATTTCTTGTGATTTATATATGCACCCACTTTCTTCGAGAACCATGTGGAGACACTCATATATATATATGGTGGGTGTTTTTACAAACATCTTGGCAGTGAGGATGGATAGTTGGATACCCTCTCATTCCCAATCTCTCTTCTAGGTGAGTAGATATGCATTGGTGTGATGGTCGAAGGTCTCACAGTGCACTAGGTGATGACCTATGTGTTTGTGGGTGAGATGTGATTGACAGTAATGTGGGGAGGTGAGATGTGATGTGACATTGATGTGGGGAGTATTAGAGTGGGGGTATTTCATGGTAAGATGAGGGTATGTGGTTTATATACTTCATGCCCATGACACTATACTACTTTAATCATGTTAGTGGATATGGTGTGATGGCCTAGGTGTCAGGGGGTGAGATATGTTGTGACCATGCTATGGGGTAGTGGACCAGGTGTCTGAGGGCATGATGTGATATGACCATGCGGTGGGGTAGTGGTATATGTTATATGAAAGATATGGTAGTTCCAGACCATACGAAATTGGGGCATGAGAGTAAAAAATCATTGGGAAAGCAATGCAGGGTACCCTTTATCAAAATGATTCGTATTATTCTATTGTACATGGATTGAGTTATTTAATTAGCATGCCATGGTGAGGATGGGATTGTATAATTTTTCTTGCTTAGGTGATGTTGGTTCTGCTATTTTCTCATGGGTTCATTAGTATGATTCTTTCACATGTGCACACAAGACTTTAGTTTTCATACGAAGGATACCTGTACACCCACCCTATGAATATAAAACTAATTTTTAGGTTTCTAGAAGAATTATGTAGACCATTCTAGACATTACTAGATCAGAATCTTGGACTGTTGTTGTATCGCTTCTTTATATTTTCAATTTGGTATTCACTTTGGAGACTTTTATCTATGCTTGTTTTATTTATACATGTAGTGTAGGGTGGTCTTCCATTTTATTTTATATTGGGTCATGGAATTTATTACGATTGATTCATCAAATATCTTGATCCTATATTATTATATAGGGTAATGCCTCCAATTTTTTGATATTTTTATACACTTGGTTCTAGTCACCTACTCAGGGCCTACTAGAGGTAGGACTTAGGGGGGGGAGTCATTATCTCTCTCCCTTCATTATGGTGTCTTTAGTGGGAGGGGGTTGTGAAAACGCCAAAAAAGGATACAAAACATATAACCAAATTATAAAATTCCAATCCGAAATATAGAATATGTTTTCTAATATTAATTTTCCATTAGTGGTAGAATTTTTTTTAATATATTATCGTAAAACACAATGGAAAACTATTTTTAAAAAAATACATGTTTTAAGTATAAAGATTATTTTAAAACAAAATAATTTATAACAATTATTCTAAAATAATTAATTAAAATATGTATAATAGAATGAAATTTATGTTACATTAAAATAAAATCTTAAATATAATTAGGCATTTAAATTTCTTTATTTAAATAATAGAAATAAAATTTGCCCATAAATTTGCAGTTCACTATTCACTAAAAAATCAATCTTTTTAGAAAATGAAAAAAATTAACTCTATTATATTTTTTATATGATGATTTAAAAAATCATTTCCATTTTTTAAAATATATTTTTTAAAAATTTTAGAAATAAATTATAATATCAACACAAAAAATGAAATAAAAAACATTTGTAAAGTAAATGATTTTTTAATAATGAAATGACTCTATCATTATTCGTTTCCTAATAGCTATAATTAAATGAATTATAATTAATTTTAATGTTTATATAATATATTAATTTCATTAAAATCATTTATAAATTTTGATTAATTTAATATGTCAAGATGAAAATGAGCTGCATACATAAAAATAGTTTTATGAAAATATATTTTTTAACTTCAGAAGATTCTTTCTAAATTTTAACCAATTTATAATCAATGTATAATTTATTATTAATTTTATTAAGGAAAAAATTCAATATATCTTTAATAAATGGCAATTCCTATTCATACCCTCCAAACCAACATCTAAAAATATAACGATCATATTTATATAATAATATATCTATAGTATATTTTTGTTGGTTTAATCTTGGTGTTGTGTATACCAAACACTATTTAATGTAATATTACTTAAATAAAATAAATTCTAAAATATTAGGGTGTTACATTCATAACCTAAAAGAAATTTATTCTCTGCAATTTTAACTCATGTATGATAGAATAGTCTTAAACATTTTCATAATTAATTCCAATGAGTGGAATAAAATATAAAGTAGAAATAATTATTTTTTAATACACATCAATAAAATTTCATTTTGAAAATAACTTTAATATCTATTTTAAGACTAGGAAACATATCATTTCTTATATACTTATAAACCATGTATTTACCATTATGAGGATTGTACTTGTGGAAGAGTTTCTAAATGTGTACCTTAATTATAGAGTGATGAAACTTGATATATTTATCTTCTTATTGATTGATTTGATTAATTTCTTTACCATAGAGATATAGAATATGATAAAGTATACTTACTTGATTTCTTTCTATTCTATAATAACAAATTAATCTTTTGGTTGTCCCTCGAGGAGTTTCCTTTTATACCATATCTATCACTCTAAGTAATAAATATTCATGATGAAATTTTTATTCCTAAAACACTAAAAAACATATAATGGATCGCAAGACCTGTAAAAGGACAAAAATTTAATGTTATTAGATTTAGACATTAATAAAAAAAATTGTTTTCACAAGGTAAGATAACATCCAATATGAATAAATACTACATTAATCCTTGAATCCTCAACAAATAACTCCTAAAGTTAAAATTTAATCATTTCATTAACAACTAAACTAAAAATTATTTAAAATATTCAAGATCATATTTGAAACCCAAAAATAATCATAAATATTTGATCACATATACTTCTAAGATTAACTTAACATTTATCTACATAGAAAACTATTAAATCAAAAAGTAACATGAAAAAATATATATTCTATAATCATATATTCTCCCAAATATGATAATATTTTCTACAAATAGCCTAAATCCCACTAAACCAGAAAAAAAATATATTACTCAAAAATTTAACTCGATATTTTTTACTAAATTAATATCAAGCACTTTGACATAAAATATAATACTAAAAAAATATATCCCATTCTCCACGATTCATATAATGTTTTGACAAATATAGTGAAATCCATAAAAAAATAAATTAATTCACATAGTAATGAAATAAATTTTCAATCTAATGGTTATATATATGAGTAAACATATTTTTCCAAATCATAATGACCCTTTATCTTGATTAACTATAATTACCTCAACATTAAAGAATGTATAACACTAAATATTATCAATACATTTCAAATTATGTACACAAAATAAGAAAATAATTCTTCCTCCAATTACATTTCCATTAAAACACATACTAAACCCAAGGATTGTATTCCCATAAATGCATCCCAAAATATCATTAATAATCTTAAAATCCCATTAAAGAAAAACTAAAATGGGTAACTAAGCCTTTAAACTTATGACGAACCTTATACTTATTAACCCATGATGGTATCTAAAACACTTAAAATATCTACATCCAAATCATCCAAACCTATAAAGTTATCTAAAAATCTTCTTTAATACTAACTATAGTGCCCCATCTTATAAAAAACCTATAATTACCTGATTTATAATAAGGGTTTCAGTTTCTTACATTTCAAGGATATTTTATGCTTAGAGTTTAGGGAATTAGAAAAAACTATTCCATATTAAACCCTTATAAAACAATGTGGAAACTTTCACTTAATTTCCATTCCCCCATGAATATAGTTTTCTTAAATTTAAACATCCATGCCACTAAAAACACTAATTCATATTTTAAGAAGAGTCACCAAAGTGGAATGATTTACCTTGATATAGTTCTTAAAAATACTTAGACCATATTAAAAACATTTGAAAATGTGGGACAATCAAAACAAATAATATTAAGGGATATAAAAATAAAGGTATCATATTAGTCTAATGAAAAACATGAAAACTGATGATAATTATTACATTATTTACAATAAAAAATATGAATACATAAATAAAAAATATCCACTAAGAAAATTATTTTTTCCCCATAGAAAACACTTAAAACCCAATATTAATAATAAAATAACCATGAAATAATCATGAAATAATTTACTTTAAAAACAATCCTTTAATTGATAAAAGTACACAAACATTTTATAACTTATGAAATAAAATGATTTATATAAAAACCAATTTTGGAAGCATAATATACCTATCTTAGAGCATCATATTCATAACTTTTATTCACAAATTTCTAAACCATTTCATATTAATCTAAGACTAGTTAATTCTATAGGAGTAACCAACCCGGTTAGCTCCTTAATTTTATCCCTTGAAAATTAAATTATTACACAATTCATTAGAGAGATATATCTGCCTCACCTATTTTCATGAGCTATATATAGATATCCCATCATCATAGATGATAAAAATGTATTATTTTTTTTTGTTTTTATTTTTATTTCACTTTTTCATCATAAAATAATTGAATAAATCATTTAAACCAATTCAGATTTTTGTTTTCATTTTTAAATAATTAAAATGAGAAATATCTTTTTTTGTTGAATACTCTTAAAAATGAAAAGTCTATTGAATAGTTGAAATATGATATAATTTTAAAAACGATTTTAACTTATAGAGTAATCTTGATAATTAATTATTACAATGATGGTGGGAATAAGTGATCAAGTTATACGTGTTAAAAAGTTTCTTTTTTATCTTTTTAAAAAATTAAAAATAACCCATATGATAAACATTGAAAATATTCCATTCTAATAAATTGTAAGTAAATTAAAAATTAGTAAAAAGGAAATTTAACATCCATATAAGTTTAAATTATAACATTATTGAAAAACATTTAAAATAGCTTGAACATCGAGGAATTATATTTGGATGGAATACCTTAAAATTTTTTTTTAAAGAAAAATACCTTACCATTTTGGTAACTTTTATATCAAAAGAACAATGAGGGAGAGAAATTGAATCCCAAAAAATAAAACATGTTGTGAACATGAAATAAGTCCTAAAGAAAGGAAATTATGATGAGAAATCCCACACCTCGAGTCCCAAATCAGTTCATAGGTTCTCTAACTCATGGATAAAAAAATTATAGTTTTTAAATTTATTAAGAATATTTTTCATGTCCATTCTATTATCATTATTATTTTTATTTCATTTTCCACTGTGGATTATTTTTTTACTAATTTTGTTAAGCTTTTATTAGATGTTTTGGGATCGTTTGGTTTATTAGCTCAAAATAACATCAGTGCATTGATAAGGTTCGAAGGGATCATTGTTAAATAATTTAAAAAATATTAAAAATGTTAAAATTATCATTTTTATACATTAGATATGATTTTATAACTATCTATGTACGGTGTTAATGAAAAACAAATCACATCATTTCATGGTGATAGTAAGCTATACATACACATGAGCGATGTTTACATTTTTCTACAGAATGGAAAAGAAATGATATAGATAATATTTGACTTTTAAATAATCTTAAAATATATTATAAATTTAATTATTTTCATTATTTTCATCCTTATTACCATCCATGTGAGGATGTAATGAAAAAAATCACACCACTTCATAGAGGTGGTAGTCCACATGTACGCACAAGCAGAATCATCATTTTCCAACGAATGGATGTCAAATAAGGTAAGTAATATATCCTCTTTATAAAATAATAATAATATCATAAATATATATCTTATTCATTTTATTTATCATTTTAACCATCCATATGAGGCAGTGATGAAAACAAAATTACATCACTACATGGATACGATAGTCCATATGTACTAATGAGAGATGAATTCATCCTCCATAGGATGAAATTTAAGAAAGTTTATACCATAAAAATAATAAAAGTAAATTATATTTTAGATACTTTTGCTATTATATCATCATGGTCATGATAGATTTGAAGGATGAATAAGAATAAATAAAATTAAATAACTCACTTAAGAGTTATATATATATTTTTTGTAAAATAACCATTGTATATTTTATAGGTGCAGTTTTAGGTATTTTTAAAGTTAAATGGATCAATATGTGTGAATAAGATAGGATTGGAGGTTTCCCTTTATAAGTGTGGTGTGTGAAAATCAGGTAAATACCTAAAATATTAATATATAATATGTTTCTAACTCATGAAGAATAAAAAAAAGTTCCAAATATTATAATATAATGAGTTTAATGTCAAAATAAATTCCACCAATAAAATTATTCTGAGTTTTACTGCCATTTTGAACCCTATCCCTTAGTTTAACACCCTCATTAACCCTTTTAACCTTAACTTTGGTAATAAATTTTTTTGTCTCTAAGGTTCATGAAAGTATTTTTAAAATATAACGTGACACATAAATGGACTATTTATGATAAAAAAAATTCCAATAAATTGGAGGTATTATATGATTTTTATGATTTTATAATGATTTAAAAATAAATTTAATCATTAAATTCCATTTAAGGCCATTTTCGAGACTATTCAAAAAATATACTTTAAACATGTAATGAAAATAATATAATTCTAATATAAACTCTCTCAACATCACCTAGAAATTATAATCAATGAAGAAATTATTTAAATACCATAATTAATCCAAAAAATATTACTTTTAATGTTTTTAAAATAATTACTTTCTTTTCCTATTTCTTACACAAGTATTTGGTCAGCATTATGTAAGAATTCAAGGGAGTTATACCATCACAAAAAATTTAAAAAAAATTAATATCATAAATAATATATTAATATTAAAATTATACATTTATAACTATTAACAACTTTTTTTCATACATGAGAAAAAATATTAGTTATATTAAAAGAGAGTGACATTTTATAATTATCATTTAATTAAAATAATATAAATGTCATTATCAAAGGAAAATTTGACCAAATTTCCATAAATTTGAAGATAGCATGGTTATATTTGAAATAAAATATTCTAATAAATTAAAGGAAAGTATTTTATGGATTTTGATACCTTATCCCATAATTTTTAATTCCTTTTAACCCATTTTACCTTTTACCAAAGTGACAAAACTTTACTATGGTTACTATTCATTTTGATTAAAAATGAAACTTAAAAATAAAAATATTAGAACATTATGATCAACAATATAGAATACATCATCTAAGATTAAATTTATTTAAGTGTAAAAAATTAATTTTAATACAAGATCACAAAATGCAACGTAAAACTGTTTTTAGAAAAATACATGTTTAAGTGTAGAAACGAATTTATAAAATAAGTATAATGATGATTTAAATAGAATTATTCAAATTATGTATTATAAAATTATACTTATGTTAGTTTAAAACAAAATCCAATATAAAATAATAATTTCAATTTAGATTATTTTAATAAAATAAATAATAGTTTTCAAAAAAATGATATTTTTCACTATTTACTAAAAAATGAATATTTTTAGAAAAATAACAAAAAATTACATTAAGATAATTTTGAAATGATTGTTTAAAAATTATATCAATTTTTTAAAAATTTCTAAAATTATAAGAAATAAGTTACAATATCTTCACATAAAATACAATAAAAACCAATTTTGAAGAACATATATATTTAAAGAATAAAATGACTCTATCTTTTTTCCTTGACTAATAAATTTAATGAAATGAATATTAATTAATTTTATTGTATATATAGTCAATTAATTTCATTATAATTATTTATCAATAGTGAATAGTTTAATCTATTAAAAGAAAAACACATTTTTCACATAATGTTTTTTTGAAAATATATATTTTACCTTGAAAATATTTTATATTTATTTATAACTAATTGATAATCAATTTATGACTGATTATTCATTTTATTAATGAAAAAAATTCTGTATATATTTCATAATTATATTATTCCTATTTATACATGCCAAACTAATGAATAGGTTATAACAAATATATTAAAATAATTCAATTTATATAGTATATTGCTATTCGTTTGAGATCAGTGTTGCATATACCACAAGATATAGAATTTAATATTATTTAAATAAGATACCTTATAAAATATTTGGGTATGATATAGTCTTTCATAAGTGAATGAACCTCATGTCTAATAGGTCATGGGTTTGGTTGAACCAATTAGTGGATAGTAGAAGTGGCACCCTAATGCTGATGTGAGGTAAGATCCATTAATATTTGGTTCATTGGGAAATACAAAATTTTAATTTCAGATGTGGTGTTAGTCAGATATGGTGTGTTTTATTTGGGATTATAATGGAGTTGAGGTGGTCCAAGAGTTAGATGGATTGAGGGTGTTCCATTCCTCATAAAGAGAGAATAAAGACTAATTTATTTTCTTAGAGAGGATGTGTTAGTAGGTGAGGCATAGTGCTTTTATGTGAGGTCAAACATAGGTGGTCCAATCATCATTTTTGTGTGTTGATGTGGAAAGCACATTGATCATTTCATTAGACCACTATAAGTCAAAATATCTTATAAAATATAAATTCTTAGGGTTGGGATTATAATAACTTGGAATCATCCCTTTTTAAGATGAGAATTATAGAGGATACCACTATAACATCCCCACCCAACCCATTGGATTGGATTGGGTCAGAGGTGTTACTGAACTTAGGTGATTTACCAAGAACACTTAAGGTTTAGATCATTGTGGAATAGTTTTCCTTTGAATGTGAACAACCTGATGAAGACGAAACAAAGAAAAATATTCTTTATGATGCATGAAAATTAATACAATTAAAAATAAATAAGAAATAAAAATTATAGAAAATAGGAAATAAAAATACATAAAACCCACATAACAAAGGAATGCATAACTCAATGAAACCAAAGTTAAATCAACCTAATAATCACCCCAAATAAGATATAATATTCTTATCTACATCCCAAGCTCACTGCATTATATTCATCATTAGAAAAGTATGAAAAGTGGCCTTTACCTATATCACTATACACAAAATCCACAAATTCACCAAAGTTCCCAAACATAGTATGATTATAAAACTCACTAGGTAATCCCCAAAAACATCCCAACACATGGAACTATGAATAATAACAAGTTAGATCACATTTATATTTTTATTAAGAAAATGGATATGAAGTTTTAAAAATTTCCATAATAAATAAAATAAACATGTTAATAAAACCATAATCACTAGTCATCATTATTGCACAATTAACACACCCCATTCATGCCTAAGGAAAGTCCCAATACTCATGAGCGGCGACCCATCCCATCACCAAGTCATTACGTGATAGAATCTACCCTAAGACACTTTGGAACTGGCCACAAGTTTGAACTAATAAGGAACTGTAATGAAATTACATGAACTCACCCCAACCGGAAAAGATAAATTCTCAATAAAAACCATTTAATTTTAAAAATATTTTCTTTCAAAAAATTTATCAAATTCCTTATGTGTATCATTTCAAAATTAAATATTTATCTACCAAAACCATGAAAGTTTTCCAAAAAATTTATAGAGTGTTTTGGGAATCAATACTTCACCTTATAGAACAAGTAGTGTGGGATAAAATCTACCTATATTATAATGATTAATGAAAATGAATAACAATACATAAAACCTCTCGATTTATCCTTGAAACTTCTTTACTTCAGTAGATACGAATATAATATAAACAGAATACAATTAATAGGAAATATATATATCAACAAAATATTAAATCTATAACTCCATGATAGACATGATGAGTAGATACAGAGATAAAAATTAAATAGTATGACATTCTAGTGATTTCGAAGATCCAACGCACCTTGACTCACCAGAACTATCTTCATGACCAAGAAGAATCACTAGGATTGAATTTGAGAGGGGCTCAAGAGTCTAAGAAGAGAGGTGAAAATATAAGGCTTTTGGGGGGGTAAAATTGAGTTAAACTCTAATTTTCTGAGAATTTAATGCACATTTCATGGTTAAATTTCTTAGTTTTAGAAAACATGCACCAACTATGTGCATGATAATATCTCTAAACCACCCCATTATATAGTTGGATTACATGGTTTGGAAAACATTTTTCCAACTGTGTTTTTTCCACTATCACTACTCGCACAGTTTCACCTAACACCTATATGGTTTGGAAAAATCACGTGCTAACCAGGTGTCTATGTAGAAACTTACAAAACCTATTGCATAGTTTCCTAGTGAAGTTGCATAGTTTTCCCGAATCTTTCACAAACTATGCACTCACAATAATTCTTCCAAAACACTCCAAAACCATCTAGAAACTCTAGAAACTCAACCCCAGTACCATACAACTTAAAAATACATAATAAAATGGGAAATTAATTGAAATAAGGGGTGTTACATTCTCCATACCATTATAATTTCCATCCCTAGAATTATGGATATTTGTAGTTCTTTGAAAAAGTTTAGGCCAATTCTTCAACATACAATATTACCATTCCCAAGTCTCTTCATTAATTTTACCATGTTTTTATAAGACTCGTAGAAAACTAATAATTTTACCACACAATATATTTTGCTGGCTATCTAAAATCTGTATCAGTATGTGAATAAATACAACATCTATCCCATGACCAAAATGGTCCCACCAAACAACTTTGTCATGATTAGGATGGTACTTATTCAAATGAGATACAAGATATAAATTGTACACAAATCTAAATCATGGTGATAAAGACAACTAATAATCCAAATCATCAATTCGTTCTAGTATCTCAAAAGGGCCAACATACTGGGGAGAAAATTTACCTTTATTACCCAAATGATGATTCCATAGTCTCAAAGATACTCTTAAGAAAAAATGACCATCCACATAAAATGATAATTAATAATAAGTATGATCCACATATGATTTACAATGACACTGATATGTTACTATTATCATCATAATCATTCAAATCTTCTCCAGTATCCCATCCATGAGGCTAGGTCCCATAAGTGAAGTATCACTTATTTTGACCCAAAAAGTGGAGAACGATAAGGAAAACCATAAAAATATTGGAAATGATACATAAGTATTGATTATTAATAAATTTTATTGTATGGGAACTCCACTAATAGTATATTATCATCCCACAAGCCTCAAAAATACATAATACCAGATCTAATAATGTATTCTAATGATTGGACTGTCCATTCAGAATGTCCATCCTTTGAGGATGATAAATTAAACTAATGGTAACCCATGTTCTAAGGTATTTATGAAATTATTTTGAAAATCAAGATGTAAAAATAGGGTCTCATTTAGAAACAGTTGATATATTCCCACCATGGAACTTTATAGCTTCATGAATATAGTATTTTCCAAGTCTTCCACTACATTGGATTCATGAACAAGAATGAACTGGGCTAAATTTGTGAGGCAATCCATAATAACTCATATATAATCGTGTTTTAGAATCATTATTAGTAGAACTGTTACAAAATTCATTGATATATATTCTCATTTTCCCTTGGGTATAGTTAAAGATTTCAACATACTAGGTAACCGTTGATGCTTCACCTTAACCAGCTGATAAGTGAAGAATCTCAAGACATAATATACCACCCATATTTTCTTAGAACCCCACCATAAATATGTTTTCATCACCTTATACATATTCTAGATTCAAGTATGAACAAATCATATCGAGTGGTGAAATGAAGAAATAAGATGTTCTTAATAAATCGAATAAACTAAAATCTAATCTCTAAAATGAAAAATTGCTCTCCCATCCCGTGTACATACCTCAATATTCTCTCACCATTGAGTTTTGAACTTTTGGTTATACATTTAGGATCATATTCCTATGCATATTTGACATTTTCAATCAAATCACAAACTAGTGTAATTTGAAAGAAACTCACAACATCACCTTCCTAAGAACAATCGATATGCATATTGGCTATGACTGTCATCATCTACCACTAATCTGAATCCTTTTTAGTGAATTGACTATATGAATTCCTACTCAATTAATTAACCAATTAATTTAATATAATTTTATATGAATTAAGTCAACTCCAAACATCTAAAGATATTCAATTCATTTTTGTTTCCTTAGATTCAAATCAATTTTTAAGAATATGTGTTCCAAGATTTTTTGATCTGTGAACACTATGAACTTATCACTAATGAGATAATGATATAAAATTTTAAAGTCTTGGACTATATTATCCAACTCCAAATAATGTTTTAGGTAATTGATCTCACAAACCCCTAACTATCGTAACCCACAAGCTACAACATGATATCCTTGCATTAGAAAACATACCCAACAAGATTTAGATCCATCATAATATACCTCATAGCCTTATCCTCACTCTAGAAACATAAGAGCATGTGCTTATGTTTGATGAACCTTATTATTTTGAAAATATTTTAGGAACTCATCATTGAATTGAGAGGAACACATTTCTTATTTAAAGCTGTCATAAAATAGGTAATTCATGAAAATTCATGAAGAAAGAATTTGTAATACCAGGAAACCATGCATCTCAAAGATGTTATTTGGTGGTTTCCAAGATATATCAACTTCCACCTTTTTAGAATTTACCTAGATTCCTCTATTATAAATCACATGTCAAAGATATCAAACCTCTTGTATCCATAAATCACACTTTCAAAGCATACAATAAATGTGATGTTCCCACAAGATACCCAACATTATGCCCAAGTGTTGGTCATGATAAGCCTTAATCTTAGAATACATAAGAATATCATTGAAAAATACCACCATAAGGGAGTCAAGATACCTATGAATGATACAATTCATAAATTAAATTAACACCACCAGGGAATTAATAAGATCAAAGGGAATAAACACATGTTCATAAAGACCATAACGACTCTAGAAAGATGTCATTGTAATATCCTCATGTTGAAAATGATGTTGGTGATACCGTGATAAAAAATAAATCACAATAAACCATTTAGATCCCAAAAATTGATAAAATGGTCATCAATTTTTGGAATAGGATATAAATTATTTATCATAACCTAGTTTAGATTATGATAATACACACAAATCCAAATATTACAATACACTTTATTTACAAAAAGAATTGGTGCTGCCCATGGAGATGGACTAGGTAAAATAAATAATTTTCATTTAAACTTATCTAGATGAACCTTAAATTACCTTAATTCTATTGGTTATATCCTATAGAAATTAAGTGACATAGGACTGGTCCCTAGTAAGTGATCAATTTTAATTTCCAAGTCTCTCTCTAGTGATAACCTAGATAAATTGTTTGGGGAATAGACCATAAAATTGGTCCATGATAGTCTGAAAATATCTATGTTTAATTACATATATTTTTCCGGATTATATTATACCAAATGGTAAGTGATAGTCCCAAAAACTAGTAACATATGTCATTCTCTACTTCTATTCACATCCCACTATCATTTAAATAGATGATCAACACCATCCAAATATGTGAAACAAATCTTTCTGGAATAATCGTCAGTGTGGGCCTTAAAGTATGTCAACCAATCCATTCCCAATATCAGGTCAAATATTTCAATCTCATGAATAGATAAATTCCAAACATAATTTTCTTTATATATATATATAAAACAATATGCACACTTAAAGGCTCAATATTCTAATTAGTTGAGTGGTGTTAGATGTTTCAACACACAAGGAATTATTTCAACATGAGATCCCATATGATCCATAATATAAGAAGGGAAAAAGAGAAAGATAAAATGATATAAAAAAAGGATTTTATAAGTGTAGAGTTCAAGAGAACATTTCTTCACATTTTAGATGGACTATATATATTATCCGTGACCATCATCTTGGTACCATATAGCTTCTTACTAGGTTTTACAGAAAATTATTTACTGATATTCTATGACTATGATGACTTTTGAGGTATTGGTGTGTTATAAGAGTTAGCTTGAATCCATTAGTCTTGGGGAACATTACCATTACATCTCGATCAACCCACATGATCATAGTATTCTTGAGACATTTTCGATCCATTTTTATCAGGTATCCTTGGAGTCTCTATAAAATAACATTTTAGATGTCTGAACATGAAACAACTATGGTATTACCATATAGGTGTCATGCCTTCCCACTTGATATGCTTCTAATATACACACTAAAAAATGATGTATGATTACTATAGCGAGGTGAAAAGGACATAGAACCAAATGATTATTTTCAAGGTGTTTTTTTCTTGAGAATAATTCTAACTCTTATTGTAATGCCCCGACCCCAGCTACCCAGAGTCAGTGCATTACTTCATAACATTGTCATGATTACAAAAGATGAAGTCTCAAAAGACCGATTAGGTTAGTAGCCTTGGAAACACTAGATAAATTCATAAATGTTACATTACATCATAAAGTGAAAAAATACAATAATAAAGTCTCCATAGTCCACACTCATATCCTCTTCTGACTATCCCTACAGGTCATTCATAAAATACTTTTTCACATCCTGTAAAATATTAAAACATTGAAAGGGGTGAGCTCAGATGCTCAGTAAGGATAACAATATAGCGGAAGCTTTCATAAATAAACATTAACATTTAAGGCAATTTATAACTAAAACAAAAGCCTTTTAAACCTGAACTTTAGCATAATATGGCAAAAGTAAACTGAAATAATTCCATTTACTTACTCACATGGATATTCTACTAGTCGAATAATCACATGAAATATCAATAACCACTTTCATAATGATGGAATGCATAATGCCAGACTATCATAACCACGTAGCCAAGGCCTCGTGCCAAGACCACAAATAAGATTTTGTCAAGGCCTCGTGCCAAGACACTAGTTTGTCTCATGAGACCTACCGATGCATCGAGGAGCTATAGCGGGCTCCACCCGTCACTTATTAAGTCCAATGCATTCCTCAGATGAATAGGTTTAAACATATCATAAACCATAACATAATCATATCACATAAAACATGCATAAAGGAAACATAACATTTCCACATTTCAATCACAAGATATCAATACAACACATTTATATAATAAAAACGCTTTCAAAACCTTTTTCAATACCAAAATAAAAGAAAGTTAAAACTTTGTATTTATTTTTCATTAAAAAAAAGTGATGGCTTGTAGAGGAAGCTGAAACTCAAATAATGGTCATGGAGGCGGAGAAGTCGTTGTCGCCGCATAAGTACAGAAAGAAAAACATTCCCTTTTTTTCGTTTAGTAAAACGCTTCGTATAAAAAAGATTCCTTTTGAATAAATGTAAAAGTCAAAGGGGTTTATACACCGTATAAAAGAAAGTTTGTGTAAAACCAAATATGCCTCAATGAAAGGAGATTGAGACGAATTCCTTAAAAAGATCATTTTTTTAAATAAAGTACATCTATCATGTGTATTCACTATAATTAAACATAAATAAAGTACAAATACAAGATAGGACATAATAATATCATGACATAATTTGAAAGTAGGAGATTAACCCAAAGAATAGAAATTGGGTTAAGAAGTTCCCTTACCTTGTGTCCGACTTGATTCGACCATTCTTTAACCTCTTGAATAATAAACTAGAGTTAATATCTACAATTTTCAATTTCATTATCCTTTTTATATCACTTATTACAATGTTATGAACATTATGTAATTATTTAAGTTAATAACGGTCGTTTTCTCGATTTTTGGTACTTGAGTCAACAATAAAATTATTATAATTACAAGTGGTTTATGTGGTAGAATATCCATTATCTCTAGAATTATATTAATGATTTAGATGTAATATATATCATATATATCCAGTATATACATTCATTCATAATATTACGTAACATTTAGAGGTAAGAAATGAAATGCACCGTTCATGGAGACGGTAAGCCATACCTACGCATGACCGCTACTTTCATTTCTATTTAGTATTTAATGGAATAAAATAATAATTATATAAAGGTATAATATAGTTACAGTATAATATCATATATAATATCATTTACTCCATCCTTTATACATCCCACATATGACATTAACGATTCAAATCACTTTGAGGGGGCGGTAGTCCGCACTTCCTAAAATGAAATTATCGCGTTTACCCATAATGGAAATCATAAAGTATTCCATAAATGGGAAATACAGAAGCATAAGGAAAACATAAAAATATTATATATCATATATAAATATATTGACATCTTAATGGACACCTTTTAAGGTGTTATATGAGTGTTGAACAATCATCATTTCGTGAGGCAGAAATTCGCCATCCACAGAAACAGTATGTTCTTTAACCATTAGATGTAGGTGTGTGTAAGTGTATCTCGAATCATTCTTATAAAAAAATACTAGTATATTTAGGATACTGATGTTGTTACAAAAGAAATTAATAAAAAGAGTTTATGGGGTTGGAGAAGCAAAATAAAACAAAATAACATAAGAGAAGACATTACCTTAAAATCGGGTAACTCTTTTGATTTGAGCCAAAGGCTTCCTTGGGAAGAATTCTGCCCAAAGTGAGGCTTCTAGGAGTAAAGGAGGGTATTTGGGAGAGTATATGGGCAGAGGTTGGCCGAGCCAAAAGGATTTGAAAGTGTGAGTAAGGTGGTAGAGGTGGGGGCCTTTTATAAGTGGAGAGGAGGGGCACTCTTGGAAAGTAAAGAAAAGTCACTTTATTTTAAGATGGTATTCGGATTTAAGAGGTCACCCAGTGATATAATTAGAGGATAAGGTGATAAGGATTCTAAATCCACCCATCCAATAGGTTTTGGACATGTGTAGGTCTTAGATATTACATTATCATTCCATTTTATTTAAATCGTTAAATAATGAGGTCATCATTGCATCATCATGATGTCATAAATAATTTAATTTATTTAATGTCTAAAAATTATAAAAAATACTATGAAGTAGGAAATCTTTTTATCTTCCCAATTAATATTTATAGTCAAAAATATTACTTGTATAACCCCATGTAAAAATTGTTTTAGTAAAACATTTCATGTTTGTGTCATTTTTTACTTTAACATTAAATAAAAGGTATTTATGTCATTTTCCAACTAAATTGGCTCCATGGGGTCCCCAAGTTGACCCATGGATTGTCTTGGTCGGGCATGGAACATCAAATGAGGGTAGGACATGTGTCAAGCTCATATCATATTATTAAAACATTATTTTTACCTTAAACTACACTAATTACCTCTAATCACGATTAAGAACTTAAAAGTTACTATTGACCAAAAATTATTTTAATCTCATTGAACCACCTTTTACTTCTTAATGAAAACCATGTATGTTGGATTTTTGAAATTCAAAACACAAAAGTGGTAAAATTTCATTTAAACAGAAAATCAGTTTTTAGAAGTACCACTTAGTGGTTTCACTATTCATCAAGAATTGAAGTTTTTCAAAAAAATCCCAAAAATTCACCCTAATCTATATTTGATATTCTGATTTCAAAAATGATTTCTATTTTAAAAAATTCCAAACATATAAGTTGAATTAATTAATTTTATAATTAATTCCTACTGTCACAACAAATAGAGTGTTTTAAAGAAACAATATATATCAAAAGATTGACAATTGTTTATGTCCAATTTCAAAGTGAAATTAATTATAATGATCACCATTGGATAAAATAGTAAAAATATATTCTAATTATACTTTAAAACCACTATATAGTATAATTTATCACTATAAAATACTTTGATTAAAAAAAGTTGTTTTTAAGTATTTTTCACTATTCATAAAAATTGGAAGTTCTCAGAAAATTACAAAAAATTCAACTTTCGAATAATTTCGATATTAAGAATACAAAAATGAAGTCCATTTGGAAATACAAAATTTCTATAATTTTAAAAAGTGGGTATTACGATTCATAATGGCTACTTTTTTTAGTCGCGATGTGTTAGAACTCGAATTTGCGTACAATGCAAGCTATTTCATTATTGAAAGAGAAGAGTATCGTGGAAGCTTGTGGTGTTACACTTATGCCTGTTCCACATATTAGATTTCCCAATTTTACCTATGTAGGTAAAAGTGGTTCCCCCAATAAAATTTCCCAAGCTTTCCTTTTTTTTATATCATCACTATTTTAACTATCTTAGTATAGTTTTAAATATATAAGACAATAGAATTAGAGTGTATGTTAGGTCACAACCCTAACTCAAAGTTCATAACCATTAATTACTCAATAGCAGAATCATTATGAGAAAAATGAAACAACCTCAATAATTGAGCTAAAAACCACATCAAAAAATATATTATCCTAATTTAGAGTGAATAAATATATCATCTTTGTGATTATGATTATGTAGGGATGAATTTTTTTTTAAAAAAAATTATCAAATTATTGTTATGTTATTTCATGGTCCCTTTCCATTCTAAACAATAATATCCCACAACTACCTTGTATGATACTCCTACAATTAAACTTGTAGAATTTATCTCAGTTCGTTCAGGGTTCCCAAGAAATAAGAAATTTGATTTATCTTCCATATACATGCCTTTTCTTGTTATGGTATTGAATATCCATGAATTATTGGTGGATTCTATTTCTGAAAATACATGGATGAATCTTCATAGCATGGTTGTGGAATCTAATTTCTCTTATCTATGGAAGAAAATTACAATACTATAATATGGATGTGATATTGATTTACTTGTTTATTTTTAACCATATTCTCAGCTTCTTCCTCTAGTGGATTCCCAAGCTGTCAAATTAGTTCCATTCATTCTTTATATTGAATGAAACACCAATCAGTCATTATGAACATGATAAAAAAGGTATAAAATATTCATAAAAATCTAAAAAAACACTCATTATCAAAAGTTTAAAAACATCATAAAATATAATATGCACAATGCTGTCATAGTGGGAAGTTTCATTATTAATTCATGATATTCAACATTCATCGGATGGACTCACAACGATGAGATGAAAACACAACTAGAAGTTACTTAGAACAATTTTTTGTACCTAGAACACCCAGGTAACTTGAAGGTAAACTTATAATGGTTAGGTATATATTTTTATGCTATAAATTTCAAGTTCAAACATTCTTATCTCCTTACAACCATCCCAATATGATGAACCAAAAAAGTCTGATACCATTTGTAACATCCCCAACCATCCCATTGTGTTGGGTTGGATCAAAGGTGCTACTGACCTTAGGTGATATCCCCAATACACCAAAGGCTAGAAACAAGTTCCATGGTAATTCTATATCATCAGGGGATGATTTTACTTGAAACATGAAAAACCTAGTAAATATAATTCAAATATAAACAAAATTATATAACGCATGAAAAATAATACAACTCAACTCAAACTAGAAAGAAACATCAGAGGAGACGAAAGAAAAAATGATACAAAATTAACACAACAAATGAATTTAGAACTCAATGAAACTAAAGTTGTAATAGATCAGACCCTCTTGGCCAATTACTTAGCCAAAAGTGAGGCTCCACCAAAATAGTGGCACTATGAGGGTGACACCGTGACGGTGGAACTGTGATGGTGACACCGTGATAGTGGCCCCGTGACAGTGGCACCGTGAGGTTGGCCCTGTGACAGTGGCCCCATGAGGGTGGCACCGTGACGGTGGCCCCGTGACTGTGGCACCATGAGGGTGGCACCGTGAGGGTGACACCGTGACAGTGGCACTGTGACAGTGGCACCGTGAGGGTGACACCGTGACGGTGGCACTGTGTCCCCTCGCCGAGCTTTTCGTTCTTTTTCCAGTACCTGAATTTTCCGCTCCCGCAACGTAAGTTTTGATGTAAATTAATTGTTTTACTACTATTAGAACCATTTAAAGCCCATAATTAATTCCTAAAACAAATCCCAAGATACCTCCGTGTGTAACTGCCCAGCAGCGTGGTCAACCCACGACCCCCCGCGCCTTACGCGGTTTCGCGTTCTCACCGCAACCGTCCATGACTCTTATAAACTAAGGGTTAGCTGTGGTTTCTCCTTTCGTCGATCGTGGCTTTTCACGAACAGCTTCTGGTGCATCGGGCGCGCTGCATCGTTATCCATAAAGTTCTGTGCTCGGCCTAAACGCCAATCATCTATCAACAAGTAGGGAAATTCTCCTTCACCTCTCTCTCTTTTGTGTATCATGCGGGGTGGGCGTGCTTCTGTTCTGTAGAATTGGATAAACCAAACCTAAATGAAGATAATGAACTCGATTCTATAAATAAAGAAGGGGGTTGTGATAGTTGATGATGTTTTATTTTATGATCATCTTGTTGAGTTATGCTGGCTTATGCCTTCTGAAAATCGAGGCCGTTGGTGGTCGTTGTTTGTACACGAATGAACCCCTGCTGATGTTTTAAATGGCTTGTTTGTGGTTGTAAACTCCTGCTGTGAAAAATAAATTGGTTAATCACGTATATATGGCCAAATAAATTGAGGCACCAGGATCAATCCTTCTTTGATAACCCTGGTTAAAACACACGAAAATTGAAATCAAGGAGTGTGTTAAATCGTTTAAATCTGAAAATACCGGCATGGCCCTGCCTTGTGTTGGTGGTAGTAGTTTGGTTGTTTTCTTTTACGGGCCGATTGCTGGAGAAGTGGGATGGGATCCCCTATTTTTATACCCTCAATGGTTATGAAATTGGGGATGGGATCCCCTGTTGTTATGGATTCGGTGGTTTTAAGTTTTAAGACTGTGTGGTTACCTTGTTTATATCACGAATTGGGGTGGGATCCTCTGTTGATGAAAAACCTTTTTGGGGAAGGGGACACGGGGCAGTGTCTAGGGGTTGTCTTTGGTTCTAGTACTTCGAGGGATCTCACTTTTTCCTTTTTTGTGACTTTACAAGAGAACTGGGTGTGGATACTTAATTTGACCATTGGCTGGTTTCCTTTCCTTGGTTATGCTTATGGTGCTAGTTGCCCAGTGGTGCTTAAATTTAAACATTATTACTGAACATGAAAACAAGAATGGGACAAATGGGCTTTGTTGGCGAGAGTTGTGACTCGGACATGAGTGCTGTTGTGATCTGTAGGCTGTCTGAAGAAAAACCTTGCTTTGGTGAGTTCTTTTTACATATACATATACTTGTAGTTTTTTGTTTCTTATTCGCGCCCCACCCAAGTTGAGAACTTAGTGCCGAACACCCCTATTCCATGGGGGAGGGTGTTTTTCCCAACACTGTTCTTCGTGACTGGTTATTAGCTCCTTTTCTGCTCCCTTTCCTGGATAGCCCAAGTATCTTTGAGTAGGCTGTGATGGCCTGAGGTCCATTATTAGCCCAAGAATCTTCGGGCGGGGCAGTGTGACGGTTGGCCAGGTGTGTTCGGCAGGTGGTTTCCCAAGTGTCTTCGGGATGAGGCCCAGGTGTCTTCAGGCATGGAAGTGGATTTTCTATCCCAGGTGTCTTTGGGCGTGGTGGTGGTTGTTCTGGCCTAGGTGTTTGCAGGCGTGGTTACACGTGACAGTTGTGGCCCAGGTGTGTGCGGGCGGGATTTCGGCAGTGGGACTGCGTGTGGTTGTGGCCCAGGTGTGTGCGGTCGGGTGTGGCAGTGGGACTACAGTGAGAATGGCGGGATTGGTCCGATGCATATTATTTCTCAATAACCAGTGGGAAAGTGGTGCAGGGTACCCAAACATCGATGTGCCCTTAATATATATATTACTTGACTTTCTTTATTTGGGGAGTGTTCCTTGGTGAGGCTTGGGTGGATAGTTTACCTTGACAGGTGTTTGGTTTACTTATTTTTCTCATGGGACTTTAGCATGTTCCCCCACTTGTGCACGAGATTCATTGGTTTTCCCTACTGAGTGTACTTTTATGCTCACCCTACATATATAAAACTGATTTCAAGTTTCCAAGAGGACTTCAGGGATCACGCAGGACCATACTAGCTCGGACCTTTGGGGCAGTTGCAGTTGTTGATTTTCCTCTTTGGTACTTACCTTTGTAGTAACCTTTTGTACTTTGTGGCTTTAATTTTGGAACATGCATGTGGGAATGGTTTATTTTTGGATTTACTTTTCTTTTACCTTGGTGTTGTTGAGTTTCATCATCTTATCTCTCGGTCTTATAAAAAAAAGGGGAAATGCCTTCCATTTGTGAGAAATTTCTATACCCTTGGTGCTAGTCGCCACTCCGGGACCTATTGAAGGTGGGTCTCGGGGGTCATTATCTCTCCTTCAACTTAAAGAAGGAAGGGCCTGGAAATCTGCTGACCCTTCCCTCCTTTTGGTGAAGGCGGGTCGTGACAGAATGGTATCATAGGCAGAGGTTGAGAGATAGGATGGAGTCTAGAGTTAGGAACAGTGAGGATTGCATGGGATGGTAAGGCAACAATGTTGGGTGACCTTGGAGCGTGAATTAGTCCAGGGAAGACCGGCTAGGAAACAGGATTTTTAGGCCCCCCCGTGATCTGATGCAAGGACTCTGGGCCTACTGAACGACCAAGTGAGGCCACGATGATTGCATGTTAGAGACCCTAGGAAAGGTACATGCATCATAATTACTTGTGTTCTTGTGTTTCTGGGATGTCTTGGGAATTAATGATAAATTAAAATTTTAAGAAGTTTCGAAGACGATATTCTGCACTACTTGGGCTTAGGCTTTCCTTGTTTACCTTGCAGCTATGGAACCTGGAAGGCAACCACATGTGGTACAGGCAATCAAGGCCCCAGAGACTACTTTGTCCGATGAGCAGAGAGCTGATCGAGAGGAAGAGGATGACCAGTGGTAGAAGACTCTTCGGGCCTTCAAGCGACGACCCTCAAGAAGTATTAGGGCATCACCTCCGAAATGAAGACAGAAGGCTGGATAGAGGAGCTAGTTATAGCTTTCAGACTAATTCGGGCCCCGACCGAGTACTGGGTTCCTCTGGCCGTCATCCAGATGCGGGGAGCGGCGCGTCAGTGGTGGACGCTTTACCTGGGGGAGAGGAGAGAGTCTGAGGTGGCTTGGGCAGATTTCGAGAGGGAGTTCCGGGCATAATTCGTCTCCTCGACGATGAAGGCAGAAAAGAGGCAGGATCTACTCTCCATCCAGCAGGGGAGTATGTCCGTGAGGGAGCTAGGGATCAAGTTCAAGGACCTCCTACATTTTTCTCCAGACCTCTTTCCCGACGAGGAGTCTCGGGCAAGACGTTTGGAGGAGGCGCTCCGACCCTCCCTCAAGTATGCTGTTACCCCCTTTACCCTGCTGACGTACTTGGAGGTCCAGAAGAAGGCCGAAGTGGTGGAGAGAATGCACGCTCTAGGAGGTGTGTCACGAGAGGGGATCCAACTGGGACCATCAAAGGGGAAGGCCATCAGCACCAGGCCTCTAGCGTCAGAACCATCTAGGTTCTGACCCGCAGGGAGCAGGCCGCAACAGTTTCAATTTCGATCCCCTGGTCCTCGCCCCTTTTCTTCGGGCCCAGGACTGCGGTGCTTTATTTGTGGGAGCCCTGGACATCTCTGGAGTCAGTTCCCGGATCGGGTGCAGCACGTCGGTGGTGGACAACCCCACCACCCGCCCCAACAGTAGTTTCCAGCGAGACCTTTCCAGCAGTAGCAGGAGGGACAGCGAGCTCCCGCTCCTCCGAGGGCAGACGTAGGAGGAGGAGGCCAACCTCAGGGCGCACCTCAGGGACCTCGATTGGGGCATGGTCGGGGAGGTGGCCAGTAGCCGAGGGGCAGAGGAGCTGGGCGTAGACTGTTACACGCCGCAGAGGCAGTAGTTCCAGCAGGGCCGAAGGTTGTCCGAGGTACGATCAGTTTGTTTAGCACTCTTGCTTATGCTTTGTTCGATACCGGAGCTTCGCACTCCTTTGCTGCACCCAGTCAAGCCCATACCTTGGGTCTAGATGACGATAGACTTCGAGTGCCCCTAGTGTTGAGCACACCAGTCAGAGGTCAGACCAACTTGTTGTTTTTTTGTCGGAAATGTAGACTGATGATAGGGCCACATCAGTCGGTTAGGGATCTTCTTATACTACAAATTCATCCATACGATTTCATCCTAGGCATCGATTGGCTATTCTCTATGTGTGACGTCATCAGCTGTTTCCGAAGAAGGGTGGTGTTCTATGACTCGGACAGCCGGCGTGTTACCTTCACCGGCGAGCGGAGCAGTCAGAAGGGAAACAGGCAATAGGAACCCCTCCTCTCCTTGTTGGCCGAGCTGAAAGTGGAATCAGTAGATGATGAAATGGTGTAAGTGCCAGAGATCGTCCATGAGTTTATGGACGTCTTCCCTGAGGAGGTGACGACTCTACCCCCTCGGCGCGATATCGAGTTTGGGATAGACCTGCAGCCCGACGCTCGACCGATCTCGATGACTCCTTACTAGATGGCACCTTCAGAGCTACGGGAGTTACAGATTCAGATTGACGATCTGATGAAGAGGGGTTATGTTCACCTGATTCCTTGAGTAGGAAGACGCAGAAGGATGCGGTCTGAGAGTCGGTGGATGCCTAGAAGGCGATAGAGGAGTTGGATGCTTTACGCCTGGATGCGAAGATGGATAGTGGTAGAGGCTGCCTATATCAGATGACAGTGCAGTCATCTCTGTTTCAGCAAGTGGAGGAGTCTCAGTGGGGAGACCCGGAGTGCGAAGTGATGTGTGACCGAGTTGACGAGGGAAATGCTCCGGAAGGATGGATAGAGGATGGTTAGAATCAGATGATTTTCTAGGAAAGGTTGTTTGTTCCAGGAGCGATGCGCGGCAAGGTTCTGAGTGAGTTCCCCAAATCACCCCTGGAGGTACACCCAGGATATTCCAAGATGTACCAGGGAATGAAGAGGCAGTTCAGGTGTCCCGAAGTTAAGCGAGCGGTGGCAGAGTTTGTGGCCAAGTGCTTAGTGTGTCAGCAAGTGAAGGCTGAACACTGAGTTCCAGGCGGCCTACTGCAATCTCTAGATTTCCACAAGTGGAAGTGGGACAACATCTCGATGGATTTCGTCACGGGACTACCCAAGGTCCAAGGGGGATACGATGCCATCTGGGTGGTAGTGGACATGTTGATGAAATCGGATCACTTTCTGGCGATCAGGGAGTCGAGTAATGTGGATACTTTGGCACAAAGGTATGTGGATGAGGTGGTGCGGTTGCATGGAGTTCCGAGGTCTATAGTCTTAGGTAGGGATGCACGGTTTACCTCACGAGTCTGGAGAGGATTGCAACATGCATTTGTCACCCAGTTACGCCTTAGCACTACTTTCCATCCCCAGACAGATGGAAAAACAGAGCGCACCTTCTAGACCTTGGAGGATATGCTGCGGGCTTGTGTTCTGGACTCAGGAGGATCATGGGTGCTAAAAATGCCCCTGGTAGAGTTTGCCTAAAATAATAGCTATCACTCTACCATTGGCATGGCCCCGTTTGAAGCCTTGTATGGGAGGCCATGCTGTTCACCTGTGTTTTGGGCCGAAGTAGGGGATGCATGCATCCTTGGCCCGGAAGTGGTGCAGAGCACGACAGAGAAGGTTCAACTCATACGGGAAAGGATGAAGGCGGCCCAGGACCGAAAGAAGTCATATGCTGATACCAGGAGGAGGCCATTGGAGTTTGAGGTTGGGGACCACGTGTTCTTGAAGGTTTCCCCTTGGCGTGGGCAGCGGAGGTTCGACAAGGGGAGTAAGATTTCTCCCAGGTTCATCAGACCCTTCGAAGTGTTGCAGCAGGTCGACGAGGTGGCTTATCAGCTAGCGTTACCACCGCCGCTATTGAGGATACATGATGTCTTTCATGTGTCCCAGCTCCATCGGTATCTGCACGACGATTCACACGTCCTTGATTGGGGTGAGTTGGACGTCGAGGATGACGTGACCTTTGTGCATAGACCAGTGATGATCGAGGATCGAAAGGAGAAGGTGCTTCGTGGGAAAACCATTCCCTTGGTCCGTGTGTTGTGGAGACATGGTGGGATTGAGGAGAGTACGTGGGAGAGGGAATTACAGATGCGTACCCAGTACCCAGAGTTGTTTTGAGTTTTGTTCCTTGTTGAACCTGTTGTGGTATAACGTTTTGTCTTTTGGCTATGAAATGTACTGGTTTTCTTTTGTCTGATTGTGTGTGAAAAGCCCTGGCTATGGGGGAGGAGAGAACCCAACCCCTAATCAAGATGCATTAAGGTGGATGCGATTAAACCCATGCGGGCGAGTTAGTGCCGCCCAAAGCGGATAATATCTTGACATGGGGGAGGAGACTCCTCAACCCACATTCCCGGGCAGTTTGGCATGGTATGTTGCTTGGTTCTTGACAGAGAAGTGTTTTTGGTTAGCATGGGTTCACTTATAAGAGGTATATTTCGAGGTGGTTGCTCGGGCCCTCTCTTTCCTTCTTGGTTTGTTTTGATTCTCGAGGACGAGAATCATTTAAGAGGTATCTAATGTAATGGACCAGACCCTCCTGGCCCATTACATTGCCAAAAGTGAGGCTCCACCAAAACAGTGGCACCGTGAGGGTGACACCGTGACGGTGGAACCGTGACGGTGGCACCGTGACGGTGGCACCATGACGGTGGCACCGTGATAATGGCCCTGTGACGGTGGCACCATGACGGTGGCACCGTGAGGGTGGCACCGTGACGGTGGCACCGTGAGGGTGACACTGTGACAGTGGCACCGTGTCCCCTTACCGAGCTTTTTGTTCTTTTTCCAGTACCTGACTTTTCCGCTCCCGCAACGTAAGTTTCAACCTAAATTAATTCTTTTACTAATTTAAAACCATTTAAAGCCCATAATTAATTCCTAAAAAAAAGTCCCGAGAGACCTCCGTGTGTAACTGCCCAGCCGCGTGGTCAACCCACGACCCCCCGCGCCTTACGCGGTTTCGCGTTCTCACCTCAACCGTATGCGGCTCTTATAAACTAAGGGTTAGCCGCCGTGGTTTCTCCTTTCCTCGATCACGGCTTTTCACAAACAGCTTCTGGTGCATCGGGCACACTGCATCATTATCTGTAAAGTTCCACGCCCAGCCTAAACATCGATGATCTATCAACAAGTAGGGAAATTCTCCTTCGCCTCTCTCTCTTTTGTGTATCATGCGGGGTGGGCGTACTTATGTTCTGTAGAATTGGATAAACTAGACCTAAATGAAGATAATGAACTGGATTCTATAAAGAAAGAAGGGGGCTGTGATCGTTGATGTTGTTTTATTTTATGATCATCTTGTTGAGTTGTGATGGCTTATGCCTTCTGAAAATCTAGGCCATTGGTAGTCGTTGTTTGTACACTAATGAACCCCTCCTGATGTTTTAAATGGCTTGTTTGTGGTTGTAAACTCCTGCTGTTAAAAGTAAATTGGTTAATCACGTATATCCGGCCAAATAAATTGAAGCACCAGGATCAATCCTTCTGTGATAACCCCGATTAAAACACACGAAAATTGAAATCATGGAGTGTGTTAAATCGTTTAAATCTGAAAATACCAGCATGGCCCTGCCTTGTGTTGGTGGTGGTAGTTTGGTTGTTTTCCTTTACGGGACGATTGCTAGAGATGTGGGATGGGATCCCCTATTTTTATACCCTCAGTGGTTATGAAATTGGGGATGGGATCCCCTGTTGTTATGGATTCGATGGTTGTGAGTTTTAAGACTGGGTGGTTACCTTGTTTATATCACGAATTGGGGTAGGATCCTCTGTTGATGAAAAATCTTTTTGGGGAAGGGGACACGGGGAACTGTCTCGGGGTTTTCTTTGGTTCTAGTACTTCGAGGGATCTCACTTTTTCCTTTGTTGTGACTTTACAAGAGAACCAGGTGTGGATACTTAATTTGACGATTGGCCGGTTTCCTTTCCTTGGTTATGCTTATGGTGCTAGTTTCCTAGTGGTGCTTAAATTTAAACATTATTATTGAACATGAAAACAAGAATGGGACAAATGGGCTTTGTTGGTGAGAGTTGTGACTCGGACTTGAGTGTCGTTGTGATCTGTAGGCTGTCTGAAGAAAAACCTTGCTTGGGTGAGTGCTTGTTACCTATACATATACTTGTAGTTGTGTGTTTCTTATTCACGCCCCACCCAAGTTGAGCACTTAGTGCCGAACACCCCCATTTCATGGGAGAGGGTGTCTTTCACAACACTGTTCTTAGTGGCTGGTTATTAGATCCTTTTTTGCTCCCTTTCCTGGATAGCCCAAGTATCTTCAGGCAGGCTGTGATGGCCTGAGGTCCATTATTATCCCAAGAATCTTCGGGCGGGGCAGTGTGACGGTTGGACAGGTGTGTGCGGTAGGTGGTTTCCCAAGTTTCTTCGGGATGAGGCCTATGTGTCTTCGGGCATGGCAGTGGATTTTCTAGCCCAGGTGTCTTCGGGCGTGGTGGTGGTTGTTCTGGCCTAGGTGTTTGCAGGCGTGGTTACGTGTGACAGTTGTGGCCCAGGTGTGTGCGGGCGGGTGTGGCAGTGGGACTGCAGTGAGAATTGCGGGATTGGTCCGATGTGTAGGATGTCTCAATAACCAGTGGGAAAGTGGCACAGGGTACCCAAACATCGATGTTCTCTTAATATATATATTACTTGACTTGAGTTATTTCGGGGGTGTGACTTGGTGAGGCTTGGGTGGATAGTTTACCTTGACAGGTGTTTGGTTTACTCCTTTTTCTCATGGGACTTTAGCACATTCCCCCACTTGTGCACGAGAGTATTTGGTTTTCCCTACTGAGTGTATTTGTATGCTAACCCTACGTATATAAAACTGCTTTCAGGTTTACAGGAGGACTTCAGGGATCACGCAAGACCATACTAGCTCAGACCTTTGGGGCAGTTGCAGTTGTTGCTTTTCCTATTTGGTACTTACCTTTGTAGTCACCTTTTGTACTTTGTGGCTTTACTTTTGGAAAATGCATGTGGGAATGGTTTATTTTTGGCTTTACTTTTATTTTACCTTGGTGTTGTTGAGTTTCATCATCTTATCTCTCGATATTATAAAACAAAAAGGGCTAATGCCTTCCATTTGTGAGAAATTTCTATGCCCTTGGTGCTAGTCGCCACTCCGGGACCTATTGAAGGCGGGTCTCGGGGTTCGTTATCTCTCCTTCAACTTAAAAAAGGAAGGGCCTGGCAATCTGTTGACCCTTCCCTCCTTTTAGTGAAGGCGGGTCGTGACAAAAGTGGAATCCACCCAAGAATCACCCAAAATAAGCTTTATAATTGGAATTTGAGTCTCAGTCCTACTACATCATGATACATCACTATAGACCTATGACTAATTTCTTTTATCTATATCTCGGTGCACATCTTCAATCAAACTAAAGTTCCTAAGTAGGGGGTGAGAATAAATCTTAGTAGGTAAACCCCAAATACATCCCAACACACTCAACTAGGAACAATAACAAGTTATCTCATATTTATTTTTATATCAAGAATAAGTATATTCAGTTTTCAAAATTTTTATACAAATAAAATAAAAATTTTACCAAAACTATAACCACTTGGAATCATCACTCCACAATGTACACACCCACGACTGACTAATGATTGTCCCAATACTCAGGACTGCTAAACTGTCCCATCACTAAGTCATCACCTGATGGAATATATGTTGTTTCAATTTGGCATTGATCCCAATTTCGAACCAATAAGTTTCCCCAATACAATTACATAAACTCACACCAACAACACAAACCACGTTATAAAAAACCATTTATTTTGAATTTTTTTGTTCAATCAATTTATCAAACAGCTTATGTGAATCATCTAAAAATGAATTATTTAGGTACTAAATCCATGAAATTTTTCTAACAAATAAATAGATTGATTTAAACATCAAACCTTTAAGTTATAGAAAAAGTAGTGTGGGAGAGAAGCCACATACCTTAAAAAGGTTAAAGAAAATGAAGAATGACACTTGAAACCTCTAGATCTGGCAATGAAACATAATCCATTCAAAAGATCTAATAAGATATCATCAAAATACAGTTCATGAGACATAGATCTAGCTATAACAGTTTAAATATATGAATATATAAGAAAAAATATGCAAATACTCTGACCCTAGAAACACACAGTCAGTGCCTACATTATTACATTGGCATAAGATAAAAGGGATATCAACCTAATGGACCAATCACATTAGTAGTTCAAAAATACTAGATACAAACATTCCACTCATATTACAATGAAAAATAATATAAAACAAAGAAGAAGTAAATATTTTACACCCTTAAACTCACTCAATGATTCATTCTTCATATCCTAGGAAAGGAAAGAAAATAAGGGTAAGATAAAATGATCATTAAGGGTTATGTACATCAAAATCTATCAGGATTGAATAATTAATAAACAATATAAAAAGTAAAATAACTAAAAACTCATTCCATTTAACCCATAACTAGAGCATGAAATGCATCCATGGATAATACCAATGCAATAATCTCATGGATAATAATAGGTGAATTCTAAAAGAAGGAAATACATAATATTAGATGTCATGATGTCATACCTCATGATATCATTACATCCAAGGCCTTACACCAATAAAATTTAAACTATTGGTATTTATACACCAAAAAATCATTTAATAAGTCTAGATAACTTGTTTCTCTCATGAGATATATCGATGCATCGAGGGACCATGTAATTTTGATCCCCACATGTCACTACATATCTAATGAAATTCGTATACATTGAATATTAAATTTAATTCATATACTGTATTACTTATCGATAAATATCAATATTGAATAAATAATAAAGAATAAAAATATTTCCCCAGTCAATAAAAAACATTCATAGAAAAACACTACATGTTTAAATAACATACAGTTTAGGAAATATATATATCCATGATACAAAGAATTTAGAAATATAAGAGAAATGTAATGTATGATGAAATATGATCACAATAAAATTAATGATTTAAGAGAAATTTAATGAACCCAAAATCAATCAAGATATGAGATACGACGACCAATTCAATAGAAAAATAGATTTTATATTAAAATCAAGTCTTTTGAGAAATAAAAAGGAAATGGAATTAAAACATTTAAAATAAGTTTTCATTAAAGAGTTTTATTTTTAAAACTATTCAAAACATGTTGAAGAAGCTAAATATCATAAAATGGTTCTAGAATTGGTAAAAAAACATTAACACCATATATGTTACAAATGAAATATTCATTTTGAATTTTTATAAAGAAAGTAGAAAATGATAGTTTTTGAAAAAATATAAAAACTTAATTTAATAAATATTATATATTCAAGGATGAATTGAAATTTATTTAATAAATAATTTTAGAAAATAAAAATGACATTTTAAAAAATTTAGAAAAATATAGACATGGAAGAAAAATATACCTGATAAAAAAGAGAAATAAGATCTACTTTTATTTTAAACTTTACTTTTCTTGATTCAAGTTATAAAGAGAAGAAATTTTGAAGAAAACATTGAAAATACAAAAATATATAGAGGATAAGAAAATAGATATAGTTTATTAGAGTTATATTATAATATTCTTTCAATGAAGAATATAAAAAATCCCATAAAAATAAGGTTGTAAAAGAAATTATTTCCTCGTTGGTTAGTTATAAATTTTAACCCCTTGAAATTGTAAACATTATTTGAAACTTCAATCATCATGAATAAATAATTATTCATGTTAAATAAATCTATGGGGTAGTATATACACCATATAAAAGTAAATAGGTCCATAATACTAAATATTTGTCAATGGAGTGAAAATTACAATGAAATTAATTATAAATATTATATCATTGGGGTGAAAATTTAGTAAATGAAGTTATTAAGTGTAAAAAAATTAAATCCATATAAAAATTTAAAATCAAAAATAATATAATGAGATGTAATTTCATTTATAATCAAGGATAACATAGTCCATGATGTAGAAATAGAACCCAGTGAATGGAAATTGAGTTTAGAAATCTCTTACCACTTGGTTACCTTCAAATAAAATAAATTTGAATGAATAAATTTTAATTATAACATAAAATAACTTTTATTATGAAGGATTTATGATATAAAATTTAAAAGGGTCAATATATACAATATATAAAAGAAATTTGATGCATAACATTAAATTATGCCTTAATAAAGACAAATTGAGGTGAAATACCTTACCTCATGAGTTGAACATGATTTATCCTATTGTATAATAAATTATGATTTATTATTATTACATAACAGATACATATACATATCTATAATGTAATATATGAAACACTTATAACATCTTATGACCCTTTCATAAATAGTCTTTCATTATTAATATTCTTTTGAGTGTTAACTACATAGTTTTCTCATGTATGTTTCTTTAATAATGTTCTAGTTATTGGTCATTGTGTAATATCTTACATTTTTAAAGATAATATAAATACACTTTGTTAATAGTTTAAAATTATGTTTATGGTAAAATAAAATTTTAGTAAAAATCAATTAATATATGTTTTATAATTTTTTTCATAATTGTAAAAGAAAAGTTAGCATCTTGGAACATTCTATGAAACATTTAATGAGTTGGCGAGAGATTCTGATGCTCGTAGAGCCTAAACACATATGAAATAAAAATATTAAATAGATTATATTAGACATTTATGATTTATTAAAAATAAATTAATATCTACAAAATAGCGTGTCGTATGATAAATATGAGACCACCGTTAGGTTCAGGACATAGTGTTTACCCTAGGTGAGGTATAACTTTTATTCATGTTGGAAGTTTCGTCTGGTCACTCATGAGGATAATTTATTTAATATTTTTATTATATATTTATGTTTTAAAAAATAATATAATATCTCCCAAATAGTTCATCATAAGAGAAATATGAGACAAGAGTTAAGTCCATGACACGTAGTTTTCCCTAATCAGGATATGACTTTTATTTGCATTGGGTTTTTGGTAACATTACATTATATAATTTTTTTAATATGTAATTATATTATTATTTATATATTAAATAATAAATAATTTAATATCTCTCAAATGGTGTATTGTATGAGAAATCTGAAACCACCGTTAGGTCTATGACATGGGTTCTACCCTAGGCGAGGCATAACAATTATGTTCATTGCGAATTTGATCAGATTGATCATAATTATATGTTATTTTATTTTTATATTAAATAATTAATTTTATTAATTTAATTATCACTCATGTTAAAGTTTATCTCCTTTAAAAACTCATCATAACACCATTAAAATGCCCACCCATGGTTTTAATCCGTCAATTTTTTCACATGTTTGACCCAGATAATTTACAACACCTCAATTAGGTAAAATTAAACACTCCACTATAAATCATTTGGTTGAAACTATAGACTATATAAGGGTTTGATTTTACCAAATGAAACACATTTTTGGGGTTTTAAATATCCCAATGATTTTGATGTTTTTGGGTTGATCTCCTCAAGTTTGAGGGATCTAGAACTCCCATGCCACTGTAGTTTGCATTCTGGATCTTCTTAATTTGACCTCTAAGTGTGATAATCTCCTCCTCCCCTACCTTGTGGAACCATGTGAGTTACAGGTAGTTTTTTCAATTTTAAGTTTTTTCATTTTTTTTCACTTTCATTTTCAAAATTCTAGGAAAAAACATAAAATAAATGTAATAATATAAGTAAATATAAGAAAATAAAATTTATCTCGAATGAAAATGATAACCCAAAAAAATTATGAAATGTTAATTTTAATTGGATTATCAAAAGATTATTTTTAAGTAAGTTATCAAATTTTTTGATCTTGAAAAAAATTTATATCCTAAAAAATTACCAAATGATAATTTTTATTGTATTATCGCAATATAATTTTTAAATAATATTTCAAAAGATGATTAAAAAAATTATCAAAGGGTAATATTGAAAAAAATTGTTAAATTATAATTTCAATGTTTATTGGTGAGTAATTTATCAAAAATTACTATAGGAATAAAACATTGAATTATTTTGGGTAATCTATTAATGAATTATCAAATGATATTTTTTTGTGAAATTACAATAGGACAAATATTGAATGATAATTCCAAACACATAAGATATTTTTAAATTATAATTTGAAAATTATCATGTTGAGATAAATTATCATCGTACTTGATAATATAAAAGTTAATTTGAAATTGTATAGTAAAGATAAAATATTATCACATGCGATAATATAAATGATAAATTTGAAATTATCTAAGAGAGATAAAATATTATCACAAACGATATTTTATTCCTTTTTTAATAGTTGGTTTTTGTTCTAAGAACCATTAATGAAAATTAAGGATTTTAAGTGTCACCATTGATGATAATAAAACTGTGAATAGGTTTTCTCGGCTGTTGATGTTTCCACACTATCTATAAAACCACATATGGTGGTTTATCTTTTCTATGTCATTGAATTTTTTTGAGGTAGGAAGTTCCTTACATTCTCGAGATTGCGTTTACACTTGTTTCCTTGATGATTATATTTTTTGGCATTTTTATTTTCCATGATTGATTATGATCACATGTGAGAGTGTGAATAGATTATAAAACCCATTGTGAATCCATGAGTGATATTAGTGTATGTTTTATCCATGTTTTATTATGATCACATGTTGTTCTGTATACTGCGATATACTCATATTGATATAATATGTCTACTTGTGTGCTCAACCTTTATATGTGTTACCATGCCTTGTAGGTTGTTAGTGATATTTGTGAGAGGTGTACCCTCATGACATATTAATTCCCTAGTGGGGGAGAATTCGTGATAGCGATGATATCGATGAGGGATCCAAGAACATGGTGGAGGTATGAGGTATCCACTGTGTCGTGCTGAGGGCGTGCTCGAGGCGGCCTCGATTTTTGAAGATCCATTCACCACATGAGAGCCTGGTCAATGTGAGTACTGGTTATTTTTTTATATAGGATTGAGGTGATAGGGTCCTCTTGAGGGATAGATGATGCTGGATATCACCTCCATGATACCGTGAGGACATCGTACAATGGCTAGTTTTCCCTTTTGATTCATTGAGTTATCTTCCCGAAATGAATCCAAAGTAGGTACGAAGGGGGGTTGTGGATGCTTGGTTAACATACTATCAATAATTTTTGGTTTTTATGTTTATACAGTTCCTTAATTTACTATTATTATGGTATCCACTATTATTCTTGATCACATTAGGTAAAGGATGCATTGGTGTGGTCATATTGAGTCTTGTACTCACACCCTACATGGGAATTTCAATGAACTTGTAGATTTCATGTGAAACCTACTGAAGGGAAAAGGGACTATGGTGGATTAATGGGATGTTGGATCATGGAACTAGAGTGGACTAGTATATCCATCAGGGGACCCAATATTTCTTTTATTTATTGTCTACTTTATTTATTCTGGAAATGTTTTTCCATATTGGGAGCTCCTTTTATTTGCAGAACATGTGTGTCATTCACTTTTCACATGATTAAATTTATTATTTATTTTATTTAAATTATTTATAAATTATCCTATGACATGATACTAAGGATATATTCTCCCCATTAATGTATTTAGACACTCGTTACTAGTCGAAAACCTCTGGCATACGAGGAGGCACACATGAGGTCATGTGGCATTCCAGCTCGGACCCAATAGTTTAGATCACGATGTTACACATAGGGTATAGTTTCATCATATCAAGAATGGTATTAATTTTATAAAAATCATATTTATTCAATAAATAAATTTTTATAATCATTCTTGAATTGTGTATATGTAAAATGAATTTCATCACTTTGTGGAGAGGATAAACTGTACGTATAAACTAGCGACATTATCATTTTTAATGGGTGAATGATGAAGAAATTAGATGATATATTAAATTCCATGAATCAATATTATGTATTAATTATCTTTTATATTCAATATTTATATCATTAGGACTATCCCTATGAGGCAATGATGGAAAACAAATTACCTCGACTCGTGAGGCGGTAGTATGCCGTACACGAGTGATGGTTTTGTTTTCCATTTGATGTAGAAGAAGATGAATAAATATCATGAAATAAATATTATAAAATATAAGTATACATGAGATAATTATGTTATTATATTTTATTTTTAGGACACAATTTACATTGGTAAAACAATTATTAATAAAGGAAGTGCTTTGTTAAGTCGATTAACTACTCTTAGAGAAACCTTTTTTCATATCTCCTCTAAAAACCATACGGTTGGTATTTTGGGAAGAAAATTATATTTATAATATGGTTAAGTATTTTGGGGAGATATTTTTTAGGTTTTTATTAATCTAAATTATTTAAGAAGTGTGAGTACTTGAGGTAAGAAGGTTCCCTTTTATAATTGAGGTGAGTGACATACTTGTAATTTCTCAATGTTTTAAAATATTATTAAGTCACTTTTTTATAAAAATGAATCAAAAATGACTATTATTTGATAATGATAAGGGTAAGGTATAAATAAATCCAACCAATGAGATTTAAAGAAACATTTATGTCATTTTAACACTTATATATTGGGTTAACCCCTTTATTAACCCTTTTCAACCTTAACAATGGTAACACCTTTATTGATATTAAAGGGTTATAATTTTACATATATGGTGAAAATTGGATCATAAATTTAAAATGGATGATGATGATTATTATTTATCATAATTAATGCCCTATTTCTATATTATTTTTAATTTTTAAATAATTTTTTTTGAAATATCATGTTTTATAAAATATCATTAATGTCATTTTTGAGAAAATTTGTTTCATCTCAATTTAAACACATCAATATAACAAATGAAATCAAATATAAAAACGTTAACCATAAATTATAAATTATTATTAACCTTAAAATTCTTGTTGCACTATAAGTGATTCAAAGAAATATTTTTGTTTTTATGTTTCTAAAATCATTTACTTTGATTTTTCTACTACTTGCACACGCACCGTGCTAGCATTGTGTAAGCCTTTAGGGTAACTATACAGTTACTAAAAAAATTAAAAATAAATTAAAATTAAAATATGAAATAAATAATTTCTTAAATAAACTTTTATATTAATTCATAACAAACTACTGTACTTATGTGAACATATAAAAGAAATTAAAATCAAGAGAGTGACATTTTTGAATTTTATTTAGTTAAAATAATATAAAAGACATTATCTAGGGAAAAGATAAAAAAAATTACATATATATTAAAATAAGGAATGTATATTGGATAATATCTACCATAAAGTTAAATAGTTTAATGTTTTGGGTTGATTTTCAGACCCTATCTCATATTTTTAACCTCATTTTACCCATTTTACCCTTACGAACGTGACCAATATTGACCATAATTACTATTCATAATGACCCTAAATTAAGGGCCCAATTTACCTAAATTTATCCACTTAATTCTGAATATGATATGAAATTTTCATTATTAAATATTTATATGTTGAATATGTAAATTTAAATATAATTGTGTAAAACACAACATAAAACTATTTTTAGAAGAAAATACATTTTTATGTATAAAAACTAACTTATATCAAAATCAAGATTATTTCTAATTTTAATGGAATTAATTATATTATTAGACTTTTAAATTACATGATTTAATAAAAATAAATGAGAGTATTTGAAACCTCGTTATTTTCACCATTTATTAAGAAATCAATAATTTCATAAAAATCCCAAAAATTTAACCCTAAGTTAATTGTGATATGATTTTTTCAAAAATTATTTTTATTTTATAAAATAAAATTTATTAAATTGGACTAAATTAATTATAATTTCCATGAACAAGATTTAATAAAACCATTTTTGAATAAAATGAATTTTTGAAGCATAAAACAACTTCACTAAAAATTAAGTTATTATTTACTAAGAATTGAGGAAAATATTTGAACTGTGTTGGGCCATTATATGTGTATTTTATGACACAGATCACAATATTCAAACATAGTAACTCAATGTTTATGTTATAATATAAATATTTAAATAATAATAATTTTATAATATATCTTAATTTACTTATAGATTAGTGTTGCATGTTAAGAAAGATATGGATATTATTATTATTTTAAAATAAATTTTAGGTATGTTATATTATCTCCCCCCCCAAAAAAAAATAAATTGCGACCTATCACTTTTATTATGGTCATCAAAGGTTCAATATTTAAAAGTAAATTTATTGAAAACCCACATCGAACATAGGGATAATAAAAATTATTTTTAAAAGGGGAAGTGGGAAGGGTGAATGTTACTTGTAATAACACATAATTGGGTTCCTAGAAAAACAGATAATTGGGAGGAATTTATAATATAGTCATGGAGGAGAAAACTACCATCTAAGGTCTAATATAGATTTATAGTTAACTTAGTCATGAGAATGTTAATGACCACCAAACCATATACCAATGAGGGGTTAAAATTAATCATAATTGAAGGTAAAATAATAACATTTTTATTTCAAGATCCTTTTTATAAAGTTTTATAATTATTTTAATATAATGATATATAATAATATAAATTGTACTCACTTTATTTTTTTTTAAATTCATAAGAGAAATTTCATCCTTTGGTTGTGCTTCAATGAATTTTAAATTCATCTATTATTCCAAAATATTCACATTCAAGATGAATTTTTCATCATGAAGCACTAAAATTAAATTTTAATGGATTATAAGATCCATAAAATAATTAAAAGACCTTCCTTATTTCTATAAATATTAAAAATTTAAAATTGTTAAAATTAGTTATCCAATATGGATAAATATAATACATTAATCTCTAATGTCTAAAAAATAACTCATAAGGTCCAACTTAATACATTCCATAAATAATTAACCTTAAGACTCCTATAAAATATGTCTAACCAAATTCATAACTCAGAAATCTAAAATATTTGATCAAACATTTATACCAAAACAAAATAATGTTTATTATAATGTCACACAATAAACATGTGATTAAATTGATCATATATTATCTTAAAACATACTAGTAACCTAAATCACCATAAAACTTAAATGAAAAAATTTATAGTATAAAAAAAGAATCCTTATCCTGAAAATAAATCATAATCTACTAAATATATTCCATTAATCTAAAATTTCAATAAAATTAATCAAATATGTCCTTAATCAATTTATTATCAAATAACTAAAAAATTTCAAGGTTATAAATAATATCCCCTTTAATTCATCAATTTAAGTCATATCTTTACCGCAATTAAACATTATTAACACAACATTAAGAACATATAAAGGTATATTATTCCCTTAATCATGTTTTCTCTAAAAATATCACCTTACCGCTAATTTAATTTTATTAGTTATTGGAACTGTCTAACATATGTTTTAAAATTCGTAGAGAAAAAATTATATGGAACAATACTTAGATGTTTCATGATTCTTATAATTATAATATAATTGGTATAACACGTCTGCAACATCCTTCTAAAATCCCAATAAATAAACACTTTAAGAATTTTACATTAATGATTGGCATGACATATGTTGTTCCTTGATTTAAGAGTAAACCCTTTAATAATGGAATTGAATCTGATAATTCTCATGTTCACAAAATATAATACATTAAAATATAAATAGTAACTTAGGATGAAATTTATATAGCTATATCAAAATATTCATTTTTCATGGGAAATTACATGCTCAATTCCATTATTTTCCACACATAAAACATCTTCTCATTGCTTTGAGACATTTCCCAGAAAACTTCTTCCCACCTAATTGAAATGTAGGAAAATGAATCATTTTACCTCTATGGTCTTCATAAAAATACATTTTTCCCTTATTAGGTGTGTTAAGATACTAACCCAAGTTGAGATTGTTAATCATATAACAAGATATATGATTATGCAAAATCTCAAGGTTTCACCTTATATATCTCATTTAATTTGCTTTTTTATAAGTAAATTTATTCAATTCTCCATAACATTTAGGGGTAACAATATTACTTATAGATCTACCCTTTTAATGAAAATAAAAATCATAGTATGACCATCAATAATCATTTTTAGAAACCACATAATCATGATAATCATTTAGAGGATGTTAAAATTTGGATACCTTTTTTTCAATCCATGGAAACCTAGGTTATTCATGGTCATCATCTATTCAAATCATTTATAATGGATCGTAAATAAAATATTATTTTACCTAAGAATATCCATTGAAATTTCAAGACTAGGTGTAAAGTAAAGCACATTCACCACGCACTATAATATTGGTTTTAACAAATTCAACTTCTTTTTTTAGGGTTATTGGCCCTAGAAACATCTATTCCAAAAACAAATCTACTTATAGTATCTATAAAAGGATGTCTTTCGAGGGAAAACATATAATCTACACATTACCAAAAATTTTATGATATTATCTTAAAATTAGACTTGTCCTTAAATTCTATCATAAGGTTATGTTATCAAATCTATGTTTTACTAAATACAGTTACTAATGATTCGACTAAATTTTATCTTATGATAATTGTAAATAAATAAACCCTAGTAACCAAGATTTGGGGAATAATTTATTACATCTAAATAAGATAAAAGGAATACCATTGGAAAGGATTGATCTATTTAGTAATTTTGAAGAACCAGATACAAACATGATTCCCATATTACACAAGAAATAAAATAAAAAACATAGAAAAATTAAATATTATAAATCCATGAACTCATTAAAATAATACACATTCAAATCCTGGTAGAGAAAAAAATAAGGTTGATCTTAAATTCTAAGGAAGGGTTATATACAACAAAATCTACCATGAGTAAAAAAATGCATAAATTATATGAGAAAAAAGATAACTGAAAACACATTCCATTTAATAAATAACTTGAGAATTAAATAAATCCATGGATAAAATCAATGATATAATCTCATGGATAATAATAAATAAATTATCAATAAATAAAATTCATAATATTGGACATCATGATCTCATATAGCATGATATCTTTACTATTTCATGGATTTAGCTAATACAATTTAAACTATGGGTAGGTATAAACCAAAAACCCATTTACTAAGTCTAGTTAACTTATTTATGGCACGATAACTATCGATGCATTAAGAGAATTTTTAATTTTAGGCCCCACGTATCACTGCTTGTCTAATGCATTACTCATATATTTAATGATAAATTTTATTCATAGACAATATGCATTATCAAAAAATATTTGTATTGAATATAGAATATGGAATGCCAATATTTACAAATTAAATCAAATAAATTTCATAGTAAAACAATGTATATAAAAATGGTGTACAATTTAAGAAATAATCATATCCTTGATAGAAAGAATATTTATATTTAATAGAAATTTAAATTTTAATAAAATATAATCATAAAAAAGAAAATGATTCAAGATAAAGTTAATGACCACACACTAAATAAATAGATGAGAGATGACCATCAATTAATTAGAAAAGAAGTTTTTGTAGTAAAATAAAGTCTGTTGGAGAATAAAAGAAAATAGAAGTGAATTATTGAAAATAAATTTCAATTAAATAGTTTTATTTATAAAACCATTAATATTTTTTTAATAATCTAAATATTATAAAATTTTTATGTTGGTGAAAAATTCTATTAACAACATATACGGTAAAAAGGAAACATTCCTTTTTTCTTTTTATAGTGAAACTAAAAAATGAACATTTTAGTAAACATTAGAATGATTCCTTTATAACTTTATAAAAAGTAAAATATAACATAAATTTTCATAATAAATAATTTGGGTATATAAATATTACATTTTTAAAACAATTTTGAAAAATATGTACATGGAAGAAAAATATTCTAGATCAAAAAAGAAATAATATCGAATTTTAGTTTAAAAATTATTTTGCTAGATACAAGTTAAAAAGAGAGGAAAATTTAAAAAAACATCTAAAATCATTAAATATATATATATTATAATTAAATTAATGGATTTTTTTAAGGATATATTATAATATTCCATCAATGAAAAATATAATAATTCCCCAAAAAATGAGATTTTAAAATAAATTCTTACCTCTTTGGTAAATTTTAAATTATAACTCCATGAATGTGTAAACAAAAATTTCAGGTTTAATAATAATTTATAAATATATATTCATGTTAAATACCTAAAATTGTCAATATATGCAACACATAAAATTAATTATGTGCATAATACCAAATATGTCTCAATGGAGTGAAAATTAAGGTGAAATCTCTTACAAAGATCATATCATTGGAGTGAGAAATTAATCAATGAAGTGAGTATGTCTAAAAAATTTAAATTTAAATTATATAATTGTAAATGAAAAATAACACAATCATAGGTCCTTTCACACATAATCATGTCATAATATATCCAATGAAGTAGAAGCATAACCGAATGGAGGAAAATTTAGTTAAGAAACCCCGTACCACTTGGTAACATTCATGTGAAATCATTTTAAATAATTTAATTTAAATTATAATATAAAATACCCTGAATTATGATTTATTAATGATATAAAATTTAAAAGGGGTATTATATACACTATATAAAATAAATTAGGAGCATAACATTAAATTATACCTCAATGAAGGGAAATTAAGACGACATCCCTTACCTCAAGATTCCACCTAGTTGAACGTGACTTAAAATTATGTATAATAAATATATATTTATTATAATTACATACTATATCAATATAAATTTATATAATATGATATATTATCCACTTATAACATCTAATTACCCAATAATTAAAAATACTTTATTATTATCATTGTTTTGAGTATTAACTATTTAGTTTTCTCATGTATGTCTCCTCATGGATATTATGGTTCTTCTACATAGGTTATAGTTTAATCATATAAAGAATTATATTACTTTTTTTAATATAATATTTATTTACTATATACAAATTTATAATCATTCTTGAAAGGTGGGAAAGGAAAATGAATCACATCGCTTCTTGATGAGGGTAAACCATATGTATGCATGAGCGATGTTATTATTTGTTAATGTGTGGAAAGGTAAGGAAATAGATGTTATATTAAATTTACTAAATAAATGTAATGTCATAATTATCTTATATATTAATTAATTACATCATTATTACTATCCATGTGAGGCAGTGATGCAGAACAAATTACATCGACTCGCGATGCAGTAGTCATCCGTACACACGTGCTTTGGTTATGTTTCCCATTAAATGTAGAAAGAGATATGTTAATATTATACCATAAAAATAAGAATATATATATGTATATGCGATATTCTAGAGTTACTATATTGTAATATTCATTGCATAATAGATGGTGGTAAAAGAATAAGTAAAAAAAGAAAGATCTTCGTTAAGAAGATTATCATACCATAGAGAAACCTCTTTCTAATAAATTTTTATAGACCACATGGTTTGAATTTTGGAAAGAAAAAACTACATATTATAGAAAGTATTTTTGCAGAGAATTTGGACATGTTTTTTGAGCTAAATAGCTCAATAGGTGTGAATTATTGAGAGAATGAGGTTCCCTTTTATAATTGAGGTGATTCTAACACTTGTAATTTTTCAATGTTTTTAAATATTATTAAGTAAATTTATTGTAAAAATGTCCCTTAAATGACTCATATTCGAATTTTAAATGGGTAAGTTCAAAATCCCACAAACCAATTAGGTTTTAGAATATGCTTAGGTCATTTTAAATCCTATATTTTGGTTTAACCCATTCATTAACCATTTTAATCTTTAACCGTGGTAACAAATTTTTCAATTCTAAGGGGTTATAATTTTAATTAAAAGGTAAATACTAGCTCATTAATGGATTAGGAATGAATTTTTAAACTATATAACATTTTAATTTTCTTTATTAGGATTTTATGATTTTTGAATAATATAATAAAATATTATTTTTCATAAAATATCATAAATATCATTATTGATAATATCCATTATTTTTACTATAAATACATTAAGATAAAAAATAATTATAATATAACCTATTTAAAAATAATTTTTAAATTATTATTATCCATATAATTTTTTTAAACTAAAATTTATTTAATTTTTTTTTACCATTATTGTTTTTAAAATAATTTACATGGATTTTTTATTCGGCTTGCACGAGTATTGTGTCAATGTTGTGTAAGATTTTATGGTAATTAAACCATGACTAAAAATTAAGAATAAATAAAGTCATAAAAAAAATTAATCATGTTTAAAATAAAATTTTATATTCATTAATAACATAGTATTATCCCTATTTTAACATATGAATGGAATTAAAATCAAGAGAGTGACAATTTGAAGTTTTCATTACTTAAAATAAAATAAATGTAATTATAAATAAATAACAACACAAAAAATTAAATATATTATAATTTAGGATGGATATGGTTGAATTTATCTTATAAATGTAAATAAAAAAATATTGGGTTTATTTTCATACCTTATCTCATAAATTTAATGGTGTTTTACACATTTACCATTACCGAGATGACAAATATTTACCACAATTACTATTTATAATGTCAAAAAAATAAACGGGTCATATTTACCACATTTTATTCACATGATTTAAAATATGGTATATATTTTTCTATATTCAATCTATATAAGTGGGTAAAATAAATTTTAATATAAATTTATAAAACCTAATGAAAAATTGTTTTAGAAAATTGTGTGTGTAAGCAAAAAAATTAACATATATCAAAATCAAGAATATTTATAACATAAATTGAATTAGTCAGATTATTATAAATCAAATATATCATGTATATTTGAGACCAAATAAACAATATAATGAGGCTTTTAAATTACTTGATGTAAATAAAATAAAAAGGAATATTTGAAAAAACAGTATTTTTCATTATTCAGCGAAAAATCAATCATTTCAGAAAAATCCCAAAATTTAACCCTATTTTATATTGATATGATAATTTAAAGAATTTTTTTTCATTTTATAAAATATAATTTCTAAAATCGATAGAAATTAATTATAATTTCAATGCACAAAATGCAATAAAATCATTTGTGATGAATTAAATGACTGCACTAAATATTGAGTGCTTATTTTATAAGAATTCATAAATACTTTTTTATTGATTATCACCATTATGAATTCATTTTATAATATAGTTACTCATATTCATAATCACCAATTCAATGACTAGGTTATAACGATCACATTTAAATAATAATAGTTTTATAATATATTTCAATTCGGTTAAAGATTGGTGTTGTATGTTAATAAAGATATCAAGATTATTCTTATATTAAACTAAATTTTTAGGGTGTTATAGAAGATTTTTATATCCTTAAATAATAAGAGATAATAGGGACTTACTTTAAATTATGGAGATCAAACACACCTTGGTTCTCCAAATCTACCTTCTAGACTAAAAATTAATTTCACGGAATGCCTAGGAGAATAGGTGAGTTTGGGAGCTTGAGAGGTGAGTAGAAAAGATGTGTGTATGAGGGTGTAAAAATCATTTAAAATTTAATTTTTGATGAATTTAATGCACTTATCATGGTTTTATAAATCATGATTTAAACATGAACCTTCCACTATCTCTAAACTACCCACCTCATATGGTTGGATTGCATAGTTTGAAAAAACATGAACCAATCATGATTTTCCCCCTGCTTTATCCACTCAAATAGTTTCAGTTATAACCCACATGATTTGTAAAAACCATGCACTAACCTTTCACATAGCCAATATCTTTTAAAATCTCTTTTATGGTTTCCAAGTTAAGTTTCATGGTTTCCCCCAACTGTAACCATACCATGCACTCCAAAAAATGCTTCCAAAACACTCCAAAACCATATAGAAACTCTCAAAACACGACCCAAGTATCATATAAGTTCTAAATACATAATAAAATAGGAATTTACCTAAAAAAGTGGGGTTAAAATAACAATAATCTTTAAAACAATTCAATTTGAAGACACAATATTTTCTCAATATAGTTGAGAGACATTGGGAACCACTTGTTGCTGGGGTTAATAACGAGTTGGTGGATCAACATTTGGTGAATTGTGCACATTATTGTTTATATTTTCACAAGGGAATTAAATTTATCATTTACACATGGAACATGGTGATACATTAGTGATTTTGTTATTGAGGGAGGTTTGGATTGATGATTTTTCAACTACTGAGGCTTCTTAGGGATGGGATGAGTTATGGTGGAGAGTATATAATAACCTACGGATTTCAAGGTTATTATTATTTTGTTAAAGTTTTAATTTTTATTATGTATTGGAAGTATTTTTGGTAAACTGGGATTTAGATTAAGAATTAGAGCATTGAGACATCTCTAGGAGATTTTTCTGGATAAGGAATGAAAATTAGGTGATGGTTTGGGTACTCAAGCATGCGTTAGACTAAGATTCATTAGCTTTGCTAAAATGGTATAGCTACAAATATTCGTTCTATTTGGATTATAGTTACACCATGGATAGTGAGAAGCCTATTACATGAAGAAAGTATGACAAGGGATAGACCCTTTTCCCATGGTGGTTACACCGTAACCCTTGGTCGCTCCATACATTTTTCAAGCAAAGGTTCACATCACACCATGACCATCCTTTCTACATAGTTACTTAGGTATAGGTGATTTATATTAAAAGATGTTAAAATAGAAATCTATTGGTTTACCCCCTCAAAATTTGGAGTATAGGAATCATGAGAGTTCAATTATCTAGACCTAACCCTTGTTTTTCTCCCTACAGATTACCATGATAGGGATGTTCTTAAGGGATTTCTAAAGTGGTTAAAGGGATGTTTCTATTCCCTTATCAATCTTATTTAGTTTTACTCATATAAATATAGTTTTTTATATATAAATGTAGTTTTTAGTGTCTATTAAACCATGTAATGGTGGATTCATTTGATAATGATGTGTCATTATTGTGGTTTAGCTAGACGAGATCCCTAAATGTGGTGCTCCCACCATTGGATGCATCAAAAATTCACTACTAGTTTTTTGGTGATTATAACTTTTAAATTTGTTTTGAATAATAAATTATAAATGTTTATAAATAATTATTTGTTTCATATATAATGAGATAAGTTCTTAGGAGTGTGGAATAGAATGGGTATGGCTTAGTAGATCTTGGTATGGGGTTATCTCTAGTATCTAGTTGGGTGGACTCTATGATAAAATTTCATATGTATGTTTTTTACAAGAATTCATGTTTACATAATTTCATGGATTATGTCATAGGTATTTGATATTGAGGGTTCTTGAGGTTGAAGTGGAATGATGGAGTTATACCTCTTATACTTAGAACAAGTTCTATTTAGCACATAGTTAAATCAAAATCACTAGATGACTATGTCTCTAGGGGAAAATGCATTAGTTAGGTTGATTTAAGGACTTAGGTGTGTCTCATAGAAAGACTGGTGATTTAGAGTAGCCTACGTTCGGTTCCAAGGATTAGTGGGATGGAATGAAGGGATTGAGACCAAGTTATGATGTGTGAGATGACCATACATATCACGAGTGACTGGGAAGTCTCTCTCAATGAAGAAAAATAGTCTTGGTGTATGTGGATAATAAGATAAGTCCTCCAAAAATTGACAAGTTCAATGGATAGGGGATTCCTCCATGTTATAGGATGAGTGGGATCAATTAAGATATGTGATATGCGACCCATGTGCGGGTCATGGTTACGTATTGGGGTTTGGAATCAGGTTTCCTAGGCCCTTAGAGCATGGAAACTTAGGGTATTACTTAAGTAGTGGGAGAAGAAGTGATGAGGGGTTTTGAGATGGCTGGATCAGGTTTTAAGGTCTAGGTTAGAGGAGCCTATGGGCTATGATTCCACCAAGGGTTGATATAACTAAGATATTTCAGTTGAGATGGTGAGCTTGTGTGATATACTACGTTCCCTTCTTGAGTCTAATGTGCATGTTATGGGTGAAAGAATTTAATGTGGGAGTTAAAAAATGATCATAGACATGCCTTAAATGAGAATACACTGCCATGAATTCCATGAGAATGATGGGTCCCTAGTGTGCATGATGTCTGGGCATACCCTGAGCGATAATATATAACTATAGTCATGTATGTATTCACATTGTATGAGAGGGTGTAGTTATGGACATTTATTTGAGTGAGAAATATTGGGATAGATTATTAGAAAACCTTGAGAGAAAAGTCTAGTCCGACTTTTAAGTTATGTGAGGCATAAACGATGGAACCAACCTTGAGTGACAATGTAGTATGTTTGGATGTGGATGAATTACCCATCCTTGAGTGGAAAGGTAGAAGCCGAGATTTATGGAATCCCTCGATTGAGTAACAAGGGTTGGTTTCGGACATAGACATAAGACCTTACACTATTTCTTCAGGTAGTGGCCGAGGCCTGTGGGTACCCTACCATGAGTTTATAGACATGGGATAAATTTTTGGTTATGAGGAGATGATTCGAATCCAGTATGGTTCGAAAGCTTGTATGGTTGGGTGTTATGATATCTTGGTAAGTAGATGGTGACCCAATATGCTTGTGTAACTCTTCAGGAGCCATAATGGCCCATTTCGAACACATCATCCTGTTGAAAATGATTTTTATTTCTTCATGAATAAAAACACATATTAGGGAATATATTAGGGGTTCTTGGTGAGACCCTACTAAGTTATATGATCACACCCTTCACATGCATGTTGGTGCATGTGCATACCTTATATTTGCATTCATCTCAGATAACAAGATTTACATTGTGTGAGGCTAGGAAAACTCAACAGGTATATGAATAAAATATTATTGAGGACCAAGGATGTAATGGGTTCAGTGTGTATATTTTTTTAATTTTGAATATGTGATCTGTATAGTGATAAATCAGTTGAAATAGACAACAATATGACTTCCATATGGAATTTTTCATAACATTATGTTTATTTTTTTAATGTATTATCTAATTATGATATAGATGTTTTGGTTATTTTATTCTATTATATGAATCCAATTTGAGGGTATAGTCTCCCCATTATATGGATTAGGCCCTCATAACTAGTCAAATGCCTCTGGTATACAAGGAGGTGCGCTTGAGTTCACACAACCCTTTGACGTAGATAGGTGTTATAGGATAGGGTGTTAAACTATATTTGAGTCTATCAAAAGAATTCATGCATGATTCATCAAACAAAAAATTAGTATAATTATTGATCAGGTTGTTTAGAGGTAAAATATTTTTTTTAATTCTCGGATAAGTCTTCTATAAAATCCAACATGTCCTAGAATTGATCTAACATTTTTCATAGTAGTGTGGTAAGGCGGTATTGAAATGATATCAAACTTTTTCTTACCCACTTAAATTTATTTATTATAAATTATGAACCCAATACATTACCTTTCTCCACCATGAAATGTCACTTTTCAAAATTTTAAACCAAGTTATTTTAAATGAATTTCACAATTTTTTTTATAATTTTCAAGATATATTTCAAAAGACACTCCATTAAATATAAAAACATCAAGGAATACCTCAAGTTATCTTTAAATACAAAATAGAATACACTTACTATATAGCATTGAATAGTACCTACGAAATTGCATAACAAAATAGTAATGATTCATATTGAAAATATACTAATATGATAGGTGAGTGTAGTTCTTTATTGATCATTTTGTGCCATGGAGACCTATAAATAACCATAAAACTCATCAAGAAAGAAATAATAATCATTCCAAGATATCATTTTTAATATTTAATCTAAAAATAGAATGGGTAATTGGTATTTTTGGGTCTCATTTTTTAGTTTTTTTCAATCAATATAGACCCTCCTTCAATTTTCAATCATATGGGTTAGTTGTTCATTTTTTCATTTTTGAAAATGGTAAATCAAGTATTTTTAGTTTGAATCAAAATGGGACTCACCCAATGAGATTATGAAATGAAATATATAATAAGAGCTCTCAACAATATTTAAATATCATTTTTTTTTCAACTTCTATTAGGGTTGGATTGAGCCTTATTAAGGTCTATCTCAAGGTTTTGAATCATCCTCAAGGAGGATACAATGTGAAAAAATTATGGGACTATTTCTAAGAATGTATCCTAATGACCAACCTATAGCCTTAGTATTATGTTTCAAAATGGTTGATAGTTGGTTCTATTGATTTGGTACTAAAATTTTCTAAATTATTACAAATATTTTCTGATTTTGTTTAAGAAATGAATATTTTTGGTTATAAGGAAGTATATTAAATTGTATTTTAGGTCGGTGTTCTTATGATGGTTACAAATTAGTCTCATTGAAATTTTCAACCTACATGTGAAAAGTATATGTATCAATAATATATTAATATAAATCATTGAAGTAATATTTATCTATCTCCTCAAACTGATCACTATAAAAATTTGGTTCCACATTTATATCTTTTAAAAAAATAGAATAATCATAAAGATTCAATGACTATTAGAATACACCAAGTTTTATTATTTGATAATAAATTTCAATTTCTTCCTCTACGACAAAAGGATTTTTAGAATTAGTCAAGTTGAAAATAGAATGATCTTCTTGAGGATGTTTTACTGAATCAAGAATACTAAAATTATCAGTTTATTATCTAATTAACATTAAAAGTGTTCCTTCATAAACATTTAGTATGTTTATATAATTTTTTATAAATGGTCAACCTAAGATTATTAGAGAATGATATGTACTTTTTCATTATTCCACATTTAGGATATAAGAATTAATATGGAATAGTATGCCTTTTACTCTTACTAGTATATCCTCCAAGACTCATACTGGGTAGGAAATGGATTGGTCGGATAGTTGTACTACAACTATAGTTGTATTATGTTCTCTTACCAACATGGAACAAAAAACCAAACAAGTAATAATATTTTTCAAAGATACTATATCATAAACCACATTCATAAAAGTAAATTTTCCTATAGTGTATGAGATAGGAAAGTACCCGACTCGTGGAATTTACTTGGTATTTATGGATTTATTACTGAAGAAATGTTTCTACATAGAATTGATTTTCATTTCATTATTTTTTTTAATTTCATGGTACATATCATGTTAAGAAACGTTTCATACCATGGAATTTGATTTATTATATCTAGTAAAGGGATGTTGATTTCTACCATATTGAAGGTATCCAATACTTCTTATTGTAATACCACTTCACATGTTCTCTTAGATGGGGTCATTATTAAAGGGATGGGAGGTTGGGGTTCAAGAAAATCCTCTATAATAGTCTTTTCATTATCATTGATCACTGATAAAAACTCTATAGACACCTACACTTATTTTTTACTTAACATCCATTTCCAAATTCAGATTCTAGTGGTTATTCATCACCAATATTAAGTTCTCTACTACTTCTTAATGAAATAGAAATTACATTTCACTTAGGGTTTAGAATTTATTGGGTATGATGTTTACATGAACCATGATTTACCAATGTGTTAAAAGTAGAAATAATTTTTCAATACCAACCAATAAACTACTTATTTTTTGATCAATGAGTTGTAAGGGTAGATTTTTAGTTACTTTGGGACTCCACTAACTATATTAGAATGTCTTATATAAAGGTACTTTCACCCCATTCATGATGATGGTAGTTTATACAGGGTAAAGAGCTATTTATCTATAATGGTGGTGGCTTGTAAGACTATTGAAAGATATATTGGTAGGGTGGAATTGATGGATGATTAATTCTATATTTATATTGAATGGTTGATTAATCTTTGAATCCTTGCCTTCTTGGTTGTTTTTGTACTACCTCTAGTATATGGATTCACAATTTTTTTCCTCTTTCACTCAATGGAATCCATCTCTGAAATTATCTAGGGAGTGTAATAGTTGGAAGACTATTAGGGGTGTGGGTGAAAATGCTTCATGAACTTTTTTTAGTGAAAATATTCTTATAATATAGATTAGCTTTTCAATTTTAGTTTCATGTAAAGGGGAGTAAGAACTTTTCACCTCATGAAATCTTGTAGTAGTAGACCTTGTATCGTATTGTTGAGTGTTCTTTGAAATTTTTTCTATTAGTTATCTAGATTTATCAGGTAGTTTTTCTTGAAATTATTCTCTTGAGGAATCATCAAAAAAATTATTAGAATTGTCTAATAGTACTTGATAAAATAACATCAAAAAGTGATGGTCTTAAAATAGTTGAAGTGGATAAGATGTGAGCAACATCTTGAATCACTCCCAAAACTCACATAGAGTATCTCGACTAACTTCCTTGATTCTATATATCTCATTCAACATATGGGTACTTATTAATGTAGGAAAACATTTTTAAATTAAGGCTCTATAGATCTGATACTAATTGGAAACTTTTTAGGATGCAGGTTGTATATTCAATACTTGGCTAATCCACTTAGGGATAATGAAGATACCTTCCCATTTATTTTAGTATATAGGACTCCTATGGGTTTTAATTTATTAAACACAATACCAAATTTATTCAGATTTATGTTGGGGCCCTCTTCTACGAATTCATGAAAGTTATGTAGAAATTGGATGATTCTAGGTTTGAGTTTTGAATGATATTGGTTATTTGGTTGTAACATATGATTATTATTATTATTATTTAAATTTAGTGTTCACCATTCTCTTAGTGGTACATTCATTTGATCCAAGTTATCTCTCATATTTTAACTTATAAAACAAACTCTAGATGAAGTATAAGAAGAGGATGTAGATTTTATTAATGGGATCATGTCAAAAAATATATCCACTTGTTAAATGATTATGAAATTTTTAACTACAGACATTAAAGTTCTATCAAAATTTGGATCAAAGACAAATAGTTGATTAGAAATAGACCATGTTATATATCAAAAACATATAAAAAAACTATAACAAAAGAAAAAAATTATCCTTCCTCCCCGTAAACAACACCACATTAATGCAGTAGATATCATGGGCCTCATAGAAAACAATTTTTGTACCCAAGTAGATATAGTGAATGTAAGACTCAAGTTTTCTCTAGAGATTAAGGAGTTTTTACTACGAATTTCTTGTTTTGTTGATTTGATTTGATGAGAAATAATAATATTTTTTGTTATTTAAGCTAAGAAAAATGGGTTTTTATTCCATTTTAAAAAAAATGAATTAACCTCAAAAATTACCACACTTACTTATTAAATCATTATTCACTCGATTTAACTATCCTACTCTCTATCTCTATCTTATTAGCTAAAATCTTGAATGATCATCCTCAAATAGTAATTTTTGATTAAATAGGGAAATGTAATAATCACTAAATTCTCTACTCATACCTATCCTAGTGATCAAATTACTTTGATCAATCCGTAAAATAACATAACTTCCATTTTTTGTGAATTTATTTATGTTTATAAGTCATGTGTTTCAAAACTAAAAAAGGAAGAAGAATTAAAGTTCCAAGAGGAAGGGAAACCTCCTCTTATCTAAGAAAAAAATACATCTATAAAGTTCAAGAAAAGGTATTTAAGAATATAATTCATTAATAGGGGTGGGGGAAATATTCTTGAATTGAACATTATGGGTCCAATATTCCATCATTGGAGTAGAATTATAGTAGAAATAATAAAATTAACTTCCAAAGAATAAGAACCCTTTATTAATTGACTAATCCTCACATTATAGTGAGACACATCTCCCTTTATAGAAGACATGGGAATGTTCAAGAGTGAATTTTTAATCTCATATAGAATTATCACACCTTGATAAGATTTATATCCTATGTCATTGGCACAAAACTCCTTCTATTTATTGATCAATTACAATATTCCCATGATGAATTCAAAATCCTATTGGGTTTTAATTCCCATATCTTATATTCTATGATGGATTTTATGTATAGTGACCCAATAATTTACACAAATTAGTACATGATTTTAAGCATAATTCAATATAAAATTACAAGTCAATGATTGTAAAATACAGTGTCTTAGAGATTAGGTATATAATTAAATATCTTGATTACAAAATAAGAAAATATTTTATTTTATATCCATAAATAGATCCTAAATTACTTTGAGCCATTACATAAGAATAGGATAACCTAGGGAAAACATGAAAAAGGGATGATCTAAAATCCTAGTAAGGGAATAAACATTAGAATAAATCTTAGTAAATGTGTTTAGAAGTCATAAGATAATGATATAAAAAGGTGTGGATCATGATTAAATATAAGGAATCATGTAATCATGGATTAATATCAATGTGGAAAAAACATAAAAAAATAATTTTCATGATTCAAGGCTTGTTTCACATATAAGAGCATGAGTCAAGGATAGCCACCACGACCGTTGCACATGGAGCATGAGTCAAGTCTAAACACCAAGATCGTTGCACAGAATGTCTCATGAGACTAAACATTACCCAATGAATTTGAGCGGTATCTTAGTACACCCATCATAAAATGTTCATGAATATGTGTTCTACATGAATAATCATACCAAAGGAATCAGACATAACTGTAAGGGTTACCCATGTAAAGAATTGGGTATTATAATCATATCATAAAGCATAATAAATGGGAGTATCAAGAATGTGTCCATGAAAGAAATAAATTAAATCAGACTTGGACATTAATAAAGAAAAATTGTCATAGATCATGATTATTGATTTAAAAATTAAGTGATAACATGTAAAATGTTTATTTAAGAATCATTATAATTAAAACATTTGAGTGTGGTGTACGAACCATATTAAAGAGAATTAAAACCAGAAAAGGAATTAATATTTTACATAAAACCAGAAGTGAACCAATAAAGTTTTTATAATAGAATGAGTGATTTTATAAAAATAAAGGTGGATTAAAAAATATTATATAGTGAATGAAAATTGGGTAAGAATTCAAGAAGTTCCCTTAAATCAGGCTTACTTAGCAGAAATAACTGTGAAGGAAAACTTTTAAAAATGTGTATATCCTTGAAAAATCAGGATGAAGGGATCTTCATACATGAGTTTGAAATATATAAAAAACATTAATAATATGTACATAAAAATAAAACATCATTTTATATGGGTAAAAATAGAGAAATATTTACCTGAAGGAATAATGGAGGTTTGGGCAGAATCCCTTACCTCAATTCTGAAGGTGTCATTTACTTGATCTTAATGTCCTGGATAATCAAATTAGAATCATTAATTAATAATTACTAAACCATTTATACATTTATTTTATTTATTAATTTTATTTAGTTCATTTATGGCATTTTTTATTTATTAAGAGGTTTAATTTCACTATTTAGGAGTGTTGGTTTCTTGAGTTTTCATGATCAGTGTACTTGTATACATGTATGAAAGGTCATGTAAATTGGAAAAAATTATCCATAATTGAAATTATATTTTATTACTAATATTTATGTGGTAAAATGGGTCTTATATATCATTTGGTTTAATGTCATGATGTTGAATCATTATATAAATAGTTAATGATAATCGTTTGGGTTTATTTTTTGGGGTTTTCTATCACAACAAACTCATTTTTTTTTGTAATTTAATATCATGTGTAAAAAATGATTCCAAAAAACTACATAAGATATAATACAAATATTATAATATTTTTAAACCATAAAAATGGTTTCATTACCATACTTGAAGATGGTAATGGAAATTGGAAACTTCATAATCCTTGAATGTGATAAATTAACACATCACAAACGATGTTTCCTATTTTTTTTCAAAAGGAAGAAGAATTTTAGATGATGATTAATTATTCCATTTGAATAACACAATTACAATATATTTAAGGTATTTTAGTTATCATACCATTTTTAAGAGAGTAAGTGATGAGGAGAAAATAAAATAAAGGAACTTGAATAGAAATTAAATGAAAAGGAAGAGGGGTTTACATCTTGATTCCTTCATCTTGAGAACCTCCTTAGGGGACTAGTTTTGTTATTTTGCTAAGAAAAGCTCTTGTATATGGTGGAAGGTCCTGGGAGGATATTTGAGTAGAATTTTGACAAGTCTCAGAGCATTAGAGGTTTAAGGAGAAGGGGTGGGGAGGGGTGGGTTTTATAGTGGTGGAGAGGGGTGTTATCTCATTATTTAATTCATTAGTTTATTATTTTTTTAAGAAAAATAATAGTGTTGATACATGAGACTAAATATAGTAATATGATCATTAGAGTTCTAACTAATGGTTATTATATCAATAATGACTCAAGGAATAGTGTTTTTAACTTATAATGTATAAATACCACAAATTACCATATTTCACTATTCACAAAAATTCAAGTATTTCGAAAAAATCCCAAAAATTCACCGTAAACATTTGTCAACGTATAGAATTAAAAAATGAACTCAATTTTATGAAAATATTTTTTTATATATGTGAAATTTAATTTTCTTATTAGAACTATAATTTTCATGAAAAATACAGATTTTAAAATTACAACTAATTTTATAAAAAATTCTAAATTTAACCAAGGTCTCATAAAATTATATAATAATAATAATACATTAATATAATAATTTAGGGAAAAAATTCTTTTAAATTATTTAATTATTCATTAAATTGTATGTAAATATTTATGACTTACAAAAATACTAAAACTTAATGAATAATTTTTAAAATATTTATTAACTTATTCTATGATATAATTATATCATATTTTCAATTATAAGATGGATAAATTTTATTTATACTATCATTTCTGAGGTTACTATTCAATTGACTATTTTTTTATTCATAAGGTTCATATTACAATTAAAAAGGTTAATTTACTATTTCATCAGTATGTGTTCCTTAACTTCTAGAAATACCTTTTATTTCATTAATTCGTCATTTATAAAGTTTTTATTGTTTTTAAAATGTGATTTTAGGTGATTATACAATATGATATAATTATAAGAAGGGAATTTATTTGTTTAAATTTTTGGGTCGTTACATTCTTCCCCCCTTAAGAAATTTTCCCTCAAAATTTCATTTTACATTATACATTGAAAAAGGGTGTGGGTACTTTTCCTTAATCACTTCATTGGGTTCCCATGTCACCTCTTTATACCAATGTTTCTACCGTAGTACTTTGACCAGGTGTTTAGTCTTTCTATATAGAACATTATCTCTATGATCCAAGATCTTTACTAGATACTCTTCATAAGAAAGATCATTCTCCAACTGTACCACCTCTAAATTAAATACATGTTAGGGATATGGTATGTAATTTTTGAAGAGGGATACGTGGAATACATCATTTACTTGAGACATGGTCAGTGTAAGTGCTAGTTTATAGGCCATAACTTTGAAATGATCAAGTATTTATAAGGGCCCGATGTACGTATGAATTAACTCCCATTTCTTCCCAAATCTCATGATCCTCTTCCATGGAGATATGTAAAGGAATACCATGTGTCCAACTTTAAACTAAAGGTCTTGTCGAAGACTATATGTAGAGATATTTTATCAAATTCAGGATTTTTTGATGTTCTACTCAATGGTTTTCACCTTCTCCACCATTTTGTCAACCATTTCAAATCCTAACAACTTATGTTCACTGACTTCATCCCACCATGTTGGTCTTACACACCTTTTCCCATAAAGGGATTCATATAGATCCATTCAGATGCCTGATTAGAAACTGTTGTTGTAAGAGAACTCAACTAGAGGTATATATTGGTCCAATCTTCCTTTTAAGTCCATATAAAATTCTATCAACATGTCTTCTATTGTTTTAATAGTTCTCTTAGACTGGACATCAGTTTGATGTTGATAGGCCATACTAAAGTTCATCACAGTGCTTTGATCACATTGGAAACATTTCAAGAATGTTTATGTGAATCTAAGATCTGGATTAGATATAATTGATAATGGAACTCCATGAATCCTTACCATGTTTTTGATATATATTCTTGCAAGTAGATCTAGTGATATGTCCTAAAAAAATTGTGATAAAGTGAGAAATATTTGTAATACGATCCACAATAACCAATATAGCATTATTTCCTCTGGATGTATTTGGAAGTCCATTAACTAAGGTAATGGTGATGTTTTCCCATTTCCATGTTGGTATGGGTAATGGTGGAATAATACCTTTAGTATTTTTCCTTTCAACCATAAATTACTAAGATAACAGACAATTTGATGTATATTTAGTGATATCATTTTTCATATTGTCCCACCAAAAGTTCTCCTAGAGATCACAATACATCTTTGTGCTCCCCAGGTGAATAGATTATGTTGAGATATCTGTGTCATTAAGAAGATCATTCTTTATATATCAATTTGATGGTACACATAGCTGGCCCCACATTGCTAATCAAACTAGTCATCTATTTGAGTAAGAGGATAATTTTGATTTATCGTGATTTTTTTGAGTTCATGATAATCGGTTCCAAGGTTTATTGATCCATCCTTCTTCTTGAAAAAGAGGACTAGTGCACCCAAAGGTGAAGCACTCGAGCATATACAACCCTTGTCCAGATTCTCCTATAACTACTTCGTTAGTTCTTCCAACTCATTTCTGGCCATTCTATAAGGTTTCTTTTATATAGGAAGATATATAAGAATAAAATCAATTGATAACTCAACGTCTGGATTAAGCGGAAGACTAGGAAATTATTTAGGGAATACATCAGTGTAATCCCTTACGATGGGCATGTCTTCGAGCATGATCATCTCATTTGTCTCATCCATTTGAGCAAGATATGTTTTCTTATAAAGAAGTAATATCCATACATGATATTATGATTCTAAAGAATATTAATCTTCCTTATTAAACATTTAATGAATTGGAGGATGCTTTAGGATATGAATAGTGATCTCCCTTTCCCAATAGTCGATTCTGGATTTATATAAAGATATCCAATCCATTCCCAAAATATCATCAAACTATACCAAAGAATGTAAAACATGATTTTGATAGAGGTTCATTACACAAACATTAACCAGGGAGTACTTATGTACTATGGATGCATTAACTTACCCATTAGATATTCTCATGGATAAGTAAACTTCTATATTTTGAGGTGGTTTTTAAATAGTTCTACTAAACTTGAAAGATATGAAAGAATACATAGAACCAAAACCAAATAATACATTCACTATTCTAGATTGAATAACTAGTATACCAATCACAACATCATTTTACGAATCCACCTTAGCAGTAGTGATAACATATTCCCTTCCCTATTTCCTTGAAGGTTGTTGTTTATTTCCTCTGAAAACCCTAGGCTTAGGGAATTGATTTACAAAATGCCCATGTTTCTTCTAGTTGAAACACTACACTATATGCTAAGTGTTGACCTAAACCTTTCTTTATTCTTCCAAATTTTTGGAATTCTTTATTTCCTTTTAACAGCTCCTAGCCAGATGCCCCATTATTCTACATTTGAAGTATTTCCTTGTTCTCTTTAGACTGTTCGTAGGATGATTCTTCCAATAATTTTGAAATGTGGGATATTAAGTATTCTTTTCACCATGGTATTTGATTTCTAATCCACCCATATTAGATTACATTTTCCATTTTTTTCATCCATTCCATGAGACCATTGAGGGTATCTGATCTCCATTTCAACCTTAAGGGAACAAAATACAATCTTCTCAAAACAGTCGAAGTCTAGAGTCACCAATGAATTTAATAGACCTGAATTTAGTCCTCTAAATAAGAGATCCACATTTCATCAAATGTTCATGATGAAGCTGAAGGCCTATCTTAAAAACCTTGTAATGATTACTTTATATGCCCTAATATTCTCATCCTTCTTCTTTTTATGTCCAAGGAACTCTCTCCCCATATTTAGATGGAGGGCTCATGGAAAATATTTATTGAATTTTTTCTTGTATTCCTTCCAATCCATGGAGTAAATTTCTTCCGTGGACTTTATATTTTTGATAAGTTTCCACCATTTATTAGCTTCCCTATCAAAATTACACTCCGCCAGCAAAACTTTATCTTCTTTTTAACATTGGAGGATAGATAATATCTTTTTAAAGGAGTTAATCTATTATTCCCCGAGGAGGGGATTAGAAGATCTAATAAATATGGGAGGCCTTTTATATATAAAGGATTCGATGGAAACATTATATTTCTTTATAGAAGGAGGTAACTCCACACAATTCAAGTTATTATTAATAACATGATCCAGCTGATCAAGTACTATTAGAAAGCATTGAGCACCCATTCCCATTATATTTGGCATATCATTAGGGAAATCATCACATTTATTATCACATTGATTTTCTAGAACATTTTCTTCTATTTCCCTCCATTAACTACGAAAATAAAGTGAAATTATGGGTCTTGAATACATATCTAATAATCATAAAAAGTTAACTTAAAACAAAATAGGATAAAATCTTAATGAAAATGTATATCCTAATTTGTGATTCCATAGGTTTGAATCTAGGTTATCTATGATATGTTTCCAAACATATATTCTTATGGGAATTTTCTTTGTTCCCTTAAAAATGGTTTGCACTGAGCTTATGAATTTACCAAAGCATATCCCATGAGCATTTAAAAATAGGTGTTCAATAAGGCCTGTTGTTGTATACCAGGTTACCCTAAGTCAGGCCTGAAACATCTTATTGGATTTTTTACTCCTAGGTATATCTGTTGTAGAACCATATACACTTGTATTATCTGGATAAGTATTTATTTTATTAATACACCACTTACTCCTTACATACAAACATTTTGGGATGTTTTCTTAGACTTTGTATTATCCCTATGGTTCTAACTAAAGATCCATATTACTAATCACCAGAAATAACTAAACATTTATTCCTCTGATACCAACTATATATACCAAATACTTTTCATTACATGTTTTTAAGAATAATTAAACATCAAATTACAAGAAAAGGATTGTAAAGTCTAGTGTCTTGGATATTAGGTACATAATTAAACATAATTTTTAAAAAATAAGAACATATTTTATTTAATCTTCATAAAGAGATCCTAAATTACTTTGAGCCCATACACTATTATAGGATAACATATAGATAACATGAATAAGGTGATGAGAGAAAATACATGTAAGGGAATTAATATAAGAACAAATCTTAGAACACGGGTTATAAAGCATAATATAATGATATAAAAAGGCATGAAACATGATTTAATATAAAGAATAATATCATGGAATCATATAATCATGGATACATAGTAATGCGGTAGATACATAAAACATTAATTTAGAATGATTTAAGCCACCTTACATATATAAGAGCACAAGTCAAGGATAACCACCAAGACTGTTGCACATGTTGCACGAGTCAAGGATAACCACCAAAACCATTGCACATAACCTCTCATGAGACTAAACATTACCCAATGAATTTGAGAACATTCTAGGAGCACCAATTATAACATGTTCATGAATATTTTTTCCTCATGAAGAATCACAAATAAAGAATCAAACATAAACAAAACGGTTACGCATGGAAAAAATTGGGTGTCATAGTCATGTCATAAAGAATAATAAATGAAAATATCAAAAACATTTCCATGAATAAAAGTAATTAAATAATACATGTACATTAATAAATTAAAATAGGAACTGATCATGATTAACTATGTTGATCTTAAGTGATAACATGTAAAAAGTTTTTTAAGAAACATTATAATTAAAACATTTTAGTGCGATTTAAGAAAAATTTTAACGTGAATTTAAATAAGAAAAGGGAATAATATTTTATATTAAAAAAAGTGAAACAAAAAAGTTTTCATAATAAAATTATTGATTTCAGAAAACAATTGGTAGCTTCAAACATATTATAAATTACACTTGAAATTATGTAAGAATTAAATAAGTTCCCTTAAATCGGGCTTGCTTACCGAGAATAATTTAGTAGGAAACCTTTTTAAAAACTTGTATATCCCCAAAAATATAGATTAATAGATCTTGATACATGAGTTTGGAAAATATACAAAAAATTTAGAAAATTTCCATAAAAATAAAAGAGAATTTCTTCTGGGTTAAAAGGGAGATAAAGTATCCTGAAGGAATAATGGAGGTTCAGGTAAAATCCATTATCTCAATTCCGAAAGTGTTCTTCACTTGATCTTAATGTACTATATAGTAAAATTAGATTGATTAATTAATAATATACATGTATTTTATTTAGTATTAAAATTTTAAGTTCATTTATGGCTTTTTTGATGGGCTAACGGGTTTAATTTCATCATTTAGGAGTGTTGGTTTACTTGGTTTTCATGATCGATTTACAAGTATACATGTATGAAAGATCATGTGAAGTGGGGGTAATTAGAAATAATTAAAATTATAAATTATAAATTATATTTAATAGGTTATATTTTTCTTATATATCATTTGTTTTTATGGAATGACGATGAATGATTAGATTAATAGTTAATGATAATCGTTTGGGTTTATTTTGGTGGTTTTCGATCACAACAAACTCATTTAGTTTTTTAAATTAATATCATGTGTAAAAAATGATTCTAGAGAATTAAATAACATATAATAAATATAATATAATCTGGGTAAACCAAAAAAATGGTTTAATGACCATCCTCGAAGATGGTAAGGGAAATTGAATACTTTTTCATCCATGATTGTGATAAATTAACACATCACGAATGATGTTTTTCATTTTTAGTGTAAAATGAGGGGTAAAGAGGGGTGATGATGAATTTTTATATTGGAATAAAAACTATATTATATGTAAGGTAATGACGTTTTCATACCATTCGGAATAGGGTAGGTGAGGAGAGAAAAAGAAAAGAAATGAACTCTTAAAGAAATTAAAATAAAAGGAAGAGGGTTTTACCTCTTAATTCCTTCTTATTGAGAACGTCCTTAGGGGATTGGTTTGGGTATTTTGTAATGAAAAAAATATCCTAGATGTGCTGGAGGATATTGGGAGGATATTATAGTATAATTTAGAAAAGGCTAAAGGCTTGAGAGGTGTGAGGAGAAGATGTGGTGAGGGGTGGTATTTACAGTGGAGGAGAGGGGTGTTTTCTCATTTTTTTAATTTAGTAGTTTATTATGTTTCTCAAGAAAATTAATAGTGTGGATTTATGAAACTAAATTCAGTAATAATATCATTTTAGTTTGACCTAATGGTCCTTACATCAACGATGACTCTAGTAATAGTATATTTAACTTATAATATATAAATACCATAAATTACCATATTTCACTAATCACCAAAATTCAAATATTTTAGAAAAATCCCAAAAAATTTCCATAACCATATTTTATGTGTTGAATTAAACAATTAACTCCATTTTATGACAATAATTTACTAAATATGATATTTTTTTTATTAAAATCATAATTTACATGAAAAATATAAATTTTAAAATTATACTTGATTTTATAACAATTTGTAAAATTAAATAAGGTCTCATAAAATTATTTTATAATCATAAGACATAAAATTACAATTTTATTAATAAATTTTACGAAAATAATATTTCTTTTAAATTATTAAATTTGTCATAAAATTGTAATTAAATATTTTTGGCTTACAAAAATTCCAACACTTAATTAATAATTTTGAAAATATTTATTTAATTATCCTATGATATTATTATATCATGATGTCACTAATAAGATGGATAAATTTATTTATACTGTCATTGGTGATGTAACTATTCAATTGGTTTTTTACTATTCATAAGGGTCACATTACTATTCCAAAGGTCAAGTTACTATTTCAATGGTATTTGTTCGTTAACTTATATAAAAACATTTTCATTCATTAATTCATCATTTTTAAGGATTTTATTTTGTTAAAAATTATATTTAATGTAATTATACTATATAAAACAATTATAAGAATGGAATTTCATTGGTAAAAGTTTTGGTTCATTAAATTATGTGTAAATATTAACGATCCAAAATATTATTAAGGAGTTTTTAAAAGACTCCCACATTCAAAATTCCTTCCCACAATATTCAAATTCTTATCTTATTGGATGATCACCAAGTAGAATCCTGAGACAATCTTACCCAATTTGGATAAATGATAGGAATATAATTTTATTTAATACATAACTAATTTATTTGGAGAAATCCATATTTTAATTACCTTTTCTTCAGATTTTGGAAAAGGTAAACTATATTATGTATCCAAAACATTGGAAAAGAATATTTCACATATTTACATCTTCATATTTTACAAAATATTTTATCTTAAATATCATTCTTCCCACTAGGATAATATTTTACATATCACCCTTCTAGGGAGAAATTTTATAATGTATTAGCTATCAGATATTTTCACAATGTTGAAAATGTTACCCAGCCTCTATGACATAGATAAATTAGCATACAAATAAAATATTTTGGAAAATTTATTTTAGGTATATGTCTATTCCTTATAATTTAAAAAATAAAATATATTATGCACCCCCTCTATCTATAAAATTTTTATGTATTAACCTTTAGGTATCCTTTTGGATTTTCAAATATTATTCTATGTGTCACTTTTATTGGGAGAAAATATGTTACACATGGTCTTTTCTCATTTTTCAAAAATGATAAGAATGTGAGGCCTAAATTATTCCACTTCAAACACTGCATTTATAAAATTAAGATCTTATAAAACATCATATATCAATAGTTACTCCAGTAAAAAAGAAAATATATCAAATATATTAGCATTTTCACCTAAAAAAATATAATACACATCCTTTGCTGAAGGAAATCAACTTGTATAATTCTTCCATTTGTACATTTTTCCAATTTAACAATTGGATGATCATATACATCCACTAATTAAGCTTAGAATATGTTACATATCAAGAAAATTTCCATTTTCTTCTTTGATTAATAACTTATAGAGTTTTAGTCTTATTCCCATCATTTTCTAGTCCAACTGCTTATGGAAATCATGGAACATAATAATTTGGTGTTTGATTTATCCCAAAAATTACAAAATGATTTAATCACTAAAAAAATGAACACAATCCTATTTTTAGTGTAATCACAAATTCAAAAAGTTTAACAGATTCAAAAAATATATTCTAAATTAAAGGAAAATAAAGTAGGTAATTATATAATTCCAAAAAAAAATATTTTTTTTGGCTTGGTAAAATTGTGATTATAAAATCACATGGAGTGGAAATATTAATTTTTTTAGATTGAGATGATTGATTAAAATCCCTCCTGTAATAGTCCTTATAGAAGGAATTGGGCACTAAATTAATTTAGAGACAGATGTACCATACTTAGACTAATTGGAAGCCTAAGTGTAATATTTTGGGTTTAATGTATATTCACTATGTATTCATCATTATTTTTACAGGATCAAGGGATAGTAATATTGCATTAATAGAGTTTACCTATGAAAATAGTTATTAGGATTTTATCTAGATGAAACCCTTTAAGGTACTTTAAGAAAAGATATGAAAATATACTATGTTATGGATAGAGGTAGGTGTGTAATTTTTAATTGGATTGATTCATGTGTAGGATACCTCATATAATATAAAATTATCACGAAGAAGGTTATTAATTTACCTTAGTATGAATTGTTCATTAACATTCTGATGATGTCAACCTATAGAGTTAAATACGGATGACCAAGTATATTAGACAGTTACTCCTATATTGAGGCACAAAAGTATTTAGAGATTAGGGGAGTTAGAGTCAAGAATCATTGGTCCATTCATGGTTTTTTAGAGGATTGAGATAATAACATATTGATTAGATATTTCTCAGAGATATAATGTGGTTCATGATTTATTTTATATATCTCATATTTAGAAATTTAATCCATTCGCCTCACATGTGGTCATAATTGATGCTGTTGAGTTACAAGATAAAAAATAATTTGATGAATGACCTATAAATATAGATAACAGAAATAAAATGATAATTTTAGGGATGATGATACCCCTATTACATGTGTGATGCGAGTATAGATGTGTCAAAGTGGAATCTGGTGAGTGATAGGTTGACATTCCAATATAGTGGATGAATATTTTTGTTTTCAAAGGCTTAGTGATGCATGTCGAGGATGATACGATATATGGTCAGAAGTTTTTAATGACCCTCAGTTATTGAGTAATGAATTTGATCAAAATACTTTCAAATAATGAATATTTTGGGGGTTTTATAATATTATAGTGGTTACTGAAGGAAAAGAATTAGTATTAGAGAGAAAAATTATGATGATACAAAAATTTCAAGGATGAATGATATCATTGAGTACCTAGGGTTTTGGTACCAATTACCTGGTGTCATAAAAAAAGAGGGTGGGGGGGGGGTAGGCCTTAGGGGCCCTCAACTATTACTGGACCCAGACCGAGTGGTAGGAAATATATTTAGTACTCAATGTACTCTAATAAAAACTTTATAAATTTAAATTTAAATTAATTTAATAATTTATAAAGTTATAAAATTCCCATCCTCCCCATCTCTTAGATAGGAATGATAACCCACCTTCCATTATCTATTTCTTCTCTTCCCTAGAAGATATCTTCTCTATTAGAGATCCAATTGAAGTGTCATCTATCCCATTGGATCACTAGAAGTAACAATAAACTATTCCTTATATATATTAATGTGTCCTCTCATTGTTTAACTATTATACACTATAAATACTTAAAGGATAATTTTTTTTATCTAAAATTAAGAATTCTCATCAATTTAGGTCAAATAACTCACGGATATTTGATGAGTACTTGACTATAACTATGAGGTTAGTTATTCCTAAATTCATTTTAAATTTTATATAATTTTCAAATTCTATATATTATATGATTATAGTGAACTGAGTGAATATAATTAAAAATGGTGCCTAATTAGGATTTCATGCTTCTTGAGAGATGATTATGGACTATATATCCCATTATAGGTCCAGTAAAGCATTTTATTTTAACACATGGTAATCGATGGACATTTTTATTGGGAATGTTATGAGAAATTTTTTGAATTAAACCAATTAGGGTTTACCTTATTTATGATTTAAATTTGCAAGCATTATAAGACATCTTTGAGTGTTACTTGAAAATTAAATGTTTTTGTATGAGTTATTCTAGCAGTTAATTAGCCTTATTATGGGACTTTTTGAGGGTTCGAACCAAATTTATTATAGCCCAAATAACATGGGTGGTTTTTTGGGATCCTAATAATTTCCAAGGAAATAGTTTAATAGATATTTCCTAGGTGTAAAACAATACGGGCATGGGAGACATATTGATCAAATTGGATTGCTAAAAAAAATTTGTAGGGTGATGACCCATTCCCCATGGCTATGATATGGTTATAATTAACCATATGTGTATGGTTAGTATCTGTGTAACTTTGTTTAATATTTATTATATAGTGAATATCTATTAATTTTATTATTATTATTATGATTATAGATATTATTTATTCACCCTTTATTATTATTATGCTTATGGTGATTATATCTCACCCTTTTTGTGGCCATGTTATTTGTGATAATTTATTCAACCAAGTTATATTTATTATTATTATGAAATCTTGTTCTCATTTTTACTTTATATTGTGATGATAAACCATTCCCTTTATTATTGATTATGGTGATAATCCATTTACAATATTAATTATTATAGTTATAACATATTAATTTTAATATTTATGTGTGTTTATAACCCATTCAACTTATGATTTATTCTATGATGACGATTCATTCATGTTTATTGGTGATGTATGGTGATAGCCCATTCACCTGGTTTGGTTTATGTGTTGTTATAATCCATTCACCGATACTCATGTGATTAGTGGTTATAATACATTCACCAAAAATTTTCATGGTGATAAACCATTAAACATTATGGTTTATTATTTTCATAACCCATTCAATGAGTTATTGATTATGATTATGATCCATTCACCTTAATATTGGTAATAGGGATAACCAATTCACCAAGTCTTACGATACGAGTGTTAATGAACCATTAAACCATAATTTTGATTGATGGTAATACCCCATTAACCAATATTATATTAATTAGAGGTAATAACTAGTTCATCATATAGTTGTGATCAAACTATGGGAGTACATATCTCAAACTGGCACTATCTGAAACATGTAAAGAAGTTCATCAAGATGGATTTATAGTATCACATTCATTGATAGGTGTAATTTTTATTATTGTTTTATCATATCATATTTGATAGGAAACAATATATTTATATAATAATTTAAGGACACTATTGGTAGTGTCCTACTGAGTATATTACCGGAACCCGACATGTGATCCTTGATGGGCACACCAACCTCATGATCATGGATGAAGGTAATGAATTTTTTTTTAATAAATAATTAAACTATATGAATAACTAAATTGGGTGACTGGACTAAGTGGAGCATAATATATACATTTTATAGATGTCCATATTCTGTTATATATTTTGGACTATGTTTTGTACACAATCAACACGTTGGGAAATCTTACACATGATATATTTATTATATGAAATTGGGTCGGTTTAAATTTTTCAATAAAATTATTACTTATTATTTATGTTTTATCATGTAATGTTTATATTATACACTTATATTTCAAATGATGATTTATTATTATTTCATTGATATTCATGGGTTTTTAGTAGTGATTTTAATATCCTTATGGTATCAATAGACATTCATTTCTAGTGACATCCTCTCATATACTATGATTGTCACCTAAGTTCATGCCGTTTAACTGAATTGGCACTATTTAGGTTAACTGGGATGGTGATGTTACATCTGTAACCCTATATGTTTCCACTGTACACTCTAGTATCCAAATATGTTCTAACCGGTTATCACAAAAGATACCCCATAACCATATTCTTCCTCTCTAGTTTCATCAACTGATGAATCATTACCTATTCTAACCCTCATACTAATCCTTTCCATTAGTTGGTTTATAGAACCTTTTTAACTTATAACGAATATCACTCCCATGCCATGGCTATACCCACAAGGTCATAGTCTCACCCATGACTTCCCGTACATGCACCCATAACTATATGTCTAATCAATTCATCACCTTGTAAGGATCACCACAGATATACATAAAAGGAAATTAATAGTCCCATAAAAAGTAACTACCGAAAGAGTTCACTAGTGGGTCACTAATTCTCTTTGTAGACTACTTTTAGTAGTCTATATAACTAAAATTTCTACTTGTTTAGGTGGTATTTATTTTATTGTCATGTGGTTGGAGAGAATTAAAATATTTATGGGAATTGGAGTTTTAGTTCATGGAAATTAATTGGTATTTTTAGTGTCATGTTAATGTAATGAAATTTATGATGGACAATGATGTTAAAATTAAAGTACTGAAGAGATAAAGATATTTTTTCTAAGTGGATTGGTTAACTATGTAATTTTAGTGTTGGTCTAACATAGATATTATTATAGAGGAAATTCTAATTTTAATATATAATTAATCATGGTTAATAATGGGGAGGGGATATAGATATTATTATGGGAAAATTATGGGGAAAATGAGGTTGACATGGTATATTATTATTGACATATAGGAAAATTAGAAATGTTAAGGAAGAATATTGACTCATTGATGAGAATTATCCATGGTCATTTTATGGTGGAATTATTTAGTGTGGTATATAAATCGAGGAGTGTCTCAAAATGTTATATTCTTTGGGTCCTCTTTATATTTCATTATTAGTGGTAGCTAATGTTTAATAGAAGACAGGACAGAAGGTAATCAATGATTGAATATTGGGAATATTAGTAAAGTATAAAGAATATTTTATGTTATATATTAAGTGTTTGGTGGCATGTCAATTATATAAAATCCATATTCTAAAGTTTTTCACACTAAATGTGTTAAAATTAGATTTTATGACATTTGGTATGGGAAAGTACTAACTAGAATGGGGGCTATGCCACAATTTAGAATTTCATCCTCTAACTTCTTCTTATTAAATTTATCAAAACCAGTCAGTTACATGGGGGACATTCTATATTTCACAGGGACCATGCCACTCACCAGAGGAAGAATACTCTTATAACAGGATTTTTGTGAGGTCGTTCCAAAACAACACAAGACCATGCGAAATGTAAATTGCTAAAATAAATTTATATAAATGTAGGATTATGTTCTTTAGATTCTGAATTGAAATTTATCAGGGACTATAATTATATAAATAAAAGGTTATTCATAAAAGGATCATAGTTTTGATAACTTATAAAGAATTTAGGAAATATTTTCTAAATAGGGGGATATGATAATTTTTATTGGATTTAATAATCCATTTATTCTATTTTATAGATTATATGATGCATGTTTTGATTATCTATAATTTTTAACAAATCAAGATTTGATTAAAAAATGTGACAACCTTGTAGAAAATTATTTATTTAAAAACCAACTTAGAAGGGTTTATTTTGTTAAAAAATTTCAATATGATTTATTTAGAATTCTAACTTGGTATTTTTGATGTAAATAATTTATTTATATGTAAACTATTTTAAAACATCTAATATTTGTCTATGCCATTGAGAAGAATTAGAGATCATTAATTAATTAGAAAAATAGTTGGGATGTATAGTAAGAAAAGGAAATAACATATTCATTGTCATGGAAAAGTCGATAGATTGGATTTGGACATGTGAGAAAGTGATGACTTGGTCAAGAAAATTATGAGTCAATCCTAATCAGGAAAGTGACTTCTCATTCAGGGAAGCTATCTTGCATTGTGTAATAACTCAGATCTTCATTTTAGGTATGAATCTTGATTTCAGGTTGTTTTTGAGGAAAAAGGAATAAACTATAATTTTTATATGTACATGTTGTGTACTTATGAGTAAACACAGTGTATATAGGTACCACATACAACTGCGTATTGGTTGTGTAATGGGAAAGTACATGGCCGTTTAGGTGACCTGAAAGACTGCCTAAAGTTGGGGCTGATTGATGCTAATATATGGCATATACATTAAATGAACATGAAGTGTACTATTATTTTTATTTGATATAATGGATTGGGGTCGCATCTCATTTCCATAAACCACTTCTTCTTCCCATGTATCATATAGGATAACTTAGGAATGATGAATAAATATTGAGCCCTAGTTTCTCTGTCCTACTTTCGATTGAGACACCGGTGGCTGGGTTGGAATCCCATAGGTGTGTTCCCAATTCTTATAGAGCCCCTCTTCCTAATTCCTACTCTCTCGGGAGTTATTCATGGATGAACATTTTTCACCTTTTTGTAGATCTATGCTGATCTAGGACGATTCAAGGGCTGACATTCATGAGTGTTGACCATACGACATCAAGGTAGGTGGTTCGTGCCTTTAGTTGATTGTATTGGGATTATATATGCTAAAATTTCTATATAACCACATTTAGGTTTTTGTGTGTTTGGAATTATACCTTGTTTATTACCTGTTATGGTTTTTTAGATTGATAAAAAGGTTAATTGCTTATTCATAAGGTTTTATACCTTGGTTATAGGTGTGTTTCCATTTTTGGATTGATTATGGATGTTTGGTCAATAATTCATGTTATTATTTCCTTGTTTTCCATTACTCAAGTTGTTAGGATGGAGTTAACGATTATATGTGATGCATGTGATACACATAGTGAATATTTGAATGAGGGGAATTGACTGTGAGATCTTCCCATGGTAGGTTCATTTATGTATGAATTATTATTATGTTGACCCAAAGGTATTGACTGTGAGAGCATCTAGGTGGTCATTGACCAGAGGGGTTAAACCATGAGATCTACCTAGAGGGTCATTATTAAATGAATTGATTTTATGTTGACCAAGGGGTATTGACCGTGTGAGATTCCCAGGTGGATTGAAAATTTTTAGTGATATTGTAGACCAAATGTGTTGGACCATGAGATCTACCCAGAAGGTCGTTATTAAATGAATTGTTGTTATTTTGGAGTAGGGGGATTAGACTGTGAGAAATTTTCCATAGGGTTGTTATTGATTAATTGAATGATGGCGATGAGTCTGCCAAGCGCAAGTACAATCTTGGACTCAGTTTAACTTGATTTTTTAGATGGTTTTATGAGAAATCTATTTTTACTATTATACAAGTGATAAAAATATTAGGCTAGATCCCACGTTTTACATGATTCAACTAGTGAATAATAAATGTAAATAAATGTAATAAAAAACTATATGATTGTTACTTTTTGAGTATTTCCTAGTCTATTACTTCATTTATGCATATTAATTACTATATATATTCACTAATAGTTAGGAATACATATTTTGGTGGTTTCCTACTGAGATTTGTCTCACACCTTATTTGGGTCATGCTTTTGGACGCAAACAAATTATATGGTTGCTGGTATAGATAAGGGAACACACTGTTTTTCATCAAGTACTTGACTATTGATGGAGCTGGAGAGCATGGGACCAAGCTGAGGCTTGCGATGCTATTGGAGTTTACTGATTTTCTGTAATTTGGTTTCAGTATTGTATTTCTTGCATTGTGACTTGTTTGGATGATTTCCTAGACACCTGTGACATTCAACATTTATATATGCTCCAGTTGTTATATTACTATCAGTCTTCCTGTATTTACATTGGTTTATTATACTACTACTTCCAATTTAATTTTATTTTTAGAATTTGTTGTGTATACTATGCCAATGAGGGCATTGATTCTCCAATATCTTACCTTATACCCCACTGTAAGTTGGAAGTATCTAGAGTTTGGGGAAATGTCCCTGTGGTTATGTGACCAAACAGTTTTGGGGCACCTTTGGGTGGCACCTAGATCTAGGATGTTATAAATTGGTATCAGACGAGTTCTTTTCTGCTTTGTCTTACAATTTGAACCCTATATAATGGGATAATAAGGATCAGGTAGTTAGTAATAAGCTGTTCCTAGGAGTAGCTCACCTGTGTATAGGGAAAAACCAAGTTACCTCGAATATTGCAATTTTGTTTATGGTTTTATAATTGTTACAGTTGATTTTATTTCACAATTGTTTGATGAACTTCTTTTGTGGTATTATTATTTATATCGTTATGGTTATATTTTTGTTAAAACCCAATTATATTAGGGTATTCAATCTCATTAATCATATATGCAATTTCAAGAGATCACATGTCTTGTATTCTGGCCATACCATTTAGGATGAATTACTGATTGCATGTTGTTGTGACAGGTGTTTGGAAAGATATACATGCGGTTGTGATAGATACTATGATATAAATATTTTACATTTTTATAGGGTAGTGGTATATGTAATTTTTGATTTAGAGAGATGCAAAACATTAGTTCCTAAGGTGTTATGGGCCCTTCTGGATTAGAATTTGGTGGATCATGTTTGAACATTAATTGAATTTGGTTATGATATAACATGAATAAGGATGAAAAACATTGATTAGCATGGAGTATAGGATCTCACGGGTTGGATTTTTTCAATCTTTGGACAATTTGTATGTTTTTAGTGGTTCCAGAGAAGTTTCGGAGGTTTACAATCTGGAAACCCAGACAACACTGTGTGTGACATTATGGAAACACTCCATGTGTTCTTCTGTTCTGGAAGAACGTATTTTTCTTATGTACATGCCATGTACTATATGTACATTCCATGTAGTTGTTTACCGTGTGACTGACTGTGTGAGTAGACTTAGGGATTGTAAAATTTTTATTTAACACACCGTGTCTAGATAGTTCGTACCATGGTGTAATAGACCATGTATTAAGCCATGTGACTAATGACACAGCTGGATGAAAACATAGGCTGTACATGCGGTGTCTCATTTACACATGTTGTGTAGTAAAAAACTGTGCATCTGACCATGACACTAATGAAACGGGTGGATTAAACTTATGTAGTACACTCTGTGTATAGGGTGAACATGCTGTGTAGTGTTACACTAGGATAGAACCATGCAGTTATAGCCTTGTAGAAGAACTTGGGAAGGAGGAAAAATTCAAGTACATCTCATGTCTCAATAAGAACACACCATGTGTATGGGGTGTTACAAGACCAGGTTGGAAGAGGTACACTCCCATGATAATGAATAATGGAACACGTTGTGTAGTGGTTCTACATGTAGTGTAACACTCTTTTTTAAAATGTGAATTTTTATTCTCCTATTCCTTTTATGCACTTTTATGTTACGGTCCTTGATAATCTTGAACTTAGGTGTGTGATTGACCATTCCCAGTCATGCCACCAAGACGTCCTTTGGTTGTACGCCTGATACATGGTGAGGATCAGACATAGGAAAGGGTAGACCAGGGACTACCAGCAGATCCTCCTGTTGTTCCTGTCTTATCACACACTGTTATACCGGATGCAGGTGCTGATGCACAGTTCCATGAAGGATTTTTTAGGATGTTACAAACTTTTCAGGGAGCACTGCATCCTGAACCGACTATAGAGAAGTTTGCGAGGGTGTTCCAGTAGCAGTATCCTCCCACATATTTGGGGGATGGAGTACTGCAGTATGTAGAGTCATTGTTGAATGACATCATTGCTATCATTGAGCATTTGGAGATGCCTCTGGAGATCTTGGTGAATCTCACAACATACATGCTACATGATTCTACCAAGAGATGGTGGGATGTTATCTCATAGGTGGGACGTCATCAGGATATGGATTGAGAATAGTTTTAGAGAACCTTCTATGATTACTTCTACCCTGAGACGTTGAGGGCCGATCGAGCCCAAGAGTTCATACATTTGGAGCAGGTCACTCTTTTGATGATGGATTACTCTTCTCGTTTTACAGAAATTCATTTCTTTGCACCTATTTTGGGATGTGACGAGTTATATTTGTCTTGAAAATTTTAGGATGGTCTTAGTTATTATATCCAATTGCAGGTTAATTTTTTCAGGCTAACTTTAGTGATGGAATTAGTGAACCTGATACTGATTATCGAGCGCAATTTAAGGAAGTTGGGAGCTATGATCTAGGGTGTTTCAACATCCAGGGCCAGTACTCCTTCAATGGATAGCAGGAAGTTCCATAGGGAGCTTTCACATGATGTTTCTTCATGTATCTAGGTGGTATGCTACCAGTGCGGGAAGAGTGGGCATACGAGACCACATTACCCAAAGGACCTAGTAGAGTGCCGATCTTATGGAAAGATGGGCCATATTAAGAATTTTTTTCAGATGTTCTTACCAGCAACGATTGATAGGGGTTCTTCCATGACTCCACATTCAGGAGAAGGACCAACTGTTTCTCATCAGTTAGGGAACTGGAGTTTGTCAGGCCATTCGGGCCGAGGAGGTTGTTAGGGTCGTGGTAGCCAGACGGTAGGTTTTCAGCGAAATCAAGGTGGATCATCTCAGGGTAGTCTATCAAGGTTGCGTGGTCATGGTATAGGTCATAATTTCATGATGGAGAAGACCTAGTAGGAGTATGATATCAAACCCTCTACAGTTAGAGGTACAATTATAGTTTCCTAAGTTTTAGATTCTACTCTTTTCGATAGAGGGGATTCTCATAGTTTTATATCTATTGCTGTTGTGTAGAGCCTTGGGCTCTGTATCTTTACTTATGAGGATATTATGATTCTAGACACTCCATTGGGGATTAGGACGGCTAGTTTTTGTCAGTGAAAGGAGTTCCATCTTGATGTTGGTGGGTGTCACTTCTTATGGGACCTCTATGTCTTAGAGATGAGAGGCTTCGATTCCATTTTCAAAATAGCCTGGATAGTCTCCTTTTAGGCCATTGTTGACTGCTATCTCCATAGGGTGAGTTTCACGTCACAAGAGGGCACACATTTTGTACAAAAGGGAGAATGGGATGTCCAGGTGAGAAGAGATGGACCCAAACATCATGGTTTGGGAAGAATCACATCCCAGATTTCTATTTTATATCTTGATGATGAGGGGACTTCAAAAATGGAATTTCCTCTAGTGGTGGATCATCTTGGAGATGTATTTCTTGAATACTTTTTAGGTTTACCTCCATAGTGGGAGGTATATTTCTCTATTGATCTTGTTCCATGTGTGGCACTGGTGTCTATTCCTCCTAATAGGATGGCTACACCAGAGTTACATGAGCTTAAGAAGCATTTAGAGGAGTTGCAGGTAAAGGGTTTCTTCTGACCCATTACTTCTTCTTTGGGCTAGCCTATCCTTTTTGCGAAGAAGTCGAATGGTACCCTTAGACTTTGTGTGGATTATTGGAAGTTGAACCAGTTGATGGTCAAGAACTAATATCCTTTGCTGAGGATTGATGATCACTTTGATAAACTTCAAGGGGAATGGGTGTTCTCAAATATTTTCATGAGATACAGTTATCATTGGTTTCATGTTAGACCATATGATATATCTCTTTCAACCTTTTGAAGTAGGTATGGTCTAAAAGAGTATTTTCTTGTGCTCTTCGGTCTCACAAACTCACTAGCAGTTTTCATGGAACTGATGAACCATGTATTCCATCCTTATTTGGATTGTTTTGTGGTAGTCTTAATGGATGATATCTTGGTGTACTCTCACAATCAACATGGACATTCCACCCATCATGAGATCATATAGAGTACCATGAGAGAGAATCAGTTATATGCCAAGCTCTTAAAGTAACACTTTTCGATGGACTGGATTCACTTCTTGGGTCATGTCAACTCAGAGACAAGAGTATCAGTAGAACCATATAAAGCGAGAGTGATAGTTTCATGGAGCATCCGAAGAACATATTTGAGGTAGAAATTTTTCTAGGTTTGGATGGTTAGTATAAGCACTTTATACACGAATTTTCACAGTTAGAAGCACCACTGATAGGAATGAATATGAATGATGAAAATTACTTGTGGAAAGATTCAAATGATTAAGTCTTTCCGGAGCTGAAAGGATGATTGAATTTAGAACCGATATTGATTTTTCCAGAGCAAAGAAAGAGTTACACCATTTACTAGGATGAATCTGGTATCGTGATGGGAGAAGTGATTATTCAACTGGAAGGAGTCGTTTCGTATGAGTATCGACGGTTGAGGCCACATGAGAGGAACTACCCGACACACAATCTTGAGTTAGCTGCTATTGTACTTGCTTTACGCTATTGGATACATTATCTGTTGGGGGAGAATTTAGTGGTACATAGTGACCACAAAAACCCCAAGTATATCTTTACTCAACATGATATGAATTTTTGATAGTGAAGGTGGGTTGAGTACCTTCAGTCTTTTGACATTGAGATAGCCTACACTCCTGGGAAAAGTAATGAAATCTCTAATTCATTGAAAAGGAGGACTTAGATAGAGGCAATTTAGGAGGCCAGGAGTGAGTGGAAGCTTATGGATCTATTCTCTAGGATGCATTTGGAGGTGCATGGCAGACCAAGGAATACATTTCTTTATTCTATATTTGTTACCTCTTCTATACTAGATCGAGTGATAATGAAGCAATAATCAAATTCTAAAGGCCCAGTCCTAAGGAGAGTGTGTTAGGGGAGTACCCTACTCTTGGGTGGACTACAGGGGAGGATGAGTTTTTTCATTTTCATGGATGCATATGTGTGTCACCAGACATTCAAAAGAAGATTCTGTGAGTTTCTCATGCCTCTATATGGGCAGTTCACCCTGGTGTCACCATGATTTATCGATATATACACCATTAAAATAGGTGTCTAGGCATGAAGAGGGATGTTTCTGGTTTTTTATGAGTTGTTTCACCTATCTGCAGGTGAATGTGGAGCATCAGCAACCTGCATGGCTATTACAACAGTTACCCATTCCCAAATGGAAGTGGAATGATGCTGTAATGGATTTCATGATGGTTTCACCAAGGTTACCATGAGGAAGTGATGTTGTATGGGTTGTTGTTGACATAGTCATGAAAGTTGAAAATTTTTTAATGATAAAGGAAACCTTTAGTGTTGCTGATCTTGGAAGGTTGTACATCTGAGAGATTGTACATTTTCATGGGGTTCCACACTATATCATTTCAGATATGGATGCATGATTTACTTCTCATGTCTAGAAGGGACTACAAAGGGTAATGGGTACACACGTACTTTTGAGTACATCTTACCATCCTCATACAGATGGCCAGTTCGAGCACAAGAGTCAGGTTTTGGAGGTCATGCTTCGAGAATGCTTCCTAGACATCAAGGGATCTTGGGAGAGACACATACCCCTGGTGGAGTTTCTCTACAATAACAGTTTTCAGAAAACAATTCAGATAGAACCTTATGAGGCTTTGCATGGTATGCCATGTAGATCACCCCAATATTCTTTGGAGGCTAGAGAGGTAGCTATGCTGGGACCTCGTCTTTTCCAGGAGACCACTGACCACGTAGAGTTGATTCAAAAGAGGATGGATATTGCACAATTTTGGTAGAAATCTTATGCTGATTGAAGGAGACGACCGCTGGAGTTCAAGGTCTGAGATCTGATTTTCTTACATCTCACACTGAGGTTTAGATACAAGAGGATTAAGAGATAGGGAATACTTTAATTGAGATACAATAGACCATTTGAGGTTTTAGGGAGAATCAGACTATTTTCCTATCATTTTGAGATATATCATAGCTATCGAGCTATGCACAAAATCTTTCAGGTTTCCTAGCTACAACGTTACTTTTCAGAGGCCTCTCTTGTTTTCAACCCCCAGAGGTTGATTAGGAGGTGGATGAATCCTTCAAGGAGAACCCTATTCAGATTTTGGATTAGAACATAAAGGTTCTCTATGGTCAGTTTCCTCTTTGGTACAGGTGTTATGGAAGCACGAGTGAGTATAGGATGAGACTTTGGAGGAGGCCGACGTACGATCACACCGAACAGATTTTTTTATGCTTCTTCTTCACCACCCTTGGAAGGGAAATTCAGGGATGAATTGATTTATGGGGGGAAGTTTTTATGAACTTGGATCTTTATTTCAGGTATGGATCATGATTTTGGGTTGTTTTTGAGGAAAAAAGATGAAATGATAATTTTTCTAAGTACACTCCATATACTTATGAGTACACACCGTGTCCATGGAAACTACATACAGATGCGTACTGGTCATGTAATGGTCGAGTAAGTGGCCATGTAGGTGACCTGGCAGACCACCTAATGTGGGGGACAGTTGAGGATAATACATGACGTGTACATTAAATGAACACACTCTCTACTTTTATTTTTTATTTGACCTAATAGAGTGGGGTCACATCTCATATCAAAAAACCACTTCTTCTTCCCTTGTTTTATACAGGAGCGCTTGGGAACAATGAATAGTGATCGAGCCCTCGTTTCTCCATCCAACCTTTGATTGAGACACTGTCGGGTGCATTGGAATCCCACTAGTGAGTTCTCAATTCTTCGGGAGCCTCTCTTCCTGATTCCTCATCTCTCATGAGTTATTCAAGGTTGAACATTTTTCAACTTTTTGTAGATCTTTGATGATTTAGGTTGATTCCAAGGAATAAATTCAAGTGTTTTGATCATACGACATCAATATCATTGGTTTCTGACTTTTTTTTTTATTTTATTTGGATTATATATGCTAATGGTTTTATATACCAACATTTGGGGCTTTGAATTTTTAGAATTAGACCCTGTTTATTACCAGTTATGGTTTGGTAGATTGATAAAAATGGTAATTTCTTATTCATAAGGTTTTATATCTTGATTATGGGTGTTTTCCCTTGTTTGATTGATTATATGTGTTTGGTATAGAATTTCTGTGAGGCTTTCCTTGTTTTACATGCATCATGTAGTTAGTATGGTGCTACTGGTTATATGAGATGAATGCGATACACATTGTGAATGTTTTACTAAGGGGAATTGACTATGAGAGCTTCCAGTGGAAGGGTAATTTATGTATGAATTGTTTTTATGTTGACCTAAAGGTATTTACTGTGAGATATACAAGGTGGTCATTGACCGGAGGGGTCAGACCGTGAGAGCTACCCAATGGGTTGTAATTAAATGAATTGATGCGATGTTGACCAAGGGGTATTGACCATGTAAGCTACCCATGTGGTAGTTTGGAAACATTTAGTGATATTGTAGAACAAAGGGGTTGGACCATGAAAGCTACCTAGAAGGTCTTTATTAAATGAATTATTTTTATGTTAGACCACGGGAATTAGACTGTGATAACCTTTCCATAATATTTTTATTGAATAAATGAATGATGGTGATGTTTCTGCCAATCCAAAGCACAAGATTGGACTCAGTTTTAA